>JANAVB010039420.1:624142-689300 GCA_029216955.1 Iris pallida
ATTCGGGAGCGGATCGTGACATTTTTTTAGTGGTGGCCCATGCGTGTCTATCCTAATAGTACCTAGGTATTAGTGTACTGTTGGGGGACTTGATTTAAACTAGGAAAACTTGATCACAACATAGGAAATCGGGTACATCGGGTATATATGGATATTATATAAACATTTATATTTACTTGTAGATTAGGTTTTTATCAATCATGAAGTTTTCTTTTGTTGCAGGATGGTCACTACGAGGAAGACCGTCGATCCGCCTGGAGTTGCAGGCAGTTCGGGACAATCTGCACCAGATGTTCCGTTAGAGCAGCTTCCGCCACCGACTTCTATCTTTCCTTCACTACCCCCGACGATGACATTCGACGGCGCCCAGGTGATGGCCAGGTTCCAGCAGTTTATGGAGGCCCAGAACCACCAGGCCGCACAGTTTTGAGCGACAGTCGTTGATGCACTCAGGACTCGAGAGCCGGCAGCACCAGCACCGGCAGCGCCTCCAGCACCAGCAGCACCGAGACCGGGGACTGCCAGAGACTACCAGAACCTCTGCCCGATGGATTTCTGGGGTCACAAGGGGATCGTATATGCGGATGAGTGGCTGGAAAATATTGAGAGGACACTGAAGATGGCGAGGATTTCGGATGACCTGAAGGTGGAAGTTGCGAGCATGCGACTTTTTGACCTTGCCAGAGCTTGGTACCGAGAGGAGCCCGAGTTAGTTGAGCCTCAGGTTCTTTGGACAGATTTTAAAACTCTGTTCAAGGAGAAGTTTTTCTCCGACGTGGAGCGAGATGAACTTCGGATGCAGTTCGAGGCGTTACAGCAGGGGAACATGACATTGGCGGAGTACACATCAGAGTTTACCCGACTCAGCAGGTTCGCGGAGAAGCTAGTCAGAGCACTAGAGGATAGAGCTTGGAGGTTAAAGAAGGGCCTCACCAGGGAGTTGTGGCACGCAGTGGCGATTAGTCAGGCGACGATGTATGCGTGCATCCTCAAAATTGTGCAGAGCCCTGGAGAAAGAGGCGGATCCGAAGCTGAAGAGGGACCGGGACATCGGCAGTAGAAGCTTCCAAACACCGGCGAATATGACTCAAACTCAGATTCAGGCGAGGCCATAGCGGCCGGTACAGCAGCATCATCGTCCAACCAGAGTTCCTGTACATCAACCACAGAGACAGTAGCAGGCATCTACTTGCGCTTTCTGTTACCGGCCAGGACACCGCTTCGACGAATGCCGCAAGAGGCTCGGGCTCTGCTTATTCTGCGGATCAGACGCACATCAGATGAGGGACTGTCCACAGGCTGCAGTCCGAGTGACAGAAGGACCACGAAAAGCTGGAGGACCACCACCTATACCACCCATAGCACTAACATGTCTTCGATATCGTAAATCCCAACTCGACTTGAAGTCAATTGCGCAGAGCCGTAACACGTCTTCGAGAATCTGATTCTCACACTTTGTTTGGCCGTCAGTTTGGGGATGGTAAGCTGAGCTGAACTGCAACTTGGTACCTAGAGCCGACTGAAAGCTACTACAGAAGCACGATAGAAATTGTGCATCCTGATCAGAGACAGATACAGGGACTCTGTGCAGCCATACTATCTCGTCAAGATAAGTCTGAGCCAGACGGTCAATGCTCCAAGTAACTTTAATGGTAATGAAGTACGCTGACTTAGTTAGTCGATCAACGATGACCCAGATGGCATCATTTCCCCACGGCATCTTCGACAGGCCAACAACAAAGTCCATAGTGACATGATCCTATTTCCATTCTGGAATGGCAATGTTCTGCATCTTCCCGCTCGGTCTCTGATGTTCAACTTTTACCTGCTGATAGGCCATGCAGTGCGACATGAAGAGCGCCATATCTCTCTTCATTCTGTGCCACCAGATGGTCGTGCAGAGGTTCTTGTACATCTTTGTGCTACCAGGATGCAAGATATATTTTGCGAGTGCGCCTCCGTCAATATCTCCTTTCTAAGTTCTGAATCATCCAGAATGTATAGCCTACCATTCAATCGAAGCACGCTGGTTTCGTCTTCCGCAAAGTCGGTCGTACTACCCATTGAAATTTGCTCTCGCACTTTCTTCAGGTATGGATCATCCTTCTGAGCGATCTTAATCTTTTTTCGTAAGCTCGGCTCTAGCTGCATCTGCGCCAACTGCACATTCCTTAATCGAATCCGGAGTTCGATGTCCATCTCTTTTATGTCGCATAGCAAACTACGGTCGATGGATAGCGAGGCAATATACTTTCGACTCATAGCGCCTGCCATAATATTTCTCTTGTATGGCGTATAGTCAATAGTCAAGTCATAATCTTTGATCAGTTGAAGTCAACGTCTTTACCGCAAGTTCAGTTCCTTCTGTGTGAATAGATACTTGAGGCTCCTGTGATCCATACTTGCACGCCACTCCTTAAAGATAGTGACGCCATAATTTTAACGTGAACACAATTGCCGCTAACTCCAAGTCATGAGTAGGGTAATTCTTCTCATGCGACTTTCGCTGTCGAGAAGCAAAAGATATTACCTTATTCCGCTGCATCAGCACACACCCCAAGCCCTGATCGGACGTATCGCTAAAGATCTGGAATTTCTCAGGCCCTTCTGGAAGTATGAATATCAGGGCCAAGATGAGCCATTGCTTTAACTCCTGGAAGGAAGCTTCCAGTCGTCTGACCATTCAAATTCGACTCCTTTCTGGGTGAGACGAGTCAGAGGTGATACGATTTTCGCAAAGTCTTTCACGAAACGTCGGTAGTATCCTGCTAAGCCAAGGAAGTTTCGAATCTCGCCGACTGACGCTGGCCGTTTCTAATCGACAACGGCTTCTACTTGCTTTGGGTCGACCGCTATGCCTTCGGAAGAAATAATGTGTCCGAGGAATGTGATGCTGCTCAGCCAAAATTTATACTTGCTCTGCTTCGCATACAACTGATTTTCTTGAAGGATCTGAAGCACGGTCCGCAGATGCTCAGCGTGTTGCCGCTTATCCTTTGAGTAGACGAGTATGTAGTCGATAAAGACTACTATAAATTTGTCGAAGAAGGATCGAAATGCCCGATTCATTAAATCCATGAAAGCAGCTGGGACATTCGTTAGGCCGAACGGCATAGCCAGAAACTCATAATGGCCGTAACGAGTGCGGAAGGCTGACCTCGACACATCGCCTGGCTTGATCTTGAGTTGATGGTAGCCCGATCGAAGATCAATTTTAGAAAATACCGTAGCTCCTTGCAGCTGATCAAATAGGTTGTCTATGCGGGACAATAGATATTTGTTCCGGACGGTGGCCTTGTTCAGCTCGCGGTAATCGATACAAAGACGCATTGAGCCATCCTTTTTCTTGACAAATAATATGGGTGCTCCCCATAGCGAGACGTTGGGTTGTATAAATCCTTTGTCGATCAACTCTTGCAACTGTACTTTGAGTTCTTTAAGCTCTGTATGGGCCATTCTGGACGGGGTTTTAGAGATCGCTATGGTATCGAGGAATGTATCAATGGTGAACTCTATTTCTCGATCGGGTGGCATGCCGGGCAGCTCGTCCGGAAAGACATCTGAGAATTCTGCCATAACGTCGGTCTAACTCACGTTTGCACTCTCCTGTCGTATGTCTCGAATGGATGCTAGATAGCCTTTACACCCGGAATGCAGCATCCATTGAGCAGATATTGCTGAGATCACCATACAGGTCGGCGATGCCTCACCACACGAATAGCAGAATTCAGGCAATCCAGGTATACGAATGGTGACCATCGTTTCGGCACAATCGATGGTTGCGTTGCACGGACCGAGCCAATCCATTCCCAGAATGATATCGTAGTCCTTAATGTCTAGAACTATCGCACCAAGACTGACCTTTTGACCACCTATACAGATGATTCCATCTCTGCAGGCTAAGTTCACAAGTAGTAACGAGCCCAACGGTAAGTTAACACTAAGATCAAGGCCTAGCGGTGTCATGAAGAACTTGTAATCGCAACAAAATCTGCCGATATAAAATTATGCATGGAACCTGAATCAAATAATACACGAGCAGGTTTATTGTTGAAAAGCAATATACCTGTCATGACTGTGTCTGATGCCAATGCCTCATCTCGGGTCATAGCGTAGACGCGCCCATGGGCATTGGGGCGACGGTCTTGGCTATTTTGTGGTACGGTTTGTTGGGATGTTGGCGTTGGACCCTAATTCTCGGGACGATGTTTCTGCTATTGGGCAGTTTGCACGCGGATGGCCCGTCTTACCGCAGTACGAGCATCTACCTTCAGAGACATAACATTCATTTGCATGGTGCCCGAAATTATTGCATTCGTGGCAGCAAGTTCCTGGGTTCCGCCCTTGGTATCCGCCATGATTGCCATTGTTTGGACGCTTATTCGTATTGTTTCCTCCCGAATGGCTAGAGCACTTGTGGTTATATGTTTGCACAGCCCCGGCAGCTCCTCGAGGATATTGGCTTTCAAGGCGGAGGGCATGATTCAGAGACTCGTCCATAGTCTTTTATTCAGGCACCGATACAAGGGCAGAAATAGATGGACGCAGACCCACTTCGAACCATCGAGCATGACTCCCCATTTTCGACAAGAATTCTCCAGCAAATTTGGCTAATTTATTGAATTCTGCTGCGTACTGTCGCACCGTCATGTTTCCTTGCTTCAACTGCATAAATTCATTCTCTTTTTCTTGTCGAACGACTGCGGAAAGGTACTCGATTTGAAATGCCTTTCTGAATGTAGTCCAAGGAATCGTCGTTGTCTCGTTTTCACGTCGGATTGCTCGTTTCTGTACAGACCACCAATCGTGCACGTTCAATCGGAGTAGAAGTTGTGCACATGTGACTTTTTTTGAGTCATCGACACCCAAAAGTTCAAAACGTTAGGTGTGAGCATTCGGTTTATTCGGTTCCAACCGAACCGAATAACCGAAAACCGAATTGGACCGAAACCGAATAAGCAAAACCAAAACCAAACCGAATTGGTCAATAACCGAACCTAACCGAACCGAATTAAATCGGTCCGGTTTTTGATTTATTCGGTTTTTGGGTTTATTTGTGTTTTTTTTGTTAATATATATAATAACTAAATATACCTAGATATATTTAGTATATACCTATAGTATATATAGTATATACCTATAATTAATACATATATATAATATATATATATATATATATATATATATAATATTATAGAAAAAATGGCTCCTGGCTCGGGCGATTTCGGGGCGCAGCGCCCTCGCTAGGGCCGCCGCTCGCCTTGGCCGCTCCACGGCCGCTCGCCCTCCGGCGATCCCCCAGCCCAGTCTCCCATCCTTCTCCTCCATGGCTGCAACTCCCCCCGACCTTCTTGCCTTCCTCGGCCTCCCCGTCGACCCCGCTTCTCTTCCTTTCCCCCCACTCTCTGGCAGTCTATTCCCTTCGCTTGCCCCCCCATCCGTCTACCCTCATCTTCACCACCCCTCCCACCCCCGGTTCTCCTCCCCCAGCCTCCCTCTCAACTCGCCGCCCCTCCTCACCTCCTCCCCCTCCGCCCAGCTCCAGTTTCAGCCTGCTCCTTTCTCCATCCCCTTCGATTCCCCGGCCACCAGCCTTCCCGTCTCCGGTGCGTCCCCCGGCCGGTCCGGGGCCCCCCTCCCGCAGTCGTCGATCCCCGAGCCCCCCTCCTTGGGAACTCCCCAGCCATCCCGCCCTTCATTTCCAGATTTTTTAAACCTCTCCGTGGAGAAGCGTGCGGGGGACCACATGCCCCCTGGTGTCCTCCACTCCTGGGGTCCCGCGCGTGGGTGGCCATGTGCCCCCTTCTTTCCCCTGCGCGTGGGCGCAGTCAACTCTACTGTATTCTCTTGGGCGCAGTCTTCCTTCTGTGGAGGTTGGACGCAGTCAACCTTCTGGCGCGGGAGCAGCGCTTAGTGCTCGCACAGTCTACGTTCGTCCTGGCAGTGCAGCTTTTGGTGCGACTGCGCCAGCCTTCTCAGGCGCAACCTTCTGTACGGGTGAGCCTCCCCCTTTGGCTCACCCTCACGTACCCCTCCCCCCTATTCTGTCGACCAGCGTACTCGCATGGGGAGTAGTGACGTCCCCTGGCACAGTCGATGAGTTTCTGTCCTCCGGCCCCGTGGACCGGTGTAGTGGCATCGCACCTTTTGGTGCGGGTACGTTAGCCCGTTTGGGCACAACCTCCAGCGCTTGTGGGGGCGCTTCCCAGTTGGCGCCCCCTAGCTTGGCCCCTGCTTGCACAGTAGTGCGGGCTTCTTCCCCAGCGCTTTCTTCGGACGCCACTTACCATCTCCCACCAGCGCCATCTGCGGGTGCACCCTATCATCCAACCCCCTCCTTTCCGTTACCGCCTAGTGCAGGTGCACCCCATTTCTCTTCCACTTCCCTCAGGTCAGGTGCATCCCTCCCCTCTCCACCCTACCCTCTCTGTGCGTTGGGAATGGGTCCTTCCCTCTCTTCGCTCCCCCCTCCTCCACCCGCTCCGACGGTAGATGTGATGTTGCTCTCCGATGCGACGGGCCTGCTGGGCGCCGCTTCTCATCCCTTGTCCTCTCCGGGTCCGACGAACTCGCTCCGAGGGGTCCTGCAGGATCACCCCCCCCGGTAGAGAGCCAGCCCACCCTGGGCTCAGTGTCTTCTGCCGCTCCCCCTCATCCGGCACTTCCACCCCCAGGTACATCTCTTCACCCACCTTCTTCTTTTGTCGACATCCGTCATCCCGATAGGACTCCCAAGTCGGGACTCCTATTCCCGGACGTTCCCCTTCCCGATGTCGAATACCCGCAGGCATCGCCCATGCCGACTGTGTCGTTCACCGACCAGGAACTCTCGTCCCTGGCCACCTCATTCCCTTACTCCTTCATCCTCAAATTCTCGGCAGGTTGCCCCAAGCTCGCCATTGTTTTCCATAAATAAATTCACTTTATTTATTTTGTATCTGAGAAAATTACAACTGTAGGAATCTAATCTAGAAGACGATTACTTTATCCCTTGGACGATGCGATGAAGAATACTCGAACTTTGAAGAACTTGGACAGCAACTGGGCAATCTCTCTGTTCTCTCCGAAATTGACTGTAGTGTCTGATGAAGATGAAGAAACTCTCTTTTATAGAGTTCAGGATAACTGTCCTTAAGCATACGCTCAGGTAGTTACTTGACGTGTGCATAACTGCAGGGACGCGTGGCTAATTCTGATGGAGACACATTAGCGTGCGGTTGAAAGTAGTGGAGCATGTTCAGAAGAGATTGATGGCATGGATGCCACGTTGCATAACTTCTAGAGAAGTGGATAACTGGGTACAGGACACGTGAGTACGTGTGTTGACTGTAATCCTGGATATGGTTGCTGTAATACGCTGCCTCGTTGAAGGAGAGTTATACGCTGACTTGGATGATGTAGAAACAAAATAAAGCTGATACGCTTACTGGAGAAGAAAGGAGTCGTACGCTCACTTGATGAGGAAGGAGTCGTATAGACTTCATACGCTCACTGGAGAAGGAAGGAGTCGTATAGACTTCCTACGCTCAATGAAGAAGGAAGGAGTCGTATAGACTTCATACGCTCACTGAAGAAGGAAGGAGTCGTATAGACTTCATACGCTCACTGAAGAAATGGCCACGTGGCCATCATCAATCTTCTCTGATACGCCATATCTTCAAATAACTGTCAAAAGATTTTCTCGAGCGTCGTGACTGCAGATATGACGGCTGACAGACTGTCAATAATAATAACTTTGTATTAATGATCTGCTGAGCTGTCCTCGTAAAAGACAAAACCAACTCTTCGAAATCCTATACGACGGTTGCTCTTTTCATGACAACTATCTTTGCACAAAAGACGAGACGTCAGATTCATTCTTTATTTAATATATACTGTGCTGCCACTTTAAGAAGAAATAATAAAATATCCACTAAGCGTATGGCTTTTGATAAGCGTATGGCCTTGAGCGTATGACAGCGTGTCATAATTTTCCACATCCTACAAGACCCCCTTCAAAGTTTTCGAACTTTATGAGTTTCAAAAGTTCGAAATTACTTTGAATAAAAAAAGTGGGAATGAGTCTTGACACGCTGGCATTAAGTCTATTTATGCAAAAATGAATTTATTAAATGTCATGATGACTCTTCATTTTTCGAGACTGATTGAATCTGATTTATGGAGGAATATGAACCGCCAGCAAGCTTTGTTATATAAACTGAGAAAATTCAGTTTTTGACATTCATTTCTTGTAACCATGACTCCAAAGGAAGCGGCTGAAGAAGAAGCACAAAAATTAGGTTTCTGTGCCCATGGTGACCCCACCTTTGGAGGCAAAGAACCGGAGCCCTTCGTCATCGAGTTCAAAGATGACCCCACGCAGTTAGCCAAGAATTTTTTGGGTTACTTCAGTCGGGACGGCTCCTCTACTTCTGATGGGCGGAGCCTCGCAGAGAAGCGTGAAATGCTCGCTGCTCTGTTGCACCGCATGGGGGTCCAAAGCGTAGAAGAGTTAGGCGTCAAATTTAGCCGCTCTGGAAAATAGAGCGTGACTTTGTTGCACCCCTTTCTTTCCCTCTTTTTTTTTTATTTTGTAAGGCCATCAGTGCCTTAATGAAATGAATATTCAAGAATTCTCTGTTTAGTATAAATTTGTGTTGAAAACTAACGTGCACCAATAAATAACTGTAGATTACGCTGTAGGTTACGCTGTCTTCCAATGTTGTAAGTTACGCTGGATAGCGTACATCAATGAATAGCATGCACCAATGAATAGCTGTAGGTTACGCTATCTTCCAATGTTGTAGAAAGCACTCTGAATATTTCCAAGGCTACGCTGGTTTCTAAAGTACACGTGGCACTCATTGCATATTTTATGAGCGTTATTTGTGGATCCTTTCCAAGAATAGGCTTGCGCTCCATACTTTAAAATAGACAGAAGAGTTTCACCGAACTCATCCCCATCTTCTTTTTCTTCTTCTCTTCTCTGAGAACGAACGTGAGATTTCACTCTCGAATCGGAAAGCAAATGCTTCTAAATGTTCGAATTCTGAGCAATATGTCAGACATCAGTTTGCCAATTCTTAGCGTCAAACTTGAAGGTAAGTCCGGCATAATACACGTATTGTTTTCGCTGTTGAAAATAAGCTTTCTGTCTCCGAGCGTGCTTGACCAACCAGTGCGTTTCATATGACATTTCTGTTGATTTAATTCTTTTCTTCATGCTGTTTTTCGCAGAAACTTGGCTAAAGATTTTCTTCAGAACTGGCATTGGTGATGTAGATGCTGTGGAGAATGTCCTTCTGACACCAACATCAGGGAGCTCATACGCCTTTGATGCGTAAATCAGACAACTCAGAACTCTTCGTGGGATGGAAGGGTCTTCCTCAGATGGTAGGAAGAGCCTTTATACACGAGAGTTGGATGGTGGAGTCAACTCTACTACCGAGAAATCGGGTAGTAGAGTTCCTTTTACGGGAGAACTAGGAATTATATCCCAAGGTTGGATACATTCCTGTCTCCTCTGAAAGGTCGCTCCTAATCCACCAGTTGTATTGGCAGCAACACATTTTCGTGTTGCCCTACTCTGTGGTTCTCCTCTCGTCTGAGAGATAAGACCAGAGTTTGATTCCTGCTGGACACCCAGGAATTGCCACAAACAACGAGATTGCCAGAGAAGATCCAAGAAGAAATAGATCTCAGTTGTACATAGAATGAAAATCCAAGATTTGTAATAGATTTCCATTATGATTTGTAAGAAAGTCTAAGAAAATGTAATAGACTTTTTTTTTGTGGTGAAATGGGAATGGAAATGACAATTCATCTATGCTCAATGATTTGTATTTGTGGATGAATTGTGGACATGATAGATAATAAAATCATCTTTTCTGTTTTAGAGTATATTATATTATCAGAGGTATTATGGACATGATAATATATAGGAACTCGAAAGAAAATAGATTGATTTCTATGCAGAGGTCAAAACATGACAAATGAGTAAGTAGATTCGGAATTGATTCAGAGATAAATAACGAATCCCCACTTAATAAATTGATAGAAGATTATGAACGGACGAACCGTTAGGAAATGATGAACAGATGAACTATCGAATGAATGTAATAAATGAACGGATGAACCGTCAAGTATTAATGAACATGTGAAACGTCGGATGAATGTGAGAAATGAATGGATGAACTGAATCTCGGGAAAGAATACGTCCCTTCGATCTTTGTAACCATATGCCTATAAATAGAGCATATATTTGAGTAGAAGGATCACACATCATCCTCTTTTATCCACAATGTCTTCTGAAAAGAATACAAAGAAGGCTGAAGTCGTCTCCGAAGTTACTGAAGGTGCTAAAGAGCATCTACCTCCGCAGAAGAAGGAAATGGGCGAAAGCTCATCTACTCCCAAGCCGCCGAAAGATATCCTGGATTTCCTGGTCAAACCAGGAGAAACCGAAGAAGAAGAAGCAATGAGGGTGGCTGCCTGTCAGTTCTTGGTGCGGTCAGGAAAAGATGTATTCAATTCTTTTGCTGATTATGTATGTGGCCCTCGTCCCAAGTATGAGAGGGATGACAGTGATCTTCCATGATGATGTACTCTTTTTCTTGAAGAATTTGTCTCAAAATAAACTCTGTTTAAGGAAACTTTGTTTACGATGTATCCTTCCCACTTTACATCAATTTTGCCTTTATTCACTGATCTTTAGACTCAGAAATCAGAAGGACTAAATATCAAAATATGATATTGAGATAGAAAATTCAGAGGTAATATGGACATGATTTTCTATTCAAGATCTTTATTAAAACCCCTGGGGATCTAATAAGACAAAATATCAAATTCTCTGGAAAGATGATACATGGTGGAATATCAATTTCCTCTGGGGATAACGATATCGAAATAACTTTTATAGAGAAGAATTTTATATTTGCTGGGGAATGATGAAAATATTATACATAATATTTCTTTAAGAATTTGCCATTGATAGGCATCATCATGACTTTCCTATCCATAGAGGCAAGCTGGTATGCTCCGTTAGAGAAGACTTTGTTCACTACGAATGGGCCTTCCCATTTCGCATCAAATTTGCCTTTGCTCATATATGTCATGGTCATAGGACGTCTGACAGTAAGGACCAGTTCTCCCTTCTGATATGCTCTAACTTTGACTTTCCGGTTAAAAGCTTTTGAGATTCGGGCCTGATACAGCTCGATATTTTGTTGAGCATACAATCATTTTTCATCTAGAGCTTCCAACTCTTGAAGTCGAAGACGATCATTGTTTTCTGTTGTCAATTCATTGGAGATTGCAATTCTCAGAGAAGGAATCTGGATCTCAAAGGGAAGAACAGCTTCACACCCATATACTAAAGAGAAAGGTGTACATCCGGTCGCATTGCGAACTGTGGTGCGGTAGGCCCATAAACATTCACCAAGCTTCTCGCTCCAGTTGCGTTTGTTGGAAGAAATGAACTTTTTCAAGAGTTTGATGATTGTTTTATTGAAAGCTTCTGCCAATCCATTGGCTGCTGGATTATATGCTGTAGAAGCTAAATTATTAATCCGATGATCGTCACAGAATCGAGTAAATTTCTGACTGACGAACTGCGGTCCGTTATCATGGATAATACGCCGAGGAACACCAAATCGATAGATAACATGATGTTTGACGAAGTTGATAACACTAGAAGTTTTAACTTCAGATAACGGGATTGCTTCAGCCCATTTGGAAAAGTAATCGGTTATTGCTAAAATAAATCGATGTCCTCTTGATGATAGTGGGTTGATGGGACCAATGACATCCATGCCCCAAGCTTCAAAGGGCCATGATGCCGCTGTTGGGTGTAAGAACTCTGACGGTTGATGAATAAAGTCTGTATGAATTTGACAGGCTTTGCATTTCCGAGCATATTGAATAGCGTCAGCCACCATCGTGGGCCAATAATAACCCATACGTCGGATACGATCTTGAAGTTTAGGACCTGGTTGATGAGCTCCGCAAACACCATCATGTGCTTCACGAATTATCTGTTGTGTTTCTTCACCAGCAATGCATCGGAGGAGAAGACCGTCGTAAGACCGACGATATAATGTTTTTGTCGTATGATTATAATAGAATCTGAGAGATCGACGTCGAATAGACGCTGCTTCACTCGGATTATCAGGAAGTATATCATACAAAACAAAGTCTAGAAACGGGCGTCTCCAGTCTTCAATTATGGCTTCTGTTTCATTAGAAAAGACATATTCCATAGTAGAATCGGAAGAAGACGAGAATATTTTGTCAAATTTTAATCCAGCATCAAGGTTGAAAGAATCTTTGCTTGGTTTATAGGGAAAAGCCAAGGCCAAATTATTCTCAACACAGAATAGTTCTCGGTTATAAACCACTATCACTTGCTGACGTCTGATTGGTATAGCTAATACAGCAGCAAGATTAGCTAAAGCATCAGCTTCTGCATTATAGGCTCGTCGAACATGTTCAATAAAGAAGTCTTCAAAAGATGAGGCTATAGAGAGTGCTGCTCGATGATAAGGTATCAAATCCTGGTGACGGACTTCATACGTTCCTCTGATCTGATTGACAATAAGCTTGGAGTCTCCATAAACTTCCAAATATTGAATATCTAGATGTTTAGCAAGTTGAAGACCAATGAGTAATGCATTGTATTCGGCTACATTGTTTGAACATGATTGATCTAGAGAATAAGCCCTCTGAATAGTTAGTCCTTCTGGGGATACAAGAACAATCCCAACTCCAGCAACAACATCGCCGTTAGGACCTATTCTAGATGCTCCATCAAAGAATAGACGCCAGGTAGAAACTTCTTCAGAAATCAGATTTGAATCCAAGACTTCATCAGGAATATCATCATATAATTTAGAATCTTTTGGAATTGCATGAACAGCCAGAAAATCAGCAAGAGCCTGTCCTTTAACTGACTTCTGAGGAATATAATGCATATCGTATTGAGCTAACAAGATTCCCCAATTAGCTAGTCTGGAGTTGAGAACACCAGGTTTCTTCATCATAATCCTGATAGGATTCACTCTGGAAATGACATAAATCGTTTGACCGATAATATAATGTCGCATTTTCTGAACAGCAAACATTAATGCTAAGCATTCTTTCTCGATTGGAGAATAACGCGGTTCAGCACCCGTCATTGTGCGACTGAGATAATAAATAGCCTGTTCATGGCCATCTTTATTTTTCTGGGCAAGTAATACACCAAGAGAATGATCCATGGCTCGAACATATAGAAGGAATGGTATTCCCGAGATGGGAGGTACCAAAACTGGAGGGTTCATGAGATACTGTTTAATATCATCAAATACTTTTTGACATTCTTCATTCCAGACGAAAGATACACCCTTCTTCAGAAGTTTGTTGAATGGTCTGCAGCATCCTGATAAGTTGAAAATGAATCTCCTGATATAAGCAATTCTTCCTTGAAATCCTCGTAGCTCTTTTAAGGTGCGTGGAGGACGCATCTCTTGAATGGCTTTGATCTTCTCGGGATCCACGTGTATACCTTTAGCGGTAATAACGAAGCCGAGAAATTTACCACTAGAGATGCCCAGGAAGGACTTAGTAGGGTTCATTTTAAGTTGATGCTGACGCATTAAATCAAAGATAGTCTTCAAATCTTGGATATGATCCTCCTTTCGTCGACTTTTGACCGCAATATCATCAACATAGCATTCGACTATTTTTCGGAGATGTTCGCGAAATATAGTGCTCATTGCTCGCTGATATGTTGCTCCTGTATTCTTGAGACCAAACGGCATCACTGTATAACAGTATGTACCGATCGGCGTTCTGAAGGAAGTGTGTTTTTCATCATCTGGAAATATTTTGATCTGGTTGTATCTCGAATACCCATCCATAAATGACATTCGTTCGAAACCACATGTGTTGTCGATCATGACATCAGTAATTGGAAGAGGAAACTCGTCTTTAGGACAAGCCGCATTGAGATCACGAAAGTCTATACAGACCCGGATCTTGCCAGTCTTTTTAAGGACAGGAACGATGTTAGCCACCCATTCAGGATGTTGTTCCTCTCGAATAAATCCAGAAGCCATAAGCTTGTTGACTTCAGCTTCAATTGCATCCATGATGTCTGGACGAAATCGTCGCTGTTGTTGTTTGACCGGTTTAGCATTTGGCATGATATTGAGTTTGTGCATTGCAATCTATGGATCTAGTCCTGGCATATCTTCGTAACTCCAGGCAAAGACATCGATATAATCACGAATAAGCTTGATCATGTCTTGCTTATCTGTTTTTGAAAGACTTTCACTGATGAATATTGGTTTTGGAGAACCTTCTTCACCAACATCAATTTGGATCAGTTTATCTTCGGTAGGAGGTTCTCTCTGCTCGAACCTGCATTCCCATTGATTATCTAATCTTTGAGCCCATTGTTCCGATTCGGGTGATATTTCAAAATCATCCTCATCTTCATCATTTTCCTGCGGGCCATCAACAGAGACCATATTGACGGACAAAATAGAACGATGAAGATCGCCAATACTTGTGTCAGAATCCCAAGAGAGAGAATCAGAAGACTCAGATCGTTCGTCTTCATCGAACTTTGAATCTTCATGGACTATGTTGATAAAGAAAGTAGGAGCAATGTAACCTAAACCACATTTTGTCCTTCCGTATTTTAATGGAGGAATTCGAACAGGCATTCTTCTTCCTTTTCCATTATTGAGACTGGTTCTAAAGTCATAACCCATATTCTTGATAATATTTTTGGATTGTTGACTGTAGCGACGCAGTTGTAACCTTCCAGTATCATCGTTTATGTCATCTTCTTCCAGATTAGGAGGATTCTGGGGTCCTTTATAAAAGAAGATTGGATTTTCTCCCTTTTTTCTAGCAGGGACCACGAAGTATGATTTTTGTATGGATTCCAATGATACGTCTGTATGAAGAGTTTGAACAACCCCTATAGTTAGTGACTCTAAGCTATCTAGCAATTGTAAATAACTTTGTACATGATTACAGACATCAATATACTGCAAAGGAGATACTTCATTAATATTAGATACTGTATTTACAACAGAAGGCTGAGCCTTATCAGACTTAGTCAAATTAATGATAAAAGGGAGAGAGGAAGAGCGATCAGAAGTTTTGTTTCAATTAAGATCGATAACAAAAGGCTCAGAAGAGGTGAGCTCCCTTGAAGAAGATCGTGGATAAGTAGTACGTCCACTGACTGGAATGACTAGAGTATCTAGTCTAGCCTGAGAAGGTGGAGGAAGAGTAGTACGTCCACTGACAGGAATTATCAGTGAGCCTTGTGGAGCTTGGGAAGACGGTACAGTAGTACGTCCACTGACAGGAATTATCAATAAACCTTGTGAAGCCTGAGCAGGTGATGAAGTAATACGTCCACTGACAGGAATTATCAGTGAGCCTTCTTCGGATGATCTAACAGACTGCGGAGGAGTGATACGCCCTTTTACAGGAATAACAAAAGTGCCAACTTTTGCTATCTCATCATCATTATCCATAGCTTGCAAGACTTTTGAGTATTCATCTTTGTACATGCGAGCGTCATTGAAGTAAGCTTCGACACCTTTGAATGGATAGAGATCTGCAACCTCCTTTTGAACTTCTCCATTATCATCAACATATTTGAAACACTGATGAAGAGTGGAAGGAACGAATTTATGTTCATGCAAGAATGGTCTCCCCAACAGAGCATTGTATGAGCAACCATGATTGTCGATGATGTAAAAAGTAACTTTAGTGCGAAGATCGCCTATTTGAAATTTGAGGCGAATCTTGCCCAAAGGCTCACTTTTTCCTTGATTAAATCCCAAGATGGTAGTTATAGTGCTGGAAAGACTATGCACAGGTATCTTCAGTGCGTCTAGCATAGCTTTTGGCATAATACTGAGAGCGGATCCTGGATCAATCAGGAGACGATCAACTTTCATAGAATCAATATATCCTGTATGATATAAAGGACGGTCATGTCGATTATCCTCTAGCAGCATATCGTCCTGCGTAAAGGTAATGTTTGGAATAAATTCCAATACATTATGGCAATGAGAAACAGGTTCTGTTTCCAATTTCTTGAGAAGAGTTAGGCAGGTTTCTGCTAGCAGCAGGGCTTCACTTAGAGTTTCTCGAGTCTCTTTAGAGAGGCGTAAGAGCTCGAAGATTGATAATTTAGCTGGGGTATTGGCTAGTTGAGCCAATATATCAAAATTATAAGGCTTTTCAAGTCCTGTAGGAGATGACTTCTTCAGTAGTTTATCGAAGCGGACTTGTTGTTTGCCTTTGTCAGCTGCTGTTGGTTTAGAAGGAACTGTCTCAACAGGAACATTTGAAGGCTCTTCAGTAGAGACTGGTGTTGGAGCTGTAACCGGAAGGACATCAAAAGTTTCTTCAGGAATTTCAGCATAATCTTTCAGATATATTTTTCCTGACCGAGTTCCAGCATGAACTTCGACTTCAGATTCTGTTTCAGGGTCTATGTAAACCATGTTGCAATTCTTTATCTTGCTCTTGGTTCTTTTATGTTTGATGAGAGCTTCATTCCAGAAACCAAGGCCAACACGAGATTGATTATGCCTCATAGTGATGGCTAAAGGTGCTCGAAGTCCTTTGCCTGAGTTCAAACCAGGAGCAGTGGCTAGATCATAACCCATCTTCGCCATCAATTCATGAGATTGTGAACTGTATAGATGAAAAGCAGGCTTGTACCTATCTTCAAATTGAGGTACAGATTTTATCTTCGTAGGGAGTGAATTTCCTGCCGAGACGAAAGTAGAGGTTAAATAAAAATCGGGTGTGAAACTAGAAGTCACATTGCATGACTTAGTCTTCCCGAGCTTCTTTTTAGATGAGGAAGTCTTCCGAGGAGAAGAGAAAGATGTTTCAAACTCCGTCATTAAATCCGGGTGAATCCACATGATCTCTCCCTTCTTAGTTGTGACAGGAACAAGTCCGTCATTCTGTGCTGGTGGGATGTTTACAACTTCGAGAGTTGCTTTGGGGATAGGAACAATCCCACTTTCTACCATTAAGGGAGGGAAGTCACCGAACTGCATTGAAATTACATTTGCTGTGACTGTCTTGTCTTTGGGTGTCAGTATCACAGCTCCTGATTTAATCATCTCTTGAATTTTCCCTTTTAATACATAGCAAGACTGAATTGTATGACCCAGCATTCTATGATATGGACAATATTTTAGATAATCTGTCTTATTGGCTTCATCAGGCTTTTTAATTTCTGGCAATTGAATCTTATTACCTTTGAGTAAGCATTCAAAGATACCCTGAACATCATCATCGTCGAAAGAATATTCTTCCTTCGGCCGAGGAGATCTCTGTTGTTGATTTGTTGGAGCTGGAGTAGCTTGGGTAGTCTTTACCTCTTGACTACTGTTTTGGAGATTGACTTCAAGAGCTTCTTTCCCTTTGCGATTGTTGGGTCGAGTACTATTGCTAGCGCTCTGATTTGATTCCTTGGGAGCCATTTGTACCCCCAGACCCTTGAAGGTCTCAGCACTGACTTCAGCAGCCTTGGCACTGACAATGAAAGAAGGCCAATCTTGGAACTGAGTAGACCCTGTCCACATGCTGATAATTGGTAAGAGATTCGACTTGCAAGTGTCGATGGTAACAGCATCGGGAGTTTCGAGAGGCATTTTGAGGGCTTCTCTTCTGAATCTTTCAATGAAGTCCTCGGTGGTTTCATTATTTTTCTGTTTAATTCTTATGAGGGCTGACATGGTCATATCGTTGAGCCCTTCATAGAATCGTTCAAGAAACATTTGCTTGAAACCGGCAAATGAGGTAATACACCCGTCAGAGAGACTTCTGTACCATTCATAAGCCGTTCCTTTGAGACATCCAATGAACACCCGAGTAAGGAGGGCATCACTTGGTTGCAGTTGATCAGTCATTACTTCAAAATGATTAATGAACTGACTTGGGGAGGTTGTCCCATCATAGAAAGAGATGGTCGGAGGTTTGTATTTTGGTGGATACGATACCTGCTTCCATTCTATCGGGTAAGGTTGCTTGATACCTAACCTTTGCAAACCATCCTTCTGTTTGAATGCCTCGAATTGAGTTCGGAGATTCTTTAACTCTTCAGAAACAATTCCAGAAGATTGGGGAGTTGTAACTTGTTGAGTGTAATTAGGAGGAGGGACTGCAGCATATGTACCACCCCCAGCTCCAGACTGACTTGGAGTGGGTCGTTCAGGAATATTAGATTGTACCCCCGGAATAGTAGAGGGTTCCTGGTTTGGAACAACAGGAGTATTTAATATAACTGGAGGAGCTGTCTGTTGGACTTGCTGAGTTTGATGCTGAGCTTGCATAAGAGTGTGCATAGCATTCAACGTATCTGCCATAGCTCGTAACTGTTGTTCTAAGGAAGAAATCCTTTGTTCGTGAGCTTCGGTGTTAGTTGAGGGTTCATGATCGCCCTCTGCCATGTAAGTGTTAATCATTCGAGGAATAGATGACGAAACAGTCTGTTCTGAATCATCACTGTGTGAATCAGTATCTTTCCCAGGGCTTTTTACGGGAGTCAATACTGGAAAATTGGACTCTCCAAGGAAGTCTGTGATCTCCGGATTACCACTTGGATGAAAAGAAGAAGAGGCTCTGGTCCTGGATCGGGTGCCGAGATAAACACCATCTTCAGAGTCTGATATAGCATCAGACCGTATGCTACCCCCAATATTTTTGGAGGTCATGTTGACAGAAGCATAAAGAGGTTCATCTTCATCCAACATTGGTTCATATTGAATCCGTTCGAAAACAGATTGTCTTTTTGGTGAACAACAACATTGAATTACAACTCGAGGTTGAAAGTTGCAACCATGCTTTTCATGGCAAATATGAGCAACATCATAGCCTGATGGAGTGTCAATTCTCCGTTTATTTTGCAAATATTCCCGGAGATCTGTAGGAACAGATTGGGAAGTACTTGAAGATAGTTTCTGTGTAGAAACTTGTCTTTTGTTCTTCTGTCTTCTTGGTTCCTGAGTGTATAAAGACTGATTAATTTGAGCCACATAGTTCTTGGCATATTCTGCATCAGGGTCTAATATACTTGTCTCAGTGGAACCGAACCGATTCTGATTAAGCTTGTTACGAAGATCCGTAGGAGATTTGACTTTGATATCAGTCTTGGATACTTGTAATTTGTCTTTCTCAGACCGAGAAATTTTGAGAGAAGGAAGATGAGTATTATTCCGACTAGGAGTCGGTAATAATCCATCTTTGGAGGAATTAGCCAAAAGGCATTTTCCATTGTTTGATCTAGTAAGAGTACTAGTCAAATTAACTCTAGAGGTAAAGACCTTAGGAGTAGAGGAGTTGACTAAAGAGTCTTTCTCCTTGGTTGGCACAAGATGTACAAGTTGAGGGGAAATCATTTGTATGTTCTGTGGAAAAGAACCCCTAGCCTGATTTTGAGAAACAGTCAAAGGACTATATTTGTTAACATACACTGACTTCAGTTTGGACTTCTGGTCATACGCTGCCTTTTTATTAGCATACGCTGGCTTTGGCTTAGCGTACGCTGCCTGATATTGGCTTTTGTACGCTGCCTTTGCCGTACGCTGCCCTTTGAATGCCATACGCTCAGAGTCATCAATGGATAAAGAGCCGACTGCTGTCGTAAGAGTAGAGGGAGAAGGGACTTTGACATGTTCAAAGATGGTTTTCTTTGTACACGCTGACTTGGTTAAAGAACCAAATTTGTCAACGTGACTAGGAGAAGCCACTGTTGCCGTGTTCCGAGAAGCCGAAGTGTGCTTCATGGAAGTTGAAGACGTGTTCTTGTCAGCATGAGAAGTGACAGAAGCGTCTCGGACTGCTGCAGAAGACTTAGGGACATAGACGGAGCGTCCCTTCTTCTTGGCAGCAGGAAGAGCGGAGGAAGCAGTGCGGCCTTCCTTCGCCTTGAGCATTTCTTCATAAGCCGATTGGTCGAATTGTACAACCATCGTCTTCTTCGTCAAGCCGATCAACGAAGTATCGCATTGAGTTGTTGCTATCTCGTTGGAGGAGACAGCTTTCCCCAGCAGAGTCGCCAATTTGTTTTCCATAAATAAATTCACTTTATTTATTTTGTATCTGAGAAAATTACAACTGTAGGAATCTAATCTAGAAGACGATTACTTTATCCCTTGGACGATGCGATGAAGAATACTCGAACTTTGAAGAACTTGGACAGCAACTAGGCAATCTCTCTGTTCTCTCTGAAATTGACTGTAGTGTCTGATGAAGATGAAAAAACTCTCTTTTATAGAGTTCAGGATAACTGTCCTTAAGCATAAGCTCAGGTAGTTACTTGACGTGTGCATAACTGCAGGGACGCGTGGCTAATTCTGATGGAGACACATTAGCGTGCGGTTGAAAGTAGTAGAGCATGTTCAGGAGAGATTGATGGTATGGATGCCACGTTGCATAACTTCTAGAGAAGTGGATAACTGGGTACAGGACACGTGAGAACGTGTGTTGACTGTAATCCTGGATATGGTTGCTGTAATACGCTGCCTCGTTGAAGGAGAGTTATACGCTGACTTGGATGATGTAGAAACAAAATAAAGCTGATACGCTTACTGGAGAAGAAAGGAGTCGTACGCTCACTTGATGAGGAAGGAGTCGTATAGACTTCATACGCTCACTGGAGAAGGAAGGAGTCGTATAGACTTCCTACGCTCAATGAAGAAGGAAGGAGTCGTATAGACTTCATACGCTCACTGAAGAAGGAAGGAGTCGTATAGACTTCATACGCTCACTGAAGAAATGGCCACGTGGCCATCATCAATCTTCTCTGATACGCCATATCTTCAAATAACTGTCAAAAGATTTTCTCGAGCGTCGTGACTGCAGATATGACGGCTGACAGACTGTCAATAATAATAACTTTGTATTAATGATCTGCTGAGCTGTCCTCGTAAAAGACAAAACCAACTCTTCGAAATCCTATACGACGGTTGCTCTTTTCATGACAACTATCTTTGCACAAAAGACGAGACGTCAGATTCATTCTTTATTTAATATATGCTGTGCTGCCACTTTAATAAGAAATAATAAAATATCCACTAAGCGTATGGCTTTTGATAAGCGTATGGCCTTGAGCGTATGACAGCGTGTCATAATTTTCTACATCCTACAGCCGTTGTTACAGAGGTTATTGCTAGTTGGCGATTAACGGCGGAGTACAGGGTAGCCCCCTAGATCCGAGGCACATCCTGCTATACCTATCCTCCGACCTTGACCACAGGTCGGTGTGGTCCAAAGGCACCGGACGGGTAGACTCCCACCAGATGAAGATTATCAAGTGGTCTTCGTACTTCAACACCAAGAAAGATTCAGTGACGATCGCAGCATGGGTCACCTTACCCAATTTTCCCCTCATTTGCTTCGTTCCGACAGCCCTAAGGCGTATAGCCAATTCCTTCGAAACTTATATGGCCACCGCCGACGAAACCAGCAACCTGACAAAAGCTCACTACGTCAAGATATGTGTGGAACTCGACCTCACATCAGACCCTCCCAACCATATCCTCATCGAACTAGGCAACCAAACTCATACCCAGCAAATCATCTATGATAACCACGTGATCTTCTGCACCCACTGCCATTTATGCGGTCACCTATCGAAGCACTGTTGCCGTCTCCATCCGGAACTGAGAAAGCATCCAGAGAGGTCCGATCCTAAGCCCAAAGAGAACCAACGCCATAGTCTTGATCAAACCCCCCTGCTTTCTCTTTCGAACTCCCACACCAGATTTAACTCCAGCGAAGGCAAAACCAGCAGAGGCAACTCAGTTGGAAAAGCAGTGATTCCCTACCACCCACGTAACCTTTCCCTGTCAAATCATTTCAGCGTTCTCGCATCAGAAGATATAGCCCCCCCCCCAAGATTCGATCTGTCAGGCTGACATCGACCAGGACCCCGGATCGACCTCCGAGGCACTCAGCGTTGTAAGCCCCTAGATTTCATAAAAATAGTTTTTATAATTTTTAATAGTATTTATATACGGATACGTATTTTGTAGCGTATTTCGTATTCTGTTGGTTTTCGGAATGCTTTAAATTTTTCCTAACTTATAGATTTTCTCCTTGGCCGGCATACCGCCAGTATACCGGAGTATACTGATGGCATACCGCCCGGACAGATTTTCTACACTTTAGATATTTTCGGTTTCTGATATTTTTATGAATAGTGTTTCGGATATTTTCGTGAATAGTGTTTAGATATTTTGATGAATAGTATTTAGATATTTTTGTGAATAGTGTAGATGCACCATATTACCCAATGGGTATTTGGTTTTGTTTGAATGGTCATGATTGACCTAGACTTTCACATGGATCACGATCCGACGGTTAAGATTAATTCCCCCTTCTATATATACCATTTCACTTTCTCTCTCCTCTCTCTTTTCATTCTCTTCACTCTCTCTTTATTTCTTCTTCCTTTCTCTTCCCTTGGAGCTTACCAAGAGCTTGGCCTTGAGGTCTAGAGTGTGGTTTCGTACCCCTCTTGGTGGTGGAGTAGAAGATTAGGCTTGGAGCTTAACCTAGACAAGTGCATCTTGCTCAAAAGTGACATGATCATACTTTATTTTTGTTTTCCATAGAACCTAAAGTTTTATTGGCCTATAATTTGCTTCTTTAAATTGTTAACACGTTTAGTATATAGCACTTTTGGTTTTGATCGACAGTATTGCGTAGATCTGAGTTTCTAGATATAATTTTTGAGTATTTTAAGGTTTTGATCTATCAAATGTTTTGATTTGTGAAAACTAATACTTCCATGTTTTAGGAAATTCAATTCTATTCAATTTTAACTTTTGAAAGTCCGAATTTCGATTTAAAACGAAGTTTTTATGGCCGAAACAAGTTTTGAGTTCAAAAATCAACTTTCTGTGACGGTTCGAAAAATCCGTCGGAAATCTGCAGAATCCGTCAGAAAATCCGAACTTGCACCACAAAACTTGCTGTGACACTTCGAAAAATCCGTCGGAAATCCGCAGTAATCCGTCGGATGATCTGGTAGGCTGTTTTTGAATTTTTATATATGTTTTAAGTGCTGTAAAAATCTGGAAAAAATTATATTTAAATACTATGTTAATTTAGCTAATTTATTATAATTTTTCCAGTATTTAATAAGTACTTTTGGTATTTTATAAAAATAGGAAAACAGAGCTCATTTTCAGGATACATATGTTTGTTAATTTTTAATAAATATTTATGAAGGTTTATAAATCCCAGAAAAATTAGTATAAATTTCTATAATTAACAAGGATCATTTTGGTACTTTATTTTATGTATAATTGAGCTTTTTGTCTATCTCAAAAATTATTGGAACATAATGTATAGTTTGATTTATTTATTGAATAATTACGACTTGCAATATTTTGTGTTGTTTTGAGTTATTGTAGTATTGGACCACCCCCTACACTAGTGTAAAGACCCTAGAAAGTTAGTTTGGATATAGTGTCACCCCACACTGGACTTAAAATTGACCGGAGTTGACCACTTGACCAAAGTTAACTATAAGTCAACTTCTGACCCAGTTTGTCTTAGTTTGCCCTAGTTGACCTAGACATTATAGTATGTCTTTTCACCCTGATTAGCTATTGTATTATCTCATCTTTAGGACTGTGGCTTCACTCCGAGCCTTGATTCATATTGACAGCAGGATCCCAGGCAAGTACATCTACAAACTCATTTACTGTCTTTTAATGCTAGAACATGTATTAACCCTGTCAAAATACTGATCCTTGAGGTAGCAAGTTATGTCTTCACATGTTGTATCACTTACAGTACCTGCCATGCTTAGGACAGTTCTTATATCTTCACATGCTTCTTACTGGTTCTCAGTACATGTTTCACTATGTTTTATACTGCTCTGAGTATTCACATGTTTTATACTGCTCCCAGTAACTGTCATGCTTATACTGCTTCCAGTATCTATCACATGTTTAATGTCATTCTCGTATCACTCACATGTTAATAAAAACGGGTTAAGGGAAAACTGTTAGTAGTGTACGTGAACATGACCCCCTTCTCCGTATGTACTTACCGCGCTCGGTGCCATTCTATATGTGACCTTGCCGTATGTTCTGGTCCCGCGTTTGTGTATGGATATACACCGATGCCATTATGTGTACGTATATGCACATCAGAAAATTGATATGTACCGCTGTACATCCTATTCACCTATTGACCGATTCACGTACATACTACAGTTTTAAACTTTTAAACTATATGTTGTCATTTCTAAAAAGAACCAATTAAACCATGATATGCCATGTTCCCTATGTTACCATGATACTGTGATCCCAATTGTACCATGAGGCCATGTTTCCAGTATTTCTCGTTTTATAGATTTATTACACCCTATTTCTTGTTGTACATCTCTTTCATTATATGTTCAGTACTTTAGTTGTAGAGGTTGTACTTGCTCCCGTCCTGACAGGATAATGTTGTAGGTATACTTTTCGAGGAGGAAATGCTATGTGTTACATATTATGACACTGATTTTGAGGACCTGGCCTTTGCTCCAGTAGAGTTCCCAGCGAGGAACCTTGCTTCGTTATCTTTCTTGTGTTTTGAGACTAGACTTTGTCTATACTTATATTTGGATACTGGACTTTGTCTCCAGTTAGATACTTTGGTTATGTATTATTAAGTCTGTACTTGTTTTACCTTCGCTTATAGATGCTGTGTTGTGATGAACTTTAAATATAATTTTAGAACTGTTAGCTGCTTAGATCCTTTATTGTCTATTCTTAGAACAGCTTACTACGCTTTAACCAAGCGTAGGCTGGACATGGCTTGGCCCGGCTGTCACGCCCCAGAACCAGAATACTGGAGAGCGGGGGCAGACACAGCCAGCTACGTATATTGAAATAGAATACATCTCAACTATACGGTCACGGCTGTCTAGATATGAGGGTTTACTACGAGCCAGCAGTCTCTTAAGGTCAAGCCTATTGTCTCAATCTCAAGCAATTAACAGAGTTACAAGATATTAGAGCATCAAATATATATATATAAGGCGTCCCAAATATTACATATTGGATGATCATGAAGCTAGTCGTACAAAATGATGGGACTAGCAAGAGTTCAGTCATACATGATCAACCCTAAGATTTGTTAATCATGTTTACAGCCCGTAGGCAGACAGTAAGTAAATGTGCATCGAGCTAACAGGTGCTCGTCGGCTAAACGCCTCAAAAGAATAAATTTACATATAAATGGGTGAAACAAAAAGGAAAACCCACTCTTGGCCCGGGTTCCGTCTAGTTGTCACCATTGGGCTGGAAGCTTGGTAGATCCCCGGAAGCTGCTCCGAAATCTGGCCACACAAAACCAGCTGGGTCAAACCCCCCGTGTCACGCCCCAGAACCAGAATACTGGAGAGCGGGGGCAGACACAGCCAGCTATGTATATTGAAATAGAATATATCTCAACTATACGGTCACGGCTGTCTAGATATGAGGGTTTACTACGAGCCAGCAGTCTCTTAAGGTCAAGCCTATTGTCTCAATCTCAAGCAATTAACAGAGTTACAAGATATTAGAGCATCAAATATATATATATAAGGCGTCCCAAATATTACATATTGGATGATCATGAAGCTAGTCGTACAAAATGATGGGACTAGCAAGAGTTCAGTCATACATGATCAACCCTAGGATTTGTTAATCATGTTTACAGCCCGTAGGCAGACAGTAAGTAAATGTGCATCGAGCTAACAGGTGCTCGTCGGCTAAACGTCTCAAAAGAATAAATTTACATATAAGTGGGTGAAACAAAAAGGAAAACCCACTCTTGGCCCGGGTTCCGTCTAGTTGTCACCATTAGGCTGGAAGCTTGGTAGATCCCCGGGAGCTGCTCCGAAATCTGGCCACACAAAACCAGCTGGGTCAAACCCCAGAAAGAGCAAGTGCCACAAAGGAGGCCACAAATAAGAACAAAAGCCAGCATATCAGAACATAAAGAATAAAGGAAAGTACAAGTAATAAAAGTACACAGGGCGATAAACGACTAGGGACGTGGAACCATTCCGGGAGCCAGGTTACAATCCTTAAACCAAACAAGGACCGGGATCGTAACCCTTCGCCTGAATAGCTCACTGCCTCTACCCATTTATCGTTAAAGATAAGTAAAACAATCATGATCAAGAGTTCCAGGTACAAGGCTAGACAAGACTTAGACAGGACTGGACACCATTCATTCACAATCGGCCAAGCAAGTACTACGGCTTACTACTTTAACTAACTAGGGTTATCACAAGCCTAATTACTAACAAGATGCAAGTGAGAAACTTCCAGTCCCAAGCCCTGCAGACCATCCAGTTATCCTTCCGCGGGTTGAGAGTTATAGGTGGGTACATTGCCCGGGAGACAAATGTACCCTTAGGTGACTTAGAGGGTGCAACACATGACAGTGTACTAGAAATGTGCTCTACTCGTCGGCAAGCTACAAGTCCATTAAAGCGCCCAGATAACGAGATTGCCTGTGACTGGGAATTCTCCATGTTCTAGTTTAATCTAATAATTAGCCTAATCCAATTTAGCGCGAGTCCCTGGCCGTGGTACCCAGGAAGTCACGTCCTAGACATGATGCAAGACAAGACAAGTGGATTGTGCAAACAAGCAAGCAGGAACACCCACGGTGTCAAGGCAAGTCAAGTCAAGTTATGAAGTCAAGTCAAGTCAAGAGTGCGCCGCCACGGGCCACTATCAAGTTATCAAGGTAAATCATATCAGGGTGCTTGTTAGGAGTGCACCACTACGGGTCACTGTCATGTTATACTAGTTTTTTGTCATACCATGCTGTGTACAATAGTTATTCATCATAGACAAGTAGGTTGTGCAAGGGGGTCAGGGGTAGGTCTGCGCAGGGGGTGCACTGCGCATGGAAGAGCTCCGCAAGAGTTGTCTTGCGCAAGGGTTACCTTGCGCAAGGGTAGACTGCGCAGGGGTTATCTTGCGTAAGGGTGGTTTGTGCAAGGGTGGGTTGCGCAGAAGTGAATTGCGCAGGAGCGGTTTGCGCAGAAGTGAATTGCGCAGGGGTTACTTTGCGCATGGCTGGATTGCGCATGACTAGCTTGCGCCAGCGCAGTCCAGCGCAGCGCAAAGCGCTGGCCAAGTGACTGCGCAAACGGCCATACGCTAAAGAGCACAGGCCAGGGTGCGCAATCGGCCATGCGCTAAAAAGCGCAAGGCAGGGGGCTGTTCTTCCTGGCCGAGAGCAGCCCAAGAACACCAAGAACTTCAAATCTTCATATTTTTGTCAAATCAAAACCAAATCTAGATTTTCAAAGTTCTAACTTGAGTAAAATTGAATTCTCTTCCACATGGAAGCATCAAAACAAGCAAAAATCAAAGTTTATTAGATCAAAACCAAGGATTTCCGAAAATGGTTAAAACCTAGATCTAGAAGAATGAAAGCTCCAAATCACAAAATTCCAAGTTCTAATGTTGATCTATATGTCCTAATCTATCAAATAGACAAATAAAATTGGGTGCTTATTTGTTGGCAAGGTGCACTTGCCTATTGGTTGGGGAGTTGTGTGGAAGAAGGAAGAAGAAGAAGTTTGTAAGAAATAAATGAGAGAATAAAGAGGAGAGAGAAAAGTAGGTGGTGTTATAAAGTGGGAGAGTTGTGGTGTGTTGAGGGAGGAGTGTAGGTTAAGGTGTTCCATTCATGATGAACCAAACTAAACCAACTCCACAAAATAAAACCAAGCCATGGTCCAAAATCTATTTACGAGAAACCAAAATCCGCAAGTCGAGAAAATAAAATACGTGCCAAAAATCAAATACGAGCATAAATACGAAATACAGGAAATAGGGGTGACACCGGCCCAACAATTTGGGTATCGAATCGTGACATATTTTTTTGGCGGCCCATGCAGGTCCAGACTTAAGTTGTTTGGTTACGTTATTATACCAAACATGCCTGCAATTAGGATCTCGGACAACTTGTTAACACTAGGGATAAACATTTAGAATACCTAGAGGATATCTAGGATTGCAACATAGGAGAACTCGTCACAGCATAGGATCGTTAACTGTATTTAGTCTCTTGCTTGAATTCAGTGGGTCAATTTTGACCAGGATAGTACCCCTGAGGATCTTACTCTAATCTTATCTCGAAATCTGTTTTCACCTATTTTATTTGCACTCCTCTAAATTCGTTGTTGAATTTAAATTCCTGATTTTCGTTATTGACTTTGATCTTGCATCGTGATAAATTTTGTGGATTGAATTATGATATATCCTGATATGGTAAACGTCTGCTTTAGTTATGGAGTTTAGAATTTATCGCAGCCATATTAGCTGGTATGACAAAAACATAGAGCCTGATTTTGGATATACTATCCTATTCATAGAATTTAGATTTTCTTGCAGCCATACCGGTTGGCGTGGTAAGGAATCTAGATGATATGACTATAGGGTGTATACCTTAGTTATGGACTCCCTCGTTTATTGCATATAAGCTTACTGGTGTGGCAAAAATTCTGGCAACATGATTTCAGGAAGACGTGTATGGTTATCAGATCGTATCTTAACTTGGTTTACTTTATTATAACCGAATGAGCAGGAATAAATCCTTATTATCATTCTTTCTCGTCTTGATTAACTCTGTTCTATCTACATCTACAACTAGGATTATAGGTTCTCTAGGACTCTCCAACAGAATTGCTTTCATGTTATCTTTTTGGACATAATTATTTTTGCGTTCCATCTTTCCTATGACTTGACTAAACCCTTCTTCGTTAACCTCTTGGGTAATTCTTCTCGTTATACATCTCGTTGTCTTTGTACCATTCTTGGAGATATTTCAATAAACTTTTCTGTCTTGCTTGACCTTTAACTTGTTTGGACACTGTTATGGATTGCTTGACCCAGTCTTAGGCCTTGTAACCTTCTATTTCATAGACGATCGAAATAGCCAAACTTTGTTAACTGATTCTGCAGTATAACTATAAATTTATTGTGTGATTGTGATAAATACTTTTCCTAGGGATTGGTTAGATTAAGCTTATAGGACAAGTATGGGTGACTGACTGTAGCAGACTTAGAAACCATTAAGAACGATTGTATTGATAGTATGACTTGATGATAGGGTATCTAAGATGGAGAAATGAGATATTATATTGTTATGACTATGGATTGAGGATTAGAATCTTGTGCTTAGCAGTTTGAGGATTTAGCATTTGTAGAATTTTGGTTGGTTACCTATAGCTAATTACATGTGATTAGAGGGTAGATCGATATATGGATTGATATAGAATAAGTTAGAATGAGTTATCGTATTGCATACGAGATCGGGAAAATATCAGTTAAAAAGATAAGGAATAAGACAAAGACATATGTACATTGGTAATTAATAAATCAGAAGTTTGAACTCGAGAATTTATACTCGGAGGACTTGTTGAGTAAAAGAAGAAGGGTCTACGCCAAGAATAAGAATTGAACGTATGATTTCAAGGAGAAGTTGTAGAAAAGGATTGAAGACAAATAATGCAAAGGGCCTGTGGATTGATAGAATATGGATACTTAGGATACGATAAGGAAATCGAGTATTTACAATTGAGGTTGAAAATATGGTTGATGATCAAGCATTGTAGGTTTATAAACATACCCAGAGAATGACCTATAGTTTAGGGTATACATAAATATTTCATGTTAGTATGAAAGATTCTAAAGGATATATAACGTAGTTTATGATAGAAGGACTTTGTTGAACCTGAACCAAAAAGATTGTAAGGAGAAACAGAAGAGATGATTACAAGGGTAGTAGTTTGAGTATCGTAGCCAGAGTAGCTACATGTTATAGTTTGACCTATTGGATGATTTTTAATTTCGAGGACGAAATTTTTCAAAGAGGGAAGATTTGTAAGCCCCTAGATTTCAAAAAAATAGTTTTTATAATTTTTAATAGTATTTATATACGGATACGTATTTTGTAGCGTATTTCGTATTCTCTTGGTTTTCGGAATGCTTTAAATTTTTCCTAACTCACTACAAGAAATTTTGCTTATAGTGACGGAAGTCAGTGACGGAATAAATATTCAGTCACTAGTAAAAGATTAATTGTGTCGGATTAAGGAAAACGTTAGTAATACTATTTTTGATGGAATAAATATTTAATGGTGACGGACTATGCAGTCACTAAACTTTATTTAATTATTAAATGAGAAGATAGACATAAAAATTTTAAATATGTTTCATGAAAAATATTAGGGACTTTTAAATCAGTCACTAATAAAAATGTAGTTTAATATTAAATAATAAATTTAATAAGAAAAAATAATCTAATAGTTTTAAATATTTGGGCCCGAATTAGCGGGATTGAAAAATTGGACGCCACTTTTTATTCACATGTGCCATCATTTTTTCTTTACAGAATATTTGGTCATAAATGGTTTATGATTCTCTCCTCCTCTAAATATTTACTCCTCTAAAATTTTCTCGTCCTCTCCTCCTCCTCTCATCCTTCTCTAGGTCATGAGGATTTTCTTCTCCTTGTAATTCTCTCATCTCTTCCGTTATTTACTCATCTCCTCCTTCTCTAATAATTTTTTGTTTTATTTTAAAGGTGTTCATCTAGAGAGGTTAGCGGAGTTCAATTCTCTTCGACCACTCTAGGTCAGTGAAGTTCAACCCTTTTCCACCGCTTTTCGTCCAAGGAGAAAGTCCCATCGGCTCCATGGAGAAATTCTACCGGCTCAAGTAAATTTTAAAACCCTAAACATAATTTTCTTTCCCTATTTACGATATTTTTATATTCTTTAATTGTTTGTTTCTACAATTTTCTAATTTTATTTGCGTAGGAATGTGACTATATCTTTTTAGTGACATGAGACGTTGGAATTGCGATAAAGAGCGTATGTCCAAGCAATGGGACCGGAGATGCAAAATCGAGTACGTGGTCATGGACTTGGTGTGACGTGAAATCAAATGCTTTATCATGTTTCATTATTAAAATTTAGAACATCAATTTGTGTTGATGTACAATGTATTTTTTTTTTGTTAATAGCAGACTTAACTTTATTTTGGAGTATATTTTATTTTTGAGTTGTTTGTCTAATCTGATGAATATATTATTTTTGGCTTCAATTTTTTTAGTAAGAGTCCACTTATACAATCTTGGATGAAGAAATTATGATTTCATCAGAATATGGTGGAAAGAAATTAGCTTCTACTTATTGATCAAGTAATAATGACTGATTTACTATATTATTTATGACATCAAACAATTAGGAATGTGGTTCAAAAAATTTGTAATTTTATTAATGGCCAAACATTAGTGACTGACCTATTAATTAGTGATAATTTTATTAATGACCAGACAATAATGACTGATTTATTATTAGTAATAATTATTAATGACCAAACATTAGTGACTGACATATTAGTTAGTAATAATTTTATTAATGACCAAACAATAGTGACTGACTTATTAGTTAGTAATAATTATTAATGACCAACAATAGTGACTGACTAATTAGTTAGTAATAAACATTAAATACTTTTTTATATTGAAAGATAAATACTTATCTACGTGTCATGTTCAATTATAGTGACGGATTTAGGAATTCATCCGTCAGTAGTAGTATTAGTGTCGCTCGTAGTAGCGACTGACATTAACTCCGTTACTCATGTGTTTAGTCCGTTACTAATATCATTTCTGACGAAATTCAATCACTATTAATATATACTAGTGACTGATCTTCGTCGTAACTATAAGCAAATTTTCTTGTAGTGACTTATAGATTTTCTCCTTGGCCGGCATACCGCCAGTATACCGGAGTATACCGATGGCATACCGCTCGGACAGATTTTCTACACTTTAGATATTTTCGGTTTCTGATATTTTCATGAATAGTGTTTCGGATATTTTCGTGAATAGTGTTTAGATATTTTGATGAATAGTGTTTAGATATTTTCGTGAATAGTGTAGATGCACCATATTACCCAATAGGAATTTGGTTTTGTCTGAATGGCCATGATTGACCTAGACTTTCACATGGATCACGATCCGACGGTTAAGATCAATTTCCCCTTCTATATATACCATTTCACATTCTCTCTCCTCTCTCTTTTCATTCTCTTCACTCTCTTTTTATTTCTTCTTCCTTTCTCTTCCCTTGGAGCTTGCCAAGAGCTTGGCCTTGAAGTCTAGAGTGTGGTTTCGTACCCCTCTTGGTAGTGGAGTAGAAGATTAGGCTTGGAGCTTAACCTAGGCAAGTGCATCTTGCTCAAAAGTGACATGACCATACTTTATTTTTGTTTTCCATAGAAACTAAAGTTTTATTGGCCTATAATTTGCTTCTTTAAATTGTTAACATGTTTAGTATATAGCACTTTTGGTTTTGATCGACAGTATTGCGTAGATCTGAGTTACTAGATATGATTTTCGAGTATTTTGAGGTTTTGATCTATCAAATGTTTTGATTTGTGAAAACTAATACTTCCATGTTGTAGGAAATTTAATTCTATTCAATTTTGACTTTTGAAAGTCCGAATTTCGATTTAAAACGAAGTTTTTTGTGAAAACTAATACTCCCACCTTACCTTCCTCCCGTTCATCGGCAACGCTTTCACCTGGTACAATATGCAGGAAGGCGAGCGTCGGCAACTCTCCCGCCTTGGTAGGGCATTAACGAACGCCGACTGGATTAACACGGGAACTATCTCCAAGCTCTCTCATCTAAACGCCACTGAATCCGACCATGCTCCCCTGCTGGTGGGAATCACCAGCAGATCCAACCACTCCAGAAAGAGCTTCCGCTTCCTGGACTTCTGGAGCGAGCACCCCCAATTCTTAAGAGTCGTCACGGAAGCGTGGAACAGCGTGGACTCTGTTGATCCACTCAATCGCGTGGCCATTAAGCTCCAGGCCACGAGGAAAGCATTGACCACGTGGAGCAAGCAAGCTTACGGGGATATCTTCCAAGCCATTCGCGAGGCCGAAGACGACGTCACCCGTGCTGAAGTGACTTATATGGCCGACTGTTCTCCTGATACCAGGAAAGCGCTGAATCTCACCAAAGCCATCCTCAAATTCAGACTAAAGATTGAAACAGATTTTTGGAAACAGAAATCTAGGATCAAATGGGACAGCGAGGGGGACAACAACTCCAGTTTCTTTCATGCCTGCGTCAAAGGGCGGAGACAAAAACTCACTCTCCATCAGATTGCCACGGACAATGGCATCAGCGTCACCGACCAAAAGGGTATACAAGAGGAAGCCGCGAAATTCTACTCCAGACTTTTTTTCCAAGGAGACGATTATTCAAGACAACTCCTTCTTGGATGGGGTCCCCCAACTTATCAGCGACATCGACAACTACCGGCTTGAACAGCCTCCCTCGAAGAAAGAAGTGAAAGAAGCTGTATGGGCCCTCGACGAGCACAGCACCCCAGGGCCAGACGGATTTTCAGGGGTTTTTTTTCCGCACTTGCTGGAATATCATCAAGACTGACATCCACAACGCGACCATCGCCTTCCTCCAAGGAGCCACCTATCCAGAGCCATATCGAGCACCAACCTCATCCTCATCCCTGATAAAGACAACCCTGAGACTTTTTGCGACTTTCGCCCTATCAGTCTCTGTTCCTTTACCAACAAGATTATATCCAAGATTATCGCCTCCCGAATGGCTGGCCTTCTTCCCCAGATCATATCGGAGGAGCAGAGTGGCTTTTTTCAGGGGAGAAACATCCAAGATAACATCATGCTGGCTCAAGAGTTAGTCACATGCATAAAATTTCCAGCTAGAGGGGGCAATATTGCTATCAAATTAGATATGGAAAAGGCCTATGACAGACTAGACTGAAAATTCATGATTTGGGTATTCAGGGCCTTCGGCTTCTCCGAAACCTGGACCAACGTGGTGTGGAGATCGATCAATAACTCGTGGTTCTCCACGGTTATCAACGGCCAAGCGGATGGGTTCTTTAAATCCACCCGCGGAGTTAGGCAAGGAGATCCACTATCATCCACCATCTTCATCATAACGACGGATGCTTTGTGTAGAAACCTCAATAAACTGACGAACACCCCCAACTACCAGCACTATCATACGGCCAACGGTTGCCCAATCATCACCCACCTGGTCTTCGTCGACGACATACTAATATTCTCATCCGGCGACGCAGGTTCGGTGGAGGCCGTCCACAACACGCTCCAGACCTACGAAAGGTGCTCAGGGCAGAAGATCAACCCGGATAAGTGCGTCAACTACACACACCACAAGATCAGAAGAGAGCAAGCGGCTAGTATATCTTCTATCACATCATCCTCCATCAAGCACCCTCCATTCCTCTACCTAGGTTGCCCCCTCGTGTATAGGAAATCCAACGCCCGGATCTTCGAGAACTTGACCAATCGCATCAGGAAGAAGCTCGAGGGTTGGCACAATGCTACCCTATCCCCAGGAGGCAAGATTATCTCATCAATCACGTCCTCACCTCCATTCCCATCTATTCCCTGGCAGCGTGTTCTCCTCCCAAGAAAGTCCTATTCCATATCGAGAGCATCTTCAGCAATTTCCTCTGGGGCCATAGCGGAGGCTACGAGAAGCACCATTGGGCCAGTTGGGACACCATGGCTCGCCCAACTGGTGAGGGGGTCTGGGTTTTTCCAAACTTTCACACATTGTTAGCGCCTTCTCGATGAAATTGTGGTGGATGCTCCGCACTAGTAAGAACTTATGGTCCAGGTTCATGAAGGCCAGATACTTTAAGCATATCCACCGATCCAAGGCTATCGCTAATAGCAGATCATCCGCGGCCTGGCACCGCATACTCCACGGTAGGACTCTCGCTGAACCGGCGATTTGCCTTACGGTGGGCTTCGGGGAAGCATCTCCATTCTTGGAGCGCTGGACGGGCGACTTCTTGCTTACACCCACCCCGACGGCTCCCAGAAACAGTACTATCAGGGACCTCTGGGACCCTCCTAATAACTCCTGGAATTGGATTAAAATTAGGGCTTGGACTGGGCCCGAAGCGATTGACCACATTCGTCATAGCAGTTTAAGGATCGGTCCGGACGCAGATAAGCTCGTGTGGTCGCCCGAAGGTGCTGGCGCCTTCTCGATTAAGTTGGCCAGGACTGTCATCCTGGGCAACACGGTCCCGCCTCCTACCGTTGTATTGTTCTGGCAGACATGTATCCCCAAGAAGTGGTCTTTCCTCATCTGGAGAGCCCTACGCAATATCCTTCCCACTGATGACAAGCTCAACGCAATTGGGTTCAGCCTCGCCTCTGCGTGCACATGTTGCTCGGATCGTAAATCGGAAATAGCCAACCACATCCTCAGTCAGAGGGACCTACTGGTCAAGGTCTGGAGAGCACTTTTCCAGCGCTGCAGATTGCCTCATGGAGGCGAAAACTTTTACCATCTCATGGACACCTGGGCTTCAGCGTCCCATGGCCACCAGATCGTCGCTACGGCTGTCACGTGGGTTATCTGGAAAAATAGAAACAAGGCGAGATACGAAGGCCATCAGTACAGTGCTGACCAACTAATTTGGGAGACCATTCGCCAATGCCACAAGCGGAGATCCCTTTGTAGGCATGGTCAACAGTCCTTCAGGAACTCTCTCTTTCCTCGGCTTAGCCATTTTGTTTCTGCTTGTCTCTTCTTTTGTTAGTATACATGTATAGGCTTCCTCATTTTGCGTCTTATGGTATACTTGTAAAGATTCGGCTTCTCGGCCTTATTGAATAAAATGGTTTCTTTCAATATATATATATATATATATATATATATATATATATATATATATATATATATATATATATATATATATATATATATAATATATATTATACATATAAGGTTTGGACCGTAACCGAAACCCAAAACCGAAACCGAAACCCAATAAGAAAATTTAGTTTTTAAAACAGAAACCAAACTTTTTTAAAATCGAACCGAATCTCTTATTCGGTTCGGTTCGGCTTTCGGTCCAAAACCGAATAATGCTCACCCCTACAAAAAGGTCTTCCAGATCCTCCAACCAGTCGATCGTCAAAGAGAGATCTTCAGTACCGTTGAAGGAAGTGAAACAATTCTTCATGAATTTTGACTCCTCAAAGTTGGAACTTCTTGGTGTTGCAGGTAGACGCTCGGGCACTTCCGGTTCGATTTCAATTGGTCGGACCGCAGGCTCGGTCATGGCATTCATTGTCGCAGAATTATTGTTATTGGCCACAACTGTCTGGACTATCTATTGAAGAGTGTCAAGCTGCTTCTGCTGCAACTTGAATTGGGCCTCGAATTGGTTCTCAAATTAAGTTTGCCATGCCTCCGTCTGCTGTCGATGGAGCTCGTTTTGGCGCTGGTTGGCTTCCTGACGTTGTTGCACCTCTAGCATACAAACATCCGCTCCATAGGGGCGTTCGAGGGTTCACTCCTTGAGCTACTTGAGCCGCTCGAGGCACTATCCTCGTTCACGGTCGTAGCTTCTCCAGCTTCTGGAATATAAAAGCAACTCTTTTTATTGGTTTCAAAAAATGTCATGGTTTTACCGTATGAAAAACTCATCTCATTGACACGAGGTCAACGGTTCGAGACTAGAGACTCGAGACTGGGCCAAGGATATAGATTCATGCACTGATACCATTATGTCACGTCCCGTTTCCGAAGAATTGATAGTCGTCCTCCGGGCGTGATGTCGTGCGAACCTAGGTTGTGATCGCACAAGGCATAGTCATATGGTTATTCGAAACACAACAGTTAAGAGAGTACAAAGAAATTGAACAACAGATTGAGGCACAGAAACTTTTTATTTTATTGATAATAGACATCACTTACAAGTCTCTATTACAATCATGCCGCACAGGCTTCACAAAATGACTCGATTATAAAATGAACGCCGATGAGATAGTCGTTCCATACATACATCCCTCAATTTACAGCAAAAGTATTCTAGCCACCTGGAATGGAGGAAGGTCGAGACATATTTTTTGGACTGATGCAGAGAGTCATCAAAAGTGGAGTAGCGAGAGTCTTCGATGCGTGGTCGAAGCTTCAAAACACGAACATCGCTTGGGTAGTTGGCACGTTCCTCCGGATTTGTGACACCTGCGAATAACGAGGGTCAGTACGATCACATGTACTGTCAGAGTCAGACAGCACAGAGCGCGGTTGTATGCGTAGTCTCAGGGACAGCTCTAGTATCAGCATGAGGGTAGTACCTCGGGAGCCTCAGGTACCACCTTCATGGTCTTTTTTCAGTTATGTCCTTTTGATTTATCCTTCAGTAGCAGACCAGATAGGGCAGTATATCTTGGGTTCTTGTCGGCGATCTTGTATTTTACCCATATTGGAGTACAACGATCGACTTGACTTATTCGTTGAGTGAACGATAGTTTCACGTCTCACTCTTATGTCTTCGTATCTTGAGATACATGATTTTATCACAAGTCTCGACTACGAAGATACGTCCGGATAGAGTCATTGTAAGCCCCTGTTTTTCAAAAATTATTAAATTAGTGTTAATTAATTATTAATGTCATTTTTAGCCTTAAAATATTTATTAGGATTTTTAGGAATTTTTTTAGAATTTTTAAATGGTTTTTAAATAAGTTTTAAAATACAAAAATATTAATTTGTAATTTTCTAAATTATTTTAATATCTATTTGTAATTTTCTAAACTATTTTGTAGTCAGTTTATAATTAATTATTGTTATTAATTATGAAATACAAATTCTTAATTGCATTTAGACTCGGTTAAGGCCTTCCTGTAATTTCCTAAACTATGGGGGCCAATTTGCTAACTACCCAAACCCCACCCACGAACTCACTCTCTCTCCTCTGGCTCACCCACCCCCGACGACTGCCACGCGACGACGACCCGCGTTTCCCGCCGACTCTGGCCAATCCACCGCCCTAAACCCTATAAATAAACCCTCCTTCCCCAGACCCAAACCTAGCTCTACACCCAACCACAACCACCGCAGCCTCTCGTCTCCGTCAAAAACCCTAGACCTAACCCTAACTCCGACGATTCCCCGTCTAGCCCCACCGTCGACATCTATCGCCCCCAACCGCCGTCATCAGACGCGCCTCGACGAGACGACCAGCGCCACCCGAGCGCCGCCTCGCCGACGTCTCCTGCCGTGCAAGACACTTGAACCCCCCCAATCGTTGGACACGTGAATAACAGAACTCGAATCGTGTCGTGCGTGTCTCGTTTTCACGCACGAGACTCGCCAGGACACGACGAACCTAACGCTGTGCTCGGACACGCGAGACTGAGCTCGTACGTGTCGTGCATAGCACGGACACGTAGATTCCTGTGTCCCAAACTGTCCGGACAGGATTGATTTTATTATTTTTTTTGTATGTTAACTCGTTTAAACCTAAATAAAATCAACCTAAGTCTAATCCTAACACAGCGGGCCAATGGCCCATGGCCAGCGCAGCAGTATTAACCCCCCCTTTCTGTGGGCAGGGTTCGAGCCCCCTTAATGCTGTTTTTCTTTTTTTTCTTTTCTTTTTCTTCTTTTCTTTCTTTTTCTGGTTATACATATATATATAAATATATACATATATTGTATATATATATATATGTATAGTATACTGTATATATGTACTGTATTTTATATATGTATATATATATATGTTTATTTAGTACTTTATTATAATATATATGTATGTATATGTATATCTATTTTCATGGATATAACATTATTATATAACACTAATTAAATGTTTCCTATATTAAATATATATAATATATATAATTATATATATAGATATATATATATATATATAGATATATATATATTATATATATATATATAGATAGATATATAATAGGAAATTATAATAATAAAAATATATATATATATATATATATAATATATATATATATATATATATATATATTATATATATATATATTATATATATGACAATATATATATATAAATATATATATATATATATATATATATATATATAATATATATAATATATATATATATATTATATATATTATATATATCTATACTTTATAAATTAAAAAAATATATATATATACTTTATAAATTAAGTATTTTCCTTACATATATATATATGTACTTTTAAACATATGTATGTATATTTTCACTATGCATAATTTTGCCTTATTAAAATATTAATATTTATTTTGCACTTTTTACCAAATTGTATTTTAGGTATTTAAATTACTGCAACCATTTGGTGTCCAAGCCTAGCATGGGTTTTTGGGCCCAAATGTGTTTTCACACATTCAAGACCTGTACAAGTCATATTGGACTTGATTCATGGCCTTAGGTCCTGTATTTGAACTTTGGTTCAAATTATATACATGGACAAAATACGCAGATAATTAATTAATAATTTCAATTGTGTGCAATGCTGTTTTGATTTTCTAAAAATACTTAAAGTACAGCTAAAATTCTGGAAAAATAGTATTTAGATACTATGTAATTAGCTAATTTAGTATAATTTTTATAGTATTTAATTTACAGTTTTGCCACTAGTTGGCATATGAAACCAAAACTCATTTTCTGTATACTTAGGAAAACTGATTTTATAAAAACTTATACTGGTTGATAAATTCCAGAAAAATTATAATAAATTTCTATGAATAACAAGGATCACTTTGGTACTTTATTTTAAGTAAAACTAAGTTTTGTCTATCTCAAAAATTGTTAGAACATAATGATTATTTGATTTATTTATTGATTAATTATGACTTGTAGCTTTTTGTGTTATTTGAGTTTTAGCCGTGTTGAACCCTACCCCTCACTAGTGTAAAGACCCTAGAAAGTAGTTAAAGTAGTGTGTCACCCCACATTGGTCTCCTATGCAAAGTCATCATTTTGGCTAGGTGCCCAGTCACAAGTCGTGTCGCACCAATTAGTGTCCTAGTTAGCTTAGTATAAAAGCTAAGTTTATGTATTTATTTCTACAGTGACGAGTTACGGACATCCATAGCACTTTTATCGCAGCTTGTTTTGTTTGCTTTGCTAGAGGCAAGTACTTTCTACGAACTTTACATATTGTCACATAAATGAACTGCAAACCCCACCATGTCAAATGCTGATCTTGGTGGGATAGCAAGTTAGATCTCTACATGTTGTACTTCCAGTTACTACCATGCTTAGAACAGTTTTTATGTATCTCTCAATGATTAGAATATGGGTTATGGGGAAACTGTTAGTAGGTACGTGATCATGCCCCCTTACTCGTACGTACGTACCGAGCAAGGTTGACATTTATGTGTACCTTGTCGTAGGCGTACAGCTGTATTTGTACGTATGTGCATCTATCGCTTGTTTACTTGTACGGAAGTACATTTATATACTTGTACCATAGTATATTTTCACCTATTGACCGATCACGTACTGCTATAGTTTTAAACATTAAATATACATCTGTCTCTATGACATATGTGTCCTTGCCATGATAGACTATGTGATGCCATGTTTTCAAGTTATTCTCTCATGTTCATTTTCATGTTTCATATGCTAGTTTGTTAGATTCAGTACTTGCTCCCGTCCTGACAGGATAACGTTGTAGGTGTCCTTACTGAGGAGGAGTTACTCTGCGATACATATTATGGAGATACTGCCGATGACCCGGCTTTGCCATACGAGGTGTTCCTGCGGGGAGACTCGTCTAGTTTGCTTAGTTGTTTGGGATTTAGTGTAGTCATGTATTAGGCTACATATTTGTAACTGGACATGTATCCAGTTTTATTTCAGATCACTTGTACTTTGGACTTATTTCTATATGAGACGACTTTTGTATTTGGAGCATTTATGACTTTATTTCACTTAAAACTGTTAGCACATTAGTCTTATCCTGTTGTCTTTAAAACAGCTTACTACTTTTTATCTCAACGTAGCTGGGCATGACTCGGCCTGGCCCAACAATTTGGGTAGCGGGTCGTGACAGTCATGTCTTGGACTAAGTATTGGTACCGACTTACTTTGAGACTTGACCCTTATCATTTTTGGAGTCAGCGTAGGCCTGCTCCTACTCAACTGACTCAGGAGACATAATTATTCATATGCCTCCATCCCTTCTTGATTGTGGTTGTGTTATTGCTTATGCATTTACTTATATTGTTGTCATTATCTTACCAACATGCCATGCTTTGTTTTGATTGACATGATTTCAGCTCTTTGGTTTGGTTTCATGCTTGACTAGATTTAGGAAATTCCGAGGATGGAATTATTTTTATGTTGTGGAGAGTTGTGAGACTCGTCTTACAGTATCAGTATTTATATACGGATACGTTTTGTAGTATATTTCGTATTTTTTGGTTTTCGGAATGCTTTAAAATTTTTCCAACTTATAGATTTTCTTCTTGGACGGCATACCGCCAGCATACCAGTGATACGATGGCATACCATCCATACAGATTTTCCATATTTTAGATATTTTCGATTTCAGATATTTTTATGAATAGTGTTTTCGATATTTTCGTGAATAGCGTTTTGGATATTTTGATGAATAGTCTTTAGATATTTTTATGAATAGTGTAGATGCACCCTATTATCCAATGGATATTTGGTTTTGTTTGAATGGCCACGATTGACTTAGATTTTGACATGGATCATGATCCAACGGCTAAGATTAATTCTCCCTTATAATATACCATTTACTTTCTCTTTCTCTCTCTTTTCATTCTCTTCACTCTCTCTTCATTTTTTCTTCCCTTCGCTCCCCCTTGGAGCTTGCCAAGAGCTTGGCCTTGAGGCCTTGGGTGTGGTGTCTAACCCTCCTAGGAGGAGGAGTAGAAGATTAGGCTTGGAGCTTAACCTAGGCAAGTACATCTTGCCAAATCTTGAACAAAAATGTTTTGTTGTTATTTTATTTTCCTTGGTGGTAAATACTTAGAATTTCCTAAACTCATTTTGTTAAATATGTTTTACTTATGATTCTCGTATATATGCATATTCCAAAATTTGTTTAAGCAAGGTTTGATTTTCTGTTAAAACCCAATATTGACTTAGTAGAAAACTTGGTATCAAGAGTGATACTAGTGTTACCATCATGGATCATGGTCACATATACATATAGAGGTCCTCACCTAGTTTGTATACCATGGATTTTGAGTTTGGTGGCAATCGGAACCCGTTTGGTATCCCGAGGACCTATTTTTGGAGTATTTTGAGGTATTGATCTATCAAATATTTTGATTTTTGAAAACTAATACTTCCATGTTGTAGGAAATTCAATTCTATACAATTTGACTTTTGAAAATAAAAATTTTAATTTAAAATGAAGTTTTTATGTCGAAACAAGTTTTGGCAAAAATTTGAATTTTGTTGCTGTTTAGAAAATCGGTATACCGACGGTATGCCGGTGTATACCGACGGATGCCGATTTTTGTAAAACTTTCTATCTTTAGGTCGGAATACCGCCGGTATGCCGTCGTATACCGCAGGTATGTCGTTTTTGGTTGTTTTTGTCTATTTTGTCCGTTTCTGCCCCTTTTGTCCGTTTTTATTTTTTCGACTATAATGATTTCTTAACATGATAAGATGATCTTGCACAGTTAGAGAATAACTGTACACCCTATATACACTTGACACTAGCACATGTTCAATCATTTTCTATGAAATGTACTTAGCTTTAATTATTCTTTTCTACATGCCATGATATGTCTTTTGATAGATTCTTTCTTACAAGCTATGATAATTGTTGCCATGACTTCTTTGCTTACTAGATAGTGGCCCGTCGTGGCGCACTCATGATATATGTCCTCTTTGCTTACTAGATAGTGGCCCGTCGTGGCGCACTCATGATACATGTCCTTCTTTGCTTACATGATAGTGGCCCGTCGTGGCGCACCCTATAGTGGCTCGTCGTAGCGCACTCCTAGCTTCCAGTTTATGATAATTTTTTGTTGTGGCTTGTTATGGTGCATATTCTTAATTTTTGTCCAGTTTTGCATGTCTCATGTCTAGGATGGATTCTGCGGAATGCCACACCCAGAATCCAACAAGAAAATGTTAAGGACTATACAACTAGCTTGATTACTTAGACCATTAAGGATTTCCCAGTTACCTGTTTCCCCTTTGGTCTTGGTATATATATATACATGGGATTTGGAGCTATCTGTCATGATGAGCACACTTCCAGCGTACCGTCAAGTATTGCACGGAACATTTGTCTCCTGGGCGATGTACCCATTATTATATCTCTTAGGGTACATTTATCTCTCGGCGATGTATCCACCATTATAGGATACATTTGTCTCCTGGGCGATGTATCCACTATATACCATTGCATCCTTGGCTTGGATCATTCAGGTAGTAGCAGACAGGTAACTGGACTTGAATTTCTCAAACTTGCATTTGTTAGTAATTAGGATTGTGAGAACCCTAGTTAGCTAATGTATAAAGTCGTACTCATTGCTTGGTCGTGATTATTGTATGGAGTCCAGTCTAGTCAAGTTTTGTCTAGGCAGTGTCCGAATTTGTTTTTTAGTACATCCTTGTCTATGCTTTACTTTTGTCGGTAAATGATTAGATACTAAAGTTCAGTTCAGGAGAAGGGTTACAATCCCGGTCCTTGTTTGGTTTACGGGTTGTAACTTGGATTCCTGATTAGTTCTTAAGTCATCTTATCATTTGTCGTTCTATATAGTTACCTAACATGCTCACATGCTCCAGTTACTTAACATGCTCATGTCTAAGTTATCAACATGCCACATGCTCCAGTTACCTAACATGCTCATATGTTCCAGTTATCCAACATGCTCACACGTTCTAGTTATCTTACATGTTCCAGTTATCTTACATGCTCACATGTTTAGTTTAATTCACATGTCCACAGTTTACATTATGTCATATGTCCATTATATGCTACATGTTGCTTTACTTATTATCTTTATTCTTGGAATAAGTGCATTGGTAGCGCACGAGTCTCGATTTGCTTTTACTTATTTCTGTCTCTATCCGTTGCTATGATTTGCATGTTGGTTTTAGTTCATAGTTTGGCTTCCTTTGTGGTACTTGCTATTGGGGGTCTGACCCCACTGGTTTTGTATTGACCAGATTTAGTTAAGGAGTCCGAGGATCTTTCATACCTTCCATCATTGGTGATTACCAGAGCACCAGAGTACTTGAGTGGGTTTTCTTCTTTTTTCCTACTAGTTATGTACATTATTCTTTTGAGGCTTTTTGCCACCGAGCACTTGTTTAGCTCGTGTTGGACTTGATATTTAGCCTACAGGCCTAAACATGATTTGCGTATTCGAATAGCTAGAGCTTATCATGTATGACTATTACTCTTGCTAGTTTTCACTTTATATTACTAGCTTCATGATCATCCATGTATATATGGTTTGGGACGCTTTAGTATTTTATGTCTGATGATCATACTTCTTGTACTTTACATATTTGTTTGTGATTGAGATACCTAGGATTCTTGACCTAGGATTGCATGTTGGATTGTAGTATTAACCCCCATGTCTATACAGCTTATACGTTATTTCGGAGTACTGGAGTACTTTGGTATACGTAGCTGGCCTGGTCCGTCCCTACTTGCCAGTATTCTGGTTCTGGGGCGTGACATAGGTTTTAGTGGTGGCCGATGTAAGGTCTGATTTATCAGATATGTAGGGGTTACTGATGTTTAGATATCTCAGTCACAATTCTCCTTTATTGATATCCTTCGTGTTATTCTATATTTCTGATCCTTTGATCTGATATTTGATATCTGAATTCCGTCAAAGCCCACACGTCCACGAAGCCGTTACGCACCTTTCGATGCTTTTGGTTCATGACCACGTCGCCTGGATTGGCGGGACGCACGTCGTATCGAAGGTTTTCGTGATTTTGAAAACAGTTTTTCGATCAACTTTGCACAATATTTATTTAATGAATACCGAGATTTATTTAAAACTAAAAAAAGGGTTTTGTTGCCCTACATGTTGTCATAAACTCCTTCAAATAGGTTTTCGAAATCATGTATGGTTTGGAAGATAATTAAATACAAAGTAGGCTAACTCGACTGTTGTCAGTCCTGTTTTCGAATCAGTTTTTCGTCATTTTTGGCATCGATTTTATATCGATTTCGTTTCGATTTAGTTCGAAACGATTCATTGGTGTCAAAGACCTATAGGTTGTGCTTCTATCGAACCAATTGGTTCGAGATGCGATGGAAGAACTTGAAGAACGTTACCTGTGAAGTTGGCGTTCGGGCGGTTGCTGCTGCTCCCATCTTCGCTGTACTGTGCGCGCGGCCGCGCTGCTCGGCCGGCTGCTGGTCGGAGGTCGGCGCGGGGAGGCCGCGGTGGTGGTGGCGGCAATGTCAAGTTTAGGGTTGGGGTTTTCCTCTCGTGAACTCTCGATATGTATATACCAATATATACACGGTTGTGTGCGTGTACAGGGGGGTCGGGGGATCGAGCCTCTTTGCTGGGGCTCGGGTTTGCTTGGCTCTTGCTGGTTTGGGGTTGCTGGGCCAGGCCGGCTGGGCTTGGGCCTGGTCGGCTAGGATGCTGCTGCTATTTGCTTGGCTCTTGCTGGTTTGGGGTTGCTGGGCTCGGTCTGGGGCCGGCTTGGTTGGCTGGCTGGGATTTCCTTTTCCTTCTCTTTATTTCTTTCTTTTCTTTTATAAGTAAATGTATCTAAGGGACAATTATCCATGTTATATTTATATACTTATATAATGCATGTATACGATAATTAGTATATAGATGTACATATTCAATACAACCTACTAAGTATTCATGTATATAAAATAATATACATTGTAGTTTTTCAAGAGAAAATATTTATAATTATCCTATACTTATTTATGGAAAATATATAGTCTCAAACACATCCCAAATGCACATTTATATATTATAATAATCTCCAAAATTCCAAATAAAACTCATGATTATCTATTCCTAGGGTATGTATACATGTCTATATATATATATATATATATATATATATATATATATATATATATATATATAGAGGGGTAATTTTATTTGACCATGAAATAGTAAAATAACCAATAATAATAAATAACAATCCTAATAACAAATAATAATAGACTGCTAGTCATTATTGGTGGATATAGTCATGCACACTACTTATCTGGCTCCAGAAGATCATACAAAAATTTGTAAAACATTATTTAATAATAATACCTATAATGTACATATAACAAATATTTATAAAATAATTACCAATTTCCTAATATATATATACAAAAATATTTGTATTTACCAAACATGTCTACAAGGCCGTATTTGGTCCCATTAAATGCCTATAAAGGCTTGGATTCGGTTCGGGCCCAGTTCGGGCTAAGTTGGTACAATCGGGTCATCTAAAATCAATATATCTAATTAATAAATAAATAATTCATCGGTGGGGGTTAAGTCGCAACTTGATCTGAATTTTCTAGTTAGGACACACTTATATCTAGGTCTTCCTTGGCATGGCTGATAAACTAGTCAAGGCACGCCACTGCACTATCCGTGCCGTGATTCCTAGTCGTCTGATACTTCAAAACTCAACCATGGCTAAAGTCATCTACCGTAATAATTAACTTAATAATTATTTATATAATTCTGAAAATCACCATTCAAATAAAATAATTAATATAAAAAGTATTTCAAAAATTTTCGGGAAGGGGAGCTACACCATTGTAACGTAACTTACCATGTTTATTTTCTGTCATATTTATAACAAGTTTATGATTAATGTGCAAGTGTGGGTCACTGGCAATTCAAGCTATCCTGGACGTATAGCCTGGTCGAGACGGCATCATTTCAGCACGGGTAGCTATCCCCGTCGAAAGTCCCGAATGACCCGTGCTAGCATCCAGCACAGCTATCTTGCATTCCTCCTAGGCCGAAACGGTCCCGTGGCCTCGGGTTGCCGTTCGAGGAAGCGAAGCCTTGCGCGCAAGTTGTTCATGACCGTGCTTGAGTTAACAAGTTATTCAAGCACGTTTCATGGTATCGTTGGGACTATTATGTAATCGATTCATTTACTTTGTTTTACAGAGCCTGAAATAATTCTATCTTTTTTAGAACCTATATTTTCTCTTTTTGAGCGTAGAACTTGTATTTTCCAAGTAAATTACTCTAATTCGATGCAGTTATCCGAGTTCTTGTTTTCGAAACAGAGGGTCGAGGTGAAGGCGGTCAGCCACTCACCTTTGTCTTTGATTCAGGCGAGGGACTGGTTGGCAACGCTTGGACGTCGCCTACACGATCACCTACAATCGCATAAGCAACTGATTAGAACACTGTGTTATTCAAAGAGATTCGATAATGAATTCGAAATTCGAAAGCGCAAGCCATTAAACCATCGAAAACATTCACGAAAATGCATTCATGAAAATCAAAGCCAAAGCCAAAGCAAGTGCAGCATTAAAACCAGAGCAATGAGAGGTCTTTCCGACTCAGCCACAGAGCCAATCCTTGAGGCGCAATCCGCTGAATGTGGGACTTAATTCAGAAGAAGCCTTTCTATAACGATAAAAGGATCTGAATTCAATCATTCGCGTTCAACCGATTTGATCGATTCCGACCTATCGGTCACGACCGAATCGATAACGACGGTGTTCCTTTCTCGCGCACCCCATGGACAGAGAATGGGGCACGGTGTAGGGACGGGACACTACAGTCGCCTTGAATTAAAATCCCTCGTCTGAATTTGTTGGGTGTGTTGGTTATTTGGAAGCAACTCAATATGATTCAATATGGAGGAATTAATTTAGTCTCACATTGAATACAAGATACTGGTCTCCTTTGCTTAAATTGCCTAACTCATCATATTAGGTAAGTGAGTTCCGTGGTGATGGACCCAAGCCCAACAATTTTTGAGCTGGTGCATGATCTCTTTTTATATCTTTTTGTGGAATTAATATTGTTGATACAAAATCAGGTTTACAAAACAATTTTTTCTTTTTATTTTATATTTTTCATCTTCTCGTTCACAAAATCTCAAAGAGAACATAAATAAAAAACCCTCAAAAACAAAAAATCCGCCAAAGTCCAGTCAAGGGTAAAATGGTAATTATCTACCTTTTTGTTTATTTATTTATTTGAATTACGGTTGCAATTGTTGGTATTCCGCTGCCACGATTTTTACATAATCTCATTACGAGATTATTAATGTCGTTATGGGATCAGGGTTACAAAATATTTTTATGTTTTTTAATCTTCTCTCTCTGTGAAAATCTCAGATTGAAGACAAAACTTGAAAACTCCTTCAGAATGAAGAACTCCCCCCAAATTCCTTTGTCCATCTTGTCCATCGGACAAAGGTTTGTTGATCGGTGGTTGGATTAACCACCGGATGCATAGTATCGGAGGTCATCTGGATTCATTATATCTCGGGAGTAGATTGTCGTCTTCTTACTACACTTCATTGGGGTGAAATATATTATAAGGACAATATTCGTTCAGTATCATGTCTCGAAGCCTTACTCAATGTTCTTATTTTTAGTTTATGTGATTTTTCTGGTTGATTCTTTAGAAATATTTTCGACTTCAGATTAGGTGGATAAACCTGTTTATATTCGACCCAACTCGTATAGTTTTGTTCTATTTTGTTGATCGTTTCTCCGTCGGGTCAAAATTGTCCCAGTAAACCAAATTTTACATTTGACAACCTAAAGGGAGAAATTGTTCAAAAAAATCGATACTTTTAAATAATAGCAGAACTTGAAAGACTACATCGTAAATCTTTCATTATGCCTAAAATATTCTTATCTTAGCTTACATTGTTTAATATTTAAAAATATATATTTAAGAATACAATGTTAATTATAACACAATCATCATTAATGTCCACTGCCATCGTTAATATCTAATACCATAGTAAATATTTATTATCCATAGTAAATATTTAATATCTAATACCATAGTAAATATTTATTATCCATTATCATGTCTCAATCCACTATTACTTTTTTTTTATTGTTGTATAAATACTAATTACTAGTAATGTAAAGTGGTTTGAAAACGACTCAAAATCGATGAGTCTATGTCGCTTTTAAACACACGACCATTTATTTTTAAATTTTAACTAATTGTATACCTAATATTATTTAATTATAACTAAACAACTTTAATGTGAAATGCATGTTGTTGTTACTAGCTACTTATAAATATCTCATTCGCAAATAAAATGAAAAATAAAAGGGTTATTTACACTGACAAATGATATGTTTTGTATTTATTAAGGGGACATTCACTAGTTTAAAAATAAATACACTGACACCACCTGATCTTTATATATTTTTTTTAAAGTAGGGGGTGGTCAGTGTAAATCATTTACGTAAATTACAAAACTTAGGGATGGTTCGTGTATTTAACACACGGATGTCATTGTGTTTATTTTTAAACTAAGAGATATCCACGTAATAAATACTAAAATAGGGGGGTGTCAGTGTAAATAACCCAAAATAAACTGAAATTTTTATATAGGATAAAAAAGTTTGGGATAATTGTAAAAAAAAGAAAGAAGTTTGGGGTAATTGCAAAAGGGGGAGGACACGCCAAGTGACTAGGCGCGTGAGGAGGGGCGCCAAGTGACTTAGCGCACGTGGGGAGTGGGCACAAAGTCACTTGGCACGGAGTAGGGGAACGCGGTAAATAATGGAATATGTTTTTAGTTTATAAATTTTGAATGTAGTTTACAATGGGATAATTTTTCTTTTTGAATGTAATTTGTCAAAATTATCCTGAATAAATTTCAAATATGTTTTTAGATATATTAGATAACAAATAATTATTTTATTATCATCCAAGATTTATCAGATAATTGTTATTATCTATATTAGATAACAAATAGTTAAAATTATATATATGAATGGAATATTTATAATAACAAATTATCTTTTAGTTATATCATAAAAAATATAGCAGATAATAGTTATTATCAATATTATATTTTTATGATATATATAGACAATTTTAATAGAACAAATAGATAATTTAGTTAGAAACTCGTTGTTAATTTAAATACAAATATAATTAAACTATCAAATATATTTTATAAAAATTAACAAATAGATAATACTTACAATATTATCATTCAAATTTTTAAAAAATATATATTTAAAATTTATTGTGGATAATTTGGACAATTTACATTGTAAACTATAAATTATATTTAAACAAACTACTAAAAGCTAATTTATTGTGGAGAAATATCAAGTAGTTTGTTTAAATTATATTTTGAATGATAATATTTCTCCACAATAAATGAGCTTTTAGTGGTTTGTTTAAATTTTTTATGATATAACCAAAAGATAATTTGTTATTATAAATATTTCATTCATATAGATGATTTAATTATTTGTTATCTAATATAGATGATAACTATTATCTGATAAATCATAGATGATAAGAAAATAATTATTTGTTATCTAATATATTTAAAAACAGAATTGAAATTTATTATGGATAAAATATCCCATTATAAACTACAATCAAAATTTAATAATTAATTTATATTTAATACATTTAAAATTATAAATTATCCTATTATAAACTACATTCAAAATTTATAAACTAAAAACATATTCCATTATTTACTTGGGTTCTCCCACTCCCTACTCGCGCCAAGTGACTTGGCGCCCACTCCCCACGCGTGCCAAGTCACTTGGCGCTCATTTCTCATGCGCCAAGTCACTTGACATGTCCTTCTGCTTTCTACAATTATCCCAAAGTTTTTTTCTTTTTTTACAATTATTCTAAACTTATTTATGCTATATGAAAATTTTTGTAAAATAAAAGGAATTTTTTTTCACATAAACATATTTTATTACGAATATTCACCTAAAAAATTAGATAGAATTTTTTTAAAAAAATAGTGTAACTGAAGTTGATAAATGTTTAAAAATTGTAAATAACTTATTATATAACATTTTTAAAAGAAAGTATTATACCATATATTATTATAAAAAATACGTAGAAATCACGTGCACTAGTCTGAATAAAGTTCAACAGCAACGAGCTTGTATGAAACAGTTGCACGGAGCCAGAGAAGGAAAGAGAAAGTGACTAATTTTGGATTTGTGGTTGGCATACAGCTGGAGGTTGGTACAACCTGTCGCCTCGTCCCCATCTGACGGAGGAAGTTGGAATCCGAAGAAAACGGTATCTAATTAATTATCTAAGCTGCCACCGCGGGCCAGGCGCCAACGGGAAGACGGCGTCGCGTGGGCCCCATGGAATTTTGGGGGTAGAGACGTGGGTGCGGGTGGGTGTCAATTCTATCTTCCGGATTCGTAGACGGAGTTAATTTCCGGTGGGCCCTGCAGTCTTGGCGTAACCCGGCTTGCCGGAACCGCTTGGATGGACGCAGCCCGGCCCCGTTCCGTTGATGGGGCCCACATCCGGTTGCGTCCAGCTGTTTGGTGGGCCCGGTCTTGTTTGCGGACGACAGAGTGGATGGAGTGATGCTGCTTAGGTGTGCCTCGTGCGGAAGACCTGGGCTCCCTGGTGCGTGGGCCCAGACATGGGTGTAACCAAACCGGACGGATAGACGACTGACACATGTCAAACCAGAGTTTTAGAATAAAAGGACTTTAATATATGTGTTTATAATTATAATCAATATGTGAAATAGAAATTAATTCTATGAAATATTTTCCTAAAAAAAAAATGCATAGAATTTTTAAAAAAAATCATAAAAAATTTAATGGAAAAATTTATGAAATGTCCAAAAATTGTCAAAGTTTTATGAAAAATCCACTCAGTTTCGATACTTCCTCTTTTTCCATACGCCGCTCAGTTTCGAATCTAGGTTTTCTCCTCCAAAATCTTCAAACCTTATTTCAAAAACTCGTCGAAAAATTTCGGAAAGACGGACAAACGGTAAAACTGTCAAAACGGAGGTCCAAACATCATTTTTTTTGCGATTTTAAAATTTTGAAAGGCCGACTAACGGAGAAGCAGTTAATCTTCGGCTCCTCGGATATACGCTCCTTTTGCGACAAACCGGACCTCGTTTCGACCTCCCAGTCAAAAGTTATGGCCCTTCAAAGTTTCAACTGGACATAAAATGTAGGAGAATGATCATTTTTCGTGATAATATCACGGAGAATGACCATTCTCCATGCTAAAAACCACGGGAAATGGCCATTCTTCTTGTTAAATTGACAAAGAATAGCCATTCTCCGTGTTAGAATGACGGAGAATGGTCATTCTCCAACAATTTAACCAATTCTCCTTGTTAAATTGATAAAGAATAGCCATTCTCCGTGTCAAAATTGACAAAGAAAGGTCATTCTCCGTTAATTTAACAAGGAGAATAGTCATTCTCCTTGTTAAATTGACAAAAAATAGCCATTCTCCGTGTCAAAATTGACAAAGAATGTCCATTCTCCGTCAATTTAACAAGGAGAATTACCATTCTCCGTCATTTTAACACGGAGAATGGCCGTTCTCTCCGTGTTAAAATGACGGAGAATGACTATTCTCAGTCATTTTATCACGGAGCCATTCTCCGTTATTTTGACACGGAGAATAGTCATTCTCCAACTTTTTGACATGGATAAGGCAATTCTCCGTGGTTTTAGCATGGAGAATGGTCATTCTCCGTGATTATAACACGGAGAATGGTCATTCTTCGTGTTAAAATCACGGAGAATGATGGAGAACAGTCGACAGAAACCTAAAATCTATTTTTTTTTTTTGTGGAAAAAAATTTGTCAGGAACAAAAATTCAAGAGTTTTCGTTTTTCTTTCAAAACGATGCTAACTCTTATGGAAAAGAAGAAGAAGATCTTCTCTCCACAATTGACCTAATCGTCGAAAAACTTCAAATCTCTCCACGATGATGATGATGATGATGATGATGATGATGATGATGATGAGCGATTATCGGAGTTCGACTGAATAAAAGCACAGTGAACTACGAACGATATTTACGATCTCTACTGAAGATGAGAGCAATGGAATTCAGATCTCTCGTGAAGAAGAAGAAGATGAAAATCGCAATCCAAATCTGAGTTTGTGCGAAGGATAGTTATGGTATTATAAAGATGGCAATTTTGTAAATACAGAGCATCTAAAAAAAATCATAGAATATATATTTAACGTGGAAATATATAATTCTGGACATTATAATTCTGGACATTTCATAAAACCATCTTACCGGTGGATTTTTCATACAAACCAACCCCGAAATTGGGTTTCTCTGCAATTTCCAGAAATTTTAATTTGTGTGTTAGATTGTCATTATTTTTCACGTAAAATAGTTATTTTCCATAAAAAATGATGTTTTCCTATGGGTTGGACAAGTTTTATTTCCCACCATTTTAGAACAAAATATGAAAAATGATAGTTCTTTGAAAAATAATTTTATGGAAAATATAAGCTATCAAACACTACAATTGGTGGAAAATGATAAAAATATTTTCCATGAAAAAAACCCAATCAAATACAGCCTTAATATTATCTAGTTTTATTTCTATGAGCTTGTCTAATTTAAGAGCAACGGTGGGACAAACAATAATATGTACATTTTTCGTATATAATTGTCTTGTATATAATTGTTTTGTTGGTAAACCTCCTCTCAGAAGATAGAACTAAGGCCGGTCTAGAAGGTTGGGTTATCCTAGTTGTAGTTGATTTTGGTTGTCTTTTGATCTAGTCTCTTGTGGGACGCCTTGGGGTTCACCTGCTACCTCGACCTCTTGTACGTCATGTTACGTCTGGAGGTTGTTCTAAGTCGAGAAGTTTGTGTAAACCCAAAGTCTTACATGACTCATCTTCCGGTTGGTCTGAATAGAAGACGCAGTTAGATGCTCGACCAATTTGAATTTTTCAACAACATAGCCTTTACAAGCTAACTAAATAGAATACTTATATTATTCTTATTGTTAACCAATAAGTTACAGTTAGTGGTTGTCCACTAATTAAGAAAAATTAATATATTTATTTTAACCCTAAAATACTCATATATTTGTATATGTTTACGATGAATAAAGAAAAATATACACAAATTTTGAAAAAAAAAAAAACTCACTTTCTCCTTCTATTCACAAGTTATCACCACTAGACTTTAACTAAGAAAAAGTACATCAATGTATTTCATTAGTTATCCTCCAAGGAAGATCCTTACCAGTAAGGCTAGAATTTATTTTTCATTCGTCTACCTTTGTTGGTAGGCGAAACTATACATGCATGGCTGTAACAAGTATAGAGATGGAATATACTGATTTTGCTGCATTGTCTTATGAATTCTTCCTCCATGTGTAATATAATCTATGCGGTAGTATAATACAATTTGGCTTATTCCAATATGATTACTGTACGTAATGATCTATATTTTTTACGATAAAATGAAATTTGTATTCATTATTGGTTTAGAGGTTATAATTAACTTAAAATTTTATTTATTGTTTGTATGTTATCATAAACGATGCAGCTATTTTGTCCGCAGCTTTTGTAATTGTCAATTGGTCCGTTGTCCCGTGTTGGTCTCCCGTTGAAGAGGAGGTTTAGATTTTAAGAGGATGGGACCGATGAATACAGGTAGGCCAATAGATGATCGCCATGTGGACGCAAAAGGCACATACGGTCACGTCCATCTTGGGACAAAATATCATAAACCCACCTACAAAGCAACAACAGAAGCAAACAATTGAGCCAGTTTGCCTGATAGTAGCCGTATGGTTGAAGACAAGTTAGGCAGGATGGATATCAATAACAGGCCGGATTTCTGCTGCTGCTGCTGCTGCTGCTGTTGCTGTTACTTTGTTATCAACAATACGGCTACTATGAAAAAAAAAGTATACTAAGATCTCGATCATGTTCCAACCATAGTTGTACGCACTTGGTATCTGTTATATTGGTGTCCTCACCATATAATATAGGCTTGTGCAATATTTAGTTATTTTTTCCCACCCGACAAAATTCAAGTATAAACACGTTAAGTTGTTGCCACAAAGAGAGTAGACAATCACACACCCATAGTAGTAGTACTAAGTGCCACAAGCTCCTGCAAGTGCTTGCTTGTAAGGAACAAAAACATAGGGCATTATTAATTTTCAGGGTTGCTGAAAAAATAAAAGTTACAACTTACGCCTTGTACTTGCAGAGACGGACACTTAAGGGCAAGTGGGGTCAACTGATCCCACTCAATTTTATTTTTTAAAGTCATATAGTTCCTTCTCTGCAAAATACTCCCTTGACGAGAACTACTAAGACTCCGTTTGGATCACAGTAATATAATCGTAATTGCAGTATAATCAAATAATTTTTTTTCTATTGGATTAAATTGCGATTACGATTATATTACAGTGTACCAAATGAAGCCTAAGGGGGCGTTTGGTACGCGATATTTATTTTTATTTCCGGAAAAATTTAAGATGGGAATTTATTACTACGTTTGTTTGGCATATAAAAAATTATTTCCGGGAATTATAAATACCCGTGTAAATAGTTTACCCACAAAACATGTGAATTCTATCCCTTGAGAATAGGTGGATTTTTTTTTTGCCCGGACAAAAAAAAAATTGTTTAAATTTTTTTCTTCTTTTTTGATCAATTTTGATTAGTTTTGAACATTTTTTTTTCTTTTTTTTGTCGTTTTATCGTTTTTTTTTGTCATTTTTGTCGTTTTTACCAATTTTTTGTCGTTTTTAAGCAATTTTGTGTCGTTTTTATCCATTTTTTTGTCTTTTTATCACTTTTTGATTATTTTTTGTCGTTTTTATCGGTTTTTTGTCATTTTTTGTCGTTTTTACCAATTTTTTGTCGTTTTTAAACGATTTTTTGTCGTTTTTACCCATTTTTTGTCACTTTTTGATTATTTTTTGTCGTTTTATCAGTTTTTTGTCATTTTTTTTCGTTTTTTACCAATTTTTTGTCGTTTTAAGCAATTTTTTGTCGTTTTTACCCATTTTAATCTTTTTTTGTCACTTTTTGATTATTTTTTGTCGTTTTTTATCACTTTTTTGTCAATTTTTATCGTTTTTACCAATTTTTTGTCGTTTTAAGCGATTTTTTTGTCGTTTTTACCCATTTTTGTCTTTTTTGTCACTTTTTGATTATTTTTTGTCATTTTTATCGCTTTTTTGTCATTTTTTGTCGTTTTTACCAATTTTTTTGTCGTTTTAAGCAATTTTTTGTCGTTTTTACCCATTTTTTGTCTTTTTTGTCACTTTTGATTATTTTTTGTCGTTTTTTATCGCTTTTTTTTGTCATTTTTTTCGTTTTTACCATTTTTTTGTCGGTTTTTATCAATTTTTTGTCGTTTTAAGCAATTTTTTTGTCGTTTTTACTCATTTTTTGTCTTTTTTTGTCACTTTTTGATTATTTTTTGTCGTTTTTATCGCTTGTTTGTCATTTTTTGTCGTTTTTTACCCATTTTTTGTCGTTTTAAGCAATTTTTTGTCATTTTTACCCTTTTTTTGTCTTTTTTTGTCACTTTTTGATTATTTTTTGTCGTTTTTATCCAACTTTTATCCTTTTTGTCGTTTTTTTTTGTCAATTTTGTCGTTTTTAAGCGATTTTTTGTCGTTTTTTGTAGTTTTTTTTTTGCTGTTTTTACCGATTTTTTAGTCGTTTTTGTCATTTTTTTTCGCTTTTTGGTCATTTTTTCTTATTTTATGTCGTTTTTAATCATTTTTGTCGCTTTTATCGTTTTTTGTCTTTTTTGTCGCTTTTTGGTTATTTTTTATCGTTTTAACCGATTTTTTGTCGTTTTAACCGATTTGTGTTCTTTTTTGACGTTTTTATCGATTATTTGTTTTAACCGATTTTTTGTCATTTTTTGTCGTTTTTTAACCGATTTTTTTGGGTCGTTTTTTGCCGCATTTTGGTTTTTTTTTGTCGTTTTTTTTCCGATTTTATGTCGTTATTTGGTTATTTTTGTCGTTTTTACCCTTTTTTTGTTATTTTTTGTCGCTTTTTGGTCATTTTTGTCGTTTTAACCGATTTTTTCGTCGTTTTTTATCGTTTTTGTCGTTTTTTGTTATTTGTCGTTTTTACGATTTTTTTCGTTTTTATCGATTTTTTGTCCTTTTATCGGTTTTTTTTATATTTGTTCATTTTTTTTCGTTATTATTATTTTTTATTTTTTTTTCCGGGAATATTTATATTGTCACCAAACATGGGAATATAATTTTTCCGGAAATTTAATTCCTTGGAATTTGATTCCCGAGAATATAGAATTCCCGGCTATATAGTATTCCGCATACCAAACGTCCCCTAAGTGGCATATTTGTGATCCTTTTGTTTGCTAGAACCTCAATATTCTTGTAGGAAAAGAGTCACATATCCTTTCCTGTCGGGGTGATCCAACATTTGATGAGGGTGAAGCTTGTACTATAATGGTTTCTAGGTTTGTTGGTCTAGTAGATGTATTATTGTTCTTTTTCCCTCCAAAATTACTGAAATTAAAATGTTCTCTACTAATCAGCTTCTGTTGGTACCTTCATTACGGTATCAAGGTATGCAAGTGTCATACTATTGCCTTCATCAGTTCTTAGTCGCGGCATTGAATAGCAGGTATTAAATTTGTTTGTTTTAAAAAAAAAATCGTTTCAGTTCTAGTCAATTTTGAACGCTGATAAATCCTAACTTGTAAGTTCTGATTCTAAAAAGAGAGAAAGTGTTTGTTCCCTTGTGTATAATAAATGGATAGAATGTGTCCCTTTTTTACATTGTTTTTTTTGTTAGTTTTTATTTTGAAACAAAGGAACATATATGGTGGTTAAATTTTAGTTATAGCAGACGAATAAATTTAGTCGTAACAAATAACAACTATAGAGACGAGTTGGACTGAAAATGATAATCATGCAATGTCTTGAACTGAAATGGCTCGTATCCTTGTTCTGTTCTGTCAGTGTTCTCAGTGGTATATGTATTATGCAGTAACGTATTAATTAGTACTTTTTAGTATTGTCACTTCAATAGTAAGACATCCCAATTTTTAGATGTTAGAAATTTGTTGTGCCCTGTCGATTCATGAGATAAAGAACATAAATTAAATTGATTGCGGAAGCATACCTGAATCCATTGTCTTTGGTTGACGGATCTTGAAGCAGACATTTTTCTTTGTGGGATTTGATCTTCCAACCCGCTACGGCCCTTAATAATAAAGATTAAATCTTTATTCATCTTTTTGTTGATGGGGATACAGAAGAGAATAGAGAAACCCTCTCTTTGGTGGCCGTATGAGTTGGGGACCATAACCCTAATGAATACATATATATAGATATGTGTGTTGTAATATTTCTAATTTGGTCCCACATCAAATTAGAATTATCTCCGGTATCTACACATTAATTCCATGACAATTATACCCTTAAGCCAATTTTCATATAGACCACATTAATTTGGCTTAATTATTTAGATAGCCCAAACACAATTAATTTTACATGTGTGGCCCCATAATTATTGAATAATTCCAACAATCTTCCACTGGGCCACATATGTAACCTTATAATTGTGTTAACCTTAGTGAGCTCATAAATTGCTATCTTAATCCTTAGGGTATATCCGGACAATCTCGTCCATTAACCATATCAACATAGGATCAAAGCGGCATTCGTCACATATAGCGTAACTAAACCATCAATGGTCACATATACCAATATAGCTAAACGACATAGATCAATCATGGATGCGTAGCATGGAAATTACACGCAATGTGATCAATACATGTCTATTTCCAACTGGTCCTCCTTAACTTTAATGAGATCAATACTTTAACATAATGAAAATAGAATGAACTGAATTTCCATATATCTGATCAGATAAATATCCAAAATACTTTAATACATAAATGTGTCCAAAACCAAATAGCACCCAAATACATAAAATACAAACTCCTACTATATTGCCATATTCTTAATTAACACCCATATGAGCAGTATTCTCATGAAAGACCCTGGGTGATAATGCTTTTGTGAGCGGATCCGCTATCATGGAGTTTGTCCTAATGTGCTATATGAACATTATAACCATTCTGAATTCTTTCCTTCACAATTAGAAACTTTATGTCAATATCCTTTACTTATACAAGTTTCTGTTATTTTGGAATACATTACTGCTGATTTATTGTCACACCATAATTTAAGTGGTCTTTTAACACCGTACTGTAGGCGCAGCCTTGTGACAATTTCGCAACCATATTCCCTGAATAGATACCCCACAGCATGTTATAAATCTTGCTTTCATGGTGGAAGAAATTATGAGTGCATGTTTGACACTCACCCAAATATACCTCCATTAGTCAGCATAACCTGATGTGGATCTCCTGCTGTGTTAGCATCCAACAAAATCGGAGTCGGAATACCTTATGATCTCTAAAATTATCCGATCTCCTACAAAGAGCATATAATTTCATGTTCTCTATTAATTACTTAAGTAGTTTGGCTGCTATCCAATGATCCATCCATATTTGCTTAAATATCTGTCTAACATCCTAATATATACGCAATATCCTGACGCGTACATACTTGAGTATACATTAGACTCCCTACAACTCATTATGAAGAAAAAATCTATTGTATTTTCTTAATTTTAAGGCTAACCTTAGGGCACTTGTTTGAGACTGAATTTGTCTCCTTTAACGAGAGGTGTCACCTGCTTTGCATTAAATACTTCAATCAATATATGAAACCAGAAAATTATTTCTACTCCCACTGAACTTGTGATACACACAATCTTCATCAGTGTTCATCTCAAAACCAAACGAGATAGTCACTTGTTAAAACTCAAAGTGTCTTTGACGAGAAGCCTGCTTGAGTTCATAAATAGATTCTGTCAGTTTGCAAACCATATTCTTTGGATCTTCTGACACAAAGTTTTCTGGTTGTACCATATAAATTATTTCGTCAATGTTACCATTGAAAAATACATTTTTGACATCCATTTGATATAACTCAATATTAAAATGTATAACAAGTACTATGATTGGTTTAAAAGAGTCTTTCAAAGAAACCGAAGAGAAAGTCTCTTTAAAAAACAATCCCTTCCTCTTCTCTTGAGGTTGTTGAGTTTGTTCCTCAGAAACAATTACCTTATCTTGAATGGGGGTACCTTTATGTGTCTTGTTGATGTAGCTCAACATCGACTTATAGAGGTAATTCGATATTGTCTTATTGAGGCTACGAATTCACTTCTTGATCAATGACAGGTACAAAATCTTGCACATCGTCAAAAGTGATAGTAGGAATCGCAATCGATTCCTTCTCAAAGACAATGTCATTGATTTTATTTCTCTCCCAAACTCAACATCCTCAAAAAAAAAATATATTACACTTCTCGTCTAAAAAATATTCTTTATTTTTGTGTTTAGTACCACGTGGTTCCATATGCAAGGTTTCTTTATAGGACGCAATAGTTTCAAGTGATAATAGCATGTCACGAATGTTTGCCATTAAAATTGTTTGATTGAAAACTTTAATACAAACAGAACAGTGTTACAATGTAGGACTTAGATGTAGTCCTAGGAGTACACTTTTGTTTAAGCTGGGTCCTTAGTGCCAATGGAGCGAGTGGTAATGCGTTGACTCCGATGACGGGCTGACGACGGTTATCGGTTCTCTGAAGGTGTGGATTGCTCTGGGTGCTGGAGCTTGCTGAGAGGAGGAAGACGTTGAGTGTCTGTATCTGCCTCTCTGATGATTCCTTGTATGTTCATTGTGGATTCTGTCTGTGTGTGTGTGAAGGAGACGATCCTTCTATTTATAGTTTTGCAGGCTGGCTGCTCATGCGCGCATGTGGGATGCGCCGGTGTGGGAACGCCACGTGGAGGTTGCTGATGGAGGCGCGTAGATGATGCGCCCTGATTGGGGGGAGAACTCTTCATACTGCTGTTGTGAGCCGGCACGTAGCAGAGGAGAAGATCTTTCTGTTGCTGAAATCTTGGACGAGTTGAGTCAAAGGACACGTGTCATCGACCCATGGCTCGAAGATCTCGGATTTGGTGGGAGGAAGTAATCTGGTGAGCTGCGTCTTGATTGGGTGCAGGAGGAGGCTGCGGCTCATAACCTTTAGGGGTTACAAACCGTTTAGAGCGCATGGCTTTTGAGGCGCATGCAGGCGACTTTCCTTCTGTCTTTCGGGATCAGAGATCAGTCTGGGGCGCATGGCTTTTGAGGCGCATGCAAAGCTTCAACTGGAGACTCTTCTTCTGTCTTTAGGGATCAGTGAAGGGTCTGAGGCACACGGCTTTTGAGACGCATGTTGGTTTGGACGCATGGCCGTAGAGGCGCATGGCGATTTGGACGCATGGCCGTAGAGGCGCATGCGGATGGCCACGTGGCAGTAGCCATCGGAATAGAGTCATGATGATGCTGACGTTGCCGACGCTTCGTTCTCTGAAAAAGCTGTCAACTGTTCAGACTTTGGGAAGCGTGCTGCCAACTCTGGTGTCAGTTCAGCATTTAATGTTTGTGACGTTCGATGGACAGCTGAGTGGGCACATTGGTTGGTGTTCCACTCGGTATGAAGATGTGAGGGGGCGCATCCTCTGTGATGCGCCGGGTACTGTGGGGCGCGTCTGTGTGATGCGCCTGATGCTGGAGGGCACGTCCAAGTGATACGCTGTTTGGCTGGCGCATCCGACATGTCCTTTAATGATGCGGCTGTCTCGCTCCTCGAGTGCTAAAAATAGCCGTTTGGCTGAATTCGAGGCGTCCGGTTCATCCATTTAATGCAAATTCATTGCACAGAATTCGGAGAGTCATCCACTTGGCGCATGGGTTTGATTTGCCCGGCCTATAAATAGTGGCATGGAGAGAAGGTTTGCTCCTCGTTCCCTCACGTACTTCCAACATGAACTTGGATATACGGGTGCATTCTGTTGACGAAGTGCTCCCGAGGGTGAAGATGAGACGTCGTGTTGTCTTCGATGCACTTGAAGGTGACTGTTACATCCAAAAGACGGAGTCGAGGGCTTCTGAGGCAGGCGGAAGGTGCCTGTTGCATCCAAAGATAGGGATGTTCGGGCCTCGTCTTCGTTGTTCCGGAAGAGCCGTAGATCGGAATGGCGGTGCTAGGCTCTCTCTTCCTTCAAAGTGGGTGCCGCCCACTTTGATTGTGTTGAAAGCTCCTTGTGCCATGATTTCGATCACGGTCTTCCTTGGTCTTTGGAGGCTCTTTCGAAGCCTCCCCTGGCCATAGCTTTGCCGTGCTCTTCTCTTTCTTGGTTCTAGCCAGAGGGTTAAATACTTTGTGTAATCGAAGCACTTATCAGGTGACCCTGGCTGGAAGAGCAGCACATAACTGGGCTCTGCTCGGCCAGGTGAGCCTGGTTGGAAGAGTGCTGCTGAAGGGATGCACATAACTGAGCTGCTGAAGAGATGGTGGGATGCGCCTGGCTGGAGATGCATGGCATTTGCTGCGCCTAACTGACAGCGCATGGTGACTGCTGCGCCTATCGGAAGGCGCATGGTGGCTGCTGCGCCTATCTGGAGGCGCATGGTGGCCGCAGCGCCTATCTGGAGGCGCATGGTGGCCGCAGCGCCTATCTGGAGGCGCATGGTGGCCGCAGCGCCTATCTGGAGGCGCATGGTGGCCGCTGCGTCTATCTGGAGGCGCATGGTGGCCGCTGGCTGTAGATCTAGGATCTTTCTTTTGTAGAACCTTTTCTAGCCATGTAATAGACTTTTATATATAAAATAAAAAGTCCTTCTTCGAATGGCTTATTTGATTTTGCTGTCTGAGTTCTGGCGCATATAGTGCCTGGCGCATGGGCTTTCTGGCTGTGAAATTCCATGCTTCTACAAGACCCCCTTCAAAGTTTTCAAAACTTTTGAATAAGTTTTGGAATACTTTGAATAAGAAGCATGGAGGTCAGGGCGCATGATTGTTGGGCGCATGCTTGTTCGGGCGCATGCTCCTTCCAGTTGATGATGATGACGCCTTGGTAACCCAAAAGATTAATGATGATCTTTTGGTTGCATTTGCTGTTATCCCCTCACGGAATTCGAAGCGACGGTTGAGATTACACGTCATCGGTTTACGCGTGCGACCATGCCCTATAAATATGTGAGGGTTGGAGAGAGAGAGAGAGAGAGTTCATCTTCTCTGTGCCTTTGCTTTCTTTAGAGTTTTTCTTCAAACCCTAGCCTTTTCTTCTTTGAGAGAATGGCTCCCAAGACTCCTCGCGGTGGTGTCGGCAAGGGGAAGGAGAAAGCGAAGGAGCCTGCGAAAGTTGTAACGGCTGACGTTCCCCGACGGCCTGTCGAAGTTCGGCCAGAGGTGGTTGGTAAGTCTCATTTTTTTGCACACCAACGCACATAGACCTTGGGTCTTTAATGATGTGCCGCGGTCTTTGTTCGCCGACGCGCATGGGTTTAGACCCTGATGATGCGCCGAGGCTGCTGACGCGCATGGGCTTAAACCCTGATGATGCGCCGAGGCTGCTGACGCGTATGGGCTTAAACCCTGATGACTGCTGACGCGCATGGGTTTCGTACCCTGATGATGCGCCGAAGCAAGCTGACGCGTATGGGCTTACGCCCTGATGATGCGCCGAAGCAAGTTGACGCGCATGGGCTTACGCCTTGATGATGCGCCGAAGCAAGTTGACGCGCATGGGCTTACGCCCTGATGATGCGCCGAAGCAAGTTGACGCGCATGGGCTTACGCCCTGATGATGCGCCGAAGCTCTGATGCTGGCGCGCATGGGCTTACGCCCTGATGATGCGCCGAAGCTATTTGACATTTTTGCCTGACTTCCACCTTTGTTGTATCAGTGTCGATGACGATCCCTTTGTTGAATGAGGTCCTCCTGGACGCTTCTCTTTGTCAGATGGGAGTTGATTTTGACGAGGCGGTGATCAATCCTGCGAAGGATGCTATCTTACAGGACCAACCTCGTGAGAGAATGCTACAAATCCAGACCCAGTTGCCTCTTTTCCTCCAGAGTATGATGGAGAATGGTAAACTGAAGTCTACTGAATCCGAAGGTGTAACTTCTTAAAACCTGCCTTTCTGTTTGGCGACCGACTAGTCTCTTCCGAAGTGAAGATACTGAGGATCAGAGAAGATTGGTTCTTTTCTGCCAAAGGCATGGTTTTGTACATGCGGCAGGTTGACCGCCAGTTGCCGCTGACGGCTTTTTATCGTCTAGCTTCGAAGAGAAGGATGGGTTGGGAACTTACTCCCTCTCAAGAAGGGGCCTTGGGAGGTACCCTCTCAATTGACGCCTCCTCGAATCAGCAAGATACTTTGACTGCTTCACGAGCCGGTTCTTCTTTCAGTTACCGAGCCTTGCGTCCTGGAAGCATCTACAGTGAGGTCCCAAACGACACGTTTCCCTTCAGTGCCCCGATCTTTGCAAATCGGATGCTGACATCAAAGGTGATGTATCCGACTGGTAGCTTTAGAGTCGAAGGCTGGTGTCACTACATCCCGAAGTGGGACGAGTTGACCACTTGGGTGCTTTCAAGGTTCAAGGTTGAGCTTAAAGAGATCAGGCTGACAGCCGCCATTCGGGCCACGCAGGCAGGCGTGGACCTCAATAAGCCTATGTTCCTTGCGCTCTTGGAGCTTTTCAATGCCCAGACTGGCAGCTTCTTTACTCCGGTGGGGGAGTTGGGATTGGCCCTCCATGAAATGTACGAAGTGTCCAAGCTTCCTTGGGGCTCGGAACCGTACGAGGAATATTTTCCATCAAATGAAGAGATCCAAGTTCTGGAAGATAAGGATCCGGAGATGATGGCTGTTTTCAAAGAGGTGACGAACCATCATTATTGATGCACCGGAGGGACAAGAGCAAGACCCAGCCTCATGTGACTGCTTGGAGGGACTACGTCTTCAGGCAGGATTTGGCAGATCCTTCGAGGATTCGGTTTGCGACTCCGCAGGGATTGAAGCCCGCGGAAGTGAGTTCTGAAATAAGCTGGCTGGACGAAACGACCCCACATTCTAATGAGGGTGGCAAGGCGACGTACAGCTGTTACTGGCACTGCGGGCACCGGATGTCATCTAAGGCAGTGTTAACGGTCTACTTGATGATATGGCTCCGGGATTGCGTATTTGCAGGTGGATCCGGTGCCGTCGAGAGGGTACATCGGAATCTCATTTTGCCTGTAGTGAAGTTGGCCTGCGGACAACCTTTAGCTCTCCTCCCCGCGATGGTGTGCAACCTGTTACGCGGTTTGAGGTCTTTTGCCGATGATGTGATCCATGAGAGAGGTAACAATGATAACTTTCC
>JANAVB010039420.1:737439-1074939 GCA_029216955.1 Iris pallida
GGACGTAACCACGTGCTCGTGCCCCCTTCAGGGTGCGGGTCGTGACAAAAACTGAAACTAAATTTCGTCTAAAAGACGGTACAATAAAAGCTTTAGATAAAATTGTCTATCAAATCCAATAAACTAATTTCCAAAATTTGTCCTATTGCATCCACTTCTACCGACTTGTCGTCTCCCACATAGATGTGTCTTTCACCATCAATGACTTTCGGTAGATCTGACAACCCTGCATGGAAACACTGAGTGAGTAGTTGTACCAAATCTAATCACCATGTGTTTCTTATACTGAAGCTAAATTATACCAAATAAGAAATGTACCTTTCTTTACACGCCATGCGTGGTACTTTGTGCATTCCTTCTTTACGTGTCCCGGCTTACCACAAAAGAAACAACCATTAGCCTCAGTTTGTTGTTTCTTTGCACTGGACCCTTAGTAGCTTCTGTATTCTTTCGCTTAGTGCCCTTATGCTTGTCTTTAGGGGTGGTAGCCAAATTAGCACTTTCAGTTTTATCTTGCTTCAATCTCTCTTCTTCTTGTACACAGTACGAAATGAGCTCATTTAGAGTCCATTTTTCCTTTTGACAGTTGTAACTGACCTTGAACTGATTGTACTGTGTAGGAAGTGAGAGCAATACCAAATAAACGAGCAAGTCATCCGACAAGTCGAGCTTAAGTGTCTTAAGTTTTGAAGCAATATGAGACATCTCCATGTTGTACTCCCTTATGTTACCTTTGTCTTTATACTTCATGGTAATCAAGCGCAACAAAGAGTATACTGAGATCTCGATCATGTTCCAGCCATAGTTGTACGCACTTGGTAGCTGTTATATTGGTGTTCTCACCATATTATATAGGCTTGTGCAATATTTAGTTAATTTTCCCCACCCGACAAAATTCAAGTATAAGCACGTTAAGTTGTTGCCACAAAGAGTAGACAATCACACACCCATAGTAGTAGTACTAAGTGCCACAAGCTCCTGCAAGTGCTTGCTTGTAAGGAACAAAAACATAGGGCATTATTAATTTTCAGGGTTGCTGAAAAAATAAAAGTTACAACTTACGCCTTGTACTTGCAGAGACGGACACTTAAGGGCAAGTGGGGTCAACTGATCCCACTCAATTTATTTTTTAAAGTCATATAGTTCCTTCTCTGCAAAATACTCCCTCGACGAGAACTACTAAGACTCCGTTTGGATCACAGTAATATAATCGTAATTGCAGTGCAATCAAATAAAATTTTTTTTTCCATTGAATTACATTGCGATTACGATTATATTACAGTGTACCAAATGAAACCTAAGTAGCATATTTGTGACCCGTTTGTTTGCTAGAATCTCATTCTTGTAGGATAAGAGTCTCATATCCTTTCCCGCGGGGTGCCCTAACATTTTATGCTGGTGAAGCTTGTACTATAATGGTTGCTGCGTTTGTTGGTCTAGTAGATGTATTATTGTTCTATTTTCCTCCAAAAATATTGAAATTAAAATGTTCGGTATCAAGGTATGCAAGTGTCATACTATTGCCTTCATCAGTTCTTAGTCGCGGCATTGCATAGCAGGTATTAAATTTGATTGTTTTATAAATAAAAAAAAATCGTTTCAGTTCTAGTCAATCTGATTCTAGGGGATATGCATCTTGTTCACAAAACCACTAAAAAGAGAGAAAGTGTTTGTTCCCTTGTGTATAATAAATGGATAGATTATGTGTCCCTTTTTACATTTTTTTTTTGGTTAGTTTTTATTTTGAAACAAAGGAACATATATGGTGGTTAAATTTTAGTTACAGCAGACGAATAAATTTAGTCGTACGAAATAACAACTATAGAGACGAGTTGGACTGAAAATGATAATCATGCAATGTCTTGAACTGAAATGGCTCGTATCCTTGTTCTGTTCTGTCAGTGTTCTCAGTGGTATATATATTATGCAGTAACGTATTAATTAGTACTTTTTAGTATTTGTCACTTCAATAGTAAGACTCATCCCAATTTTTAGATTCTCCATTCCAAAAATAGTTGTTCATTATGTAGAATAGTAAGGTCAAAGGTTCATGGTGGTTCGGTCCCTTCCACGTGAGCTGTAACTTGGGTATGAAAATTTATAAATTCAAAATGTAGGAAATCTTTTGGTAGAATAGTAAAGCTTACAGAAAATTTCAAATAAAAGGATAAAATTTAGGTGATTTACGAAGAAGAGAATTTTCCTTTTAATTTACAAGAGAAGGCGCCCATCATTTTTTTTTGTTGGTTCTGGCTTAATTTAGAGTCTCAAATTCTAGATTATAGATTTTATATTATTTTTTATCACACTATTTTTTTGACCACATATTCTTTGCCACCAAAGGTAATTTTATATTGTTGGATTATTTTTCTACTATTTTCATATAGATCCAACACATTCTAAATTTATTTTTTAATTGTAAATTTGGAATTCATTATGTACTGTTGAGCTCCATCTATTGTGGACTCTTATTCATATGCAAAAAAATATCGCCAAAACAATTTGTACTTACAATGCATTTGGGCCTTCACCATTGATTCTCTTATCAGATTTAACACAAATATGTGCTTATTTTAATAAAATAAACCTACAATATTTAATTTAAAATATTTATTTATTAATATGAAATATATATTTATTAACATGTTGGTAGGATATAAAATATATATTTATCTAGATATTATAACCAAAAGAATTTGCAAGATATTACAGTGACAAATTTTACTGATCACTATCCTCGGTTTGTAAAACCTATGCCGGTACAATCGATGAATCCTAGAAAATAAATTGGTATTGCACTTGCAATTAAAATGATATTAACATTAGCATATCTTTCTTTCTTTCTTTCTTTCTTTTCTTTTCTTTTGTATCCTTTCTTCAAATCATACCGTGGCTACATAAACCATCCAGCCGTCCCAAAAAAAATTCAAATCTAAGACATGTGCTTGGACGTCTCTCCCTGCATTACCACTAGATTAGTGCATAGGGACTAATATAATAGCATATCCATCCAGCTAGAACCAAAAGATGAAAGAGAATGGCAAATAGTCGTGATATCTCAATTCAATTCTCACGTGAATATAGAATTTGAATCGATTTTCACCTAGAGTCAAAATAATGACCGGCCTCTATAATTGTCAAGTATTAATTCTTTCCGGCGCTACATTGAATTAGAACTATATAACCGAGAAAGTCCATGAATGAATAAAACGAAAATTTTACATGAATAAAACTGTATATATTTATACTTTTATCAGGAGGCTAGAAAATAATTCAAAATAAACCTTCTAAATCGTATTATATATTCACGTAATTAAAAATTAAGGAAAAATATTCTAACTAATAGCTTAAGTATCTATCTGATCTTATATATCTATAACAAATTATAATTAAAAAACAAACACATATATAACATATTCTAATTAAAATATAAACACATATATAACAATTTTTGATTAAAATATATTTAAGTTATATATATAACAAATTATAATTTAAACTATATTCAACCATATTAGATGAGGTTTTTTTAACACACTTGTAAGTGACTAGGAGAAAAGGACTTGCTATATAAATCACAAAAAACTCATTTAAAAAAAATCATAGAGGGAGATATACTTTAGAAAAACAATCGTGCTGTATGGCTAGCTTAGTACTAGTTCACTACTAGCAAATACTGATGTGACGGAGAGAGGTAACCAAGTTTACAGGTTTAACTGGTCAACAGCTTTTGGAAAATATTCTTTAAACATTTCTCTTATATTAATTGGATCCCAAAATTTTTGGGTAATAACATCTCTCATTATGTGGCATCTGACATGGCAACTGACATGTCATATTTTAACCCAAAAAATAATTACCCAAAAAATTTATTGTTAATGCTAATGTTAATTTTAATTTAATATTAATATTAATTTTAATGTTAATCTTAAAATTAATATTAATACTAATTAATGTTAATATTAATATTCATGTTGATTTGAAGTTAATATTAATTTTAGTATTAATTTAATGTTCATGTTAATACTAATTTTAATTTAATGTTAATATTAATTTTAATATTAATGTTAATATTAATTTTAATTCTAATATTAATGTCAATATTAATTTTAATATTAATGTTAATGTTAACCAGCTAAACCGGTAAACTTGGTTAACTTTTTTTGACACATCAGCATTTGCTAGTAGTGAGCTAGTACTAAGCTAGCCATACAACAATTTCGTTAGAAAAATTATAAAGGAGAGAAGAAGTTTTACAAAATAACAAACGAGATGGGGCCAATTGTGTTGACACAATCTGGAGTACCAAGGATGCGCCGCATCCCTGTTTCTCAGATTGTGCCAACAAAATTGACACCCCATAATTTTTTTAAAAACACAGGGATCTCAACATGTACTAACTTTTTTTTTTTCTTTTTTTTTTTCTTTTTTTCGTTAGTCAAAGGGACATTTGGAGTGCAGAAGACGGATTTTCTCAGGAATGGAATCAGGTTATGACCAAAGGGGGCCGTTGGCCCGTCCCTTGAAATTGATAAAAAGTTAAGACTTATACTTAATAAATAAAAAAAAATGAAGCTTGGATGTGGCCACCAGGCCATGTGGACTAAGTATTCTTTAGGCCCATTCGCCGCCTCTAAATAAATTAGTAATATGTGGTGTGAAATTAATTAGTTACCTTCAATACAATTTTTTTTTCTTTCACTTCTTTCATTATCTGTGTAGTTGTGTTCGTCTTTAGTAATTGTTGTGTACCCTCATATTTATTTTTTAACTTTAGAACTGGATGTATTATTCTCTACTCGGGTTTGTTGAAAAACAAACTTTTATGACGTAATTTTGTTTAAATTTATTTGGGTGCTCAGCTCGTATCCAACCTGAGTGCTGGTTCCATTGCTGGGTGTTCTACATGGGGAAGCCGTCTGGATCATGACGAGTACAGCCTCGCTGAAGTCGGCCATAGCAATACCAAGTTCAGGGGGTCACTCCATGAGGATCAATGTCAACTCAGCTAAATTTGTCCTTTGATTTGCTAAATAACAGCAATACCAACAAGCCCCTCAAGTTCAGGGATCACTCCATGAGGATCAGTGTCAACTTAGCTAAATTTGTCCTTTGCTTTGCTAAATTAGTTTATGGGCTCATATGCATGCATTAGTCCCACATATATGTTGGGATTGATGATGATAGTTTCAAAATATATATATATATATATATATATATATATATATATATATATATATATATATATATATATATATATATATATATATTTTGTGTTACGTGTTTTTTCTTTCGGACAGACAAGCAACGTCGAATTCGAATGGTGTATTTCTACGAAATTCTCTGTGCGTACCCAATGCATTATATTCCACGAGACGACTTTGAAAAAAGAACTATGGTAGTCAGGGCCGGCCCAAGAGTTCAGGTTGCCCGAGCCAGACATAGTTTTGGTTGCTCCTTCCCTTGACTCCAAAAAAAATATCAAAAAAATTACAACAAGTTGAAATCTATAAAATGTTGAACTGATATCAACTCCAGAAAAAGATATCTTCGGTTTTGATGACGGCGTGGAGTTCAGATTCTGAGTTCCACGACTGACTCATGAGCTACGCAAGACCTTTTCAGTCGAAACACAAAATATGGGTCTAGGGAATTGCTAGTTCAACTGACATTAAAGAGTTGGGATGGACCGCGGAGGCTCAATTGGCGGAGAGGTGGGGACTTAGGGGCCTGGGGGGTTGCCCTAACCAGGGGGGTTGCCCAAGCCCGATGGCTTGTCAGACTTACCCCAGGGCCGGCCCTGATGGTAGTGCAACTTTATTGGCTTCTTCTGAAAAATTCAGTTGGTACATATATTCCCCAACTAGTTTGTGCGCCACTATTTTTTTTTTTTTAAATGTGCAACAAATTTAGCCCCTCTCCTCCGTTATTTTGTAAAACTTCTTCCTCCGCTACAATTTTTCTTAAGTGTCAAAAAAATACTTACTAAAAAGGATAAAGTACAAAAAAAATTTCGTTGTTGTAACTCATCATGGTGAATCATGATGACTCTTCATTTTGTAACTCATGACTCTTCACTTTGTAACTCCTAAGTGACATTTCATTATGTAACTCCCAACCTCTCTCTTCCTATATAAAGAGAGGTTGTGATGGCTTGTAGATAAATTGATACACATCGAGATATATTGATATACCATTTGAGATGTTGAGCTAATTTGCCTCACGACACGTTATCAGCAATTTGTTCGTGCAACGCCGGAGACCCGACGTACCGATCGTTTTCTTACTTTCTTCCACCACACCATAAGGTAAGAAAGGTAAATTTTTTGTTAATATATTTTGTTAATTGGTACTGTAACAAAATTTCAGTGAATACCATGCAGTCTTCTAATTTTGAATACCATTCAGTTAATGGCCAGACAGTATTCATTCTCTAAAAGAAGTGTTTTTACAACTAAATTTTGGAATTGTCGACTAATTTATCATGGTCTCAAGGAATATATTATTTTTTGCAGTCTTCTTATTGGTACTGTACATAAATTTGCCAAAGATTGTGCACCGTCTGATAATTATGCTATATCTTCTGATATGTGCTGATATTTTTTGATTTCAAGCCATATACTTGAAAGTACCTGTTTAACAGGGTGAACAGTTTGATCTTGTTTTTAACTGCATGTTATTCTTCTACTTGACACTCTACTATGGTTGAGGAAAACAGGGATTAGTACAGTCTTCTTACTAGTACTGTAACAAATTTTTTTAAAAAAATATATACGAGTAAATTTTTTTATCAAATATATTTTGTTACAGCAATATATTTTGTTACAGAAATTTTGTTACGAAAATATACTTTGGTAAACCACAATATTTTGTTCAAATTTTTTTTATCAAAATATTTGTTAGTTTTTTTCTGAAAAAATAATTTTTTTTGAAATTTTTTTTCTTCATGTTGACGAAGAAAATTTAAATGCTAACATTTTTTTGGTAATGATGGATTTGGAGAGCCCCGGCGAGCACCTCAGTGCCATCTGCGCCCTGCCGAGCACCTTAGTAGCATTTTTTTTCCTTTATGTTACTCAGTGAATTATTGTAACAGATGGGTAGTAAAAATTGTATTTTTTCTCGCTATTTTTTGGCGTCGCTTCATTAGACGTCGGAAAAATAGTTGACATTTTTTTGGGTGCCGCTTGCTTAGGCACCAATTCTTTTGTGTGCTATTGCTTGCTTATGTTGTACATTTTTTTTGCGTAATTACGAAAAAAAAAACTTGAAAAATTTGAAAAATAGTTTTGGCTACATAAACAAATTCTGGCACCGCCAAATTTGGGCCTTCCAAAATAATTTTTTTTGGCTAATAATTTTTCAAAGGCAACGCTCATTTTGAGCACGCACTAAATTGTCACATATTTTGCACAGTTCGCAAATAGCGTGAATTTCTTGAAAAATCTTATTTATTCTTACATTTGACAAAAATTTTACGAAGTCTCTCCGAATAGGCTCACCTATTTGGGTATGATGTCAAAAAGAACTTGGGACTTGGTTTTTAAGTGGTCCCCGGTGACCCTCCTCTCTCATTTTCTCGCCTGGTCATATTCACGTAGAGCTACTGAAAGGGGTTGACCGAATATTATTTTTTGCTCAAATTGTATATATAATTATGCATTTTTGCAAGAAACTTATTGACCTCTCTATATCGGCTCGTCGATCGATATAAGATAATTTTTAAACAAAAATTACTTTTTCAAAACTGTTGTTTTTATTTACGATTGTTTGTTGTTGCTTGTACAAACCAAATCCATATAAACCTGTCATTTTATATGTTGACTGATCAAGATTTTTTCTTCTGTTGTAGAAAAATATCGATCAAGATTGATTTTTCCATCCTTGAAGCCTCTGGCAAGAACTACTTGGACTGGACGCAAGACATCCAGAACCATCTAGATGCGCAGGACCTCTTGGACGTCATCTATAACGAGGAAGAGCGTGAAGTGGAAGTCACTCGCTCAATGAACGCCAAAGCAATGATTCTATTCCGTAGGCATTTATCTGACGCCATGAAGTCAGAGTTCATTGAAATCTCCTCGCCGAAGATGTTATGGGACTCTCTGAAAGAGCGCTTCGACCACCAGAAGACCATATGGCTACCTGAAGCACGCCATGACTGGTTGAACCTGTGCTTTCAAGACTTCAAGAGTGTAACTGATTACAACAATGAAGTCTATAGGATTCGATCACTTCTCCAATACTGCGGTGAGATATTAACCGACAGTGATCTATTGGAGAAAACATACACCACATTTTCTTCCACTGACAACTTGCTCCAAAAGCAATACCGTCAGTCTAAGTTCACCAAGTTTCCCGAGCTCATCACCCAGCTTTTACTAGACGAGAAGAACAGTCTCATTTTAATGAGAAACAACAATTCTCGTCCTGCTGGAACAAAGGCAATTCCAATGCCTGATGCAAACGCTCTCCGTGGACCAAATCCACGATGGAAACGAGACAAGGGCCAGTCGTCCCAGCCAAGAAACAGAGGCAAATTTAAGTCTCGCCACCCAAAGCGAGGTTCTAACAAGAACCAAGGACCTTTGACTCCTAGGCACTCTCATGGTAAGAACCAACGGGCCAGTCGTCTCAAAGCGAGAGTGGAAGGCCAAGCGCCTACTCTCTGCTACAAATGTGGTGCTTATGGTCATATGCAACGGACTTGCAGGGCGACCCCAAGAAGTTTATAACTATCAAAAGGGACGCCGGGCCGAAGCAAATCTGGTCAACGAGTGCGAAAATCTAAATCTTGAGACCCCCGATTTTGTAGCAGAAATGGAAGAATGAATCTCTATTATCTCTCTATATTTGATTTAAGTCATGAAACTTTTGGTGGTTTGTATTTTCTGTTTTCTCGATAAATTAAAGTTCTATTTCGAGCACTTTTCTCAAATGTGTGACAAACTTTAATTTTCTTTACTTATAGGCATGGACCACGGGGCAGTAGATTGTCTGGTTGATAGTAGAACGGCTCACACTATCTTGAGAGATAAATCATACTTTATCTCCTATACGCCTAAAGTAACCTCAGTGACAACCATTTCGGGACCCTCAACCCTTGTTCAAGGTTTTGGCAAAGCTCGTTTTTCGTTGTCCAATGGTACTCCCGTTGAAGTATCAGAAGCCTTATATTCTCCAAGGTCCAGTCGTACCTTACTGAGTTTTAAGGATATTCGAGAAAACGGATTTCATGTTGAAACTGCTCGAGAACATGGCTTCGAGTATCTTTTCATTACCTCCACTCAGTACGGCCAAAAGCGTATCTTAGAGAAGTTGAAATATCTTTCAAGTTGTTTGTATCTCACTACGATACAACACATCGAGAGTAATCTCATCATTCGCCGAGCGCCAGTTGATGAGAGGACTTTTATGTTATGGCATGACCGGCTGGGTCATTCGGGTTAAAATACGATGCTTCGCACTATGAATGCATCACATGGACATCCTCTTGGAGGAAAGAATTTTATTATAAATCCGAAAAGCCTATGCCAAGCTTGCTCGATTGGGAAGACGAATCTCAAGCCACTACATGTGAAACCTACGAGATTGGTTTTCCAATTCCTTGAGAGAATTCATGGAGATATTTGTGGACCAATCCAACCAACATGCGGACCATTTAAATACTTCATGGTTTTGGTTGATGCATCGACTAGATGGTCACACGTAGTATTGTTGTCCACCCGAAATGCAGCGTTTCCTAAACTCCTCGCCCAGATTATTAAGTTAAGGGCTCACCATCCGGATTATCCGATAAAGTCTATTAGACTTGATAATGTCGCGGAGTTTACATCGAAGACTTTCAATAATTATTGCATGACTTTGGGAATAAATCTTGAACACCCTGTTGCGTATATTCATACCCAAAATAGCCTAGCGGAAGCTTTTATAAAGCGACTGCAAGTGATAGCGCGGACCTTGGTTATGCGTACCAAACTCCCACTATCTGCATGGGGCTATGCAATTTTACACGCTGCAAATTTGGTCCGTCTGAGGCCCATGGCCACCCAACCACTTTCCGCGTACCAGCTGATTACTGGATGTGAGCCTGACATCTCACATTTACGCGTGTTTGGGTGCCTAGTCAATGTTCCAATTGAGCCGATAAGGCGTTCAAAATTTGGACCTCAGAAGCGACGGGGAATATATGTCGGTTATAACTCCCTGTCCATCATTCGCTATTTAGAGCCCTTGACAGGTGATCTCTTTACCGTGAGACACGCGGATTGTGACTTTGATGAGGCAATCTTCCCGTCGTTAGGGGAAGAAATGCACGCTAACGTTGATGAGGAACGACGTGAATTAGCGTGGCATGTGCCCGCTTTTGCTCATCATGATCCCCCCTCTGCACATAGTGATAAGGAAGTGCAGAGGATTCTAGGTCTGCAAGATATTGCAAATCAAATGTCAAACGCATTTAGCGACCTAGCAAAAGTCACGAGATCAATTATACCTGATGCAAATATGCCAGCAAGGATAGACGTCCCTGAGAGACGCCATGTTCCTGTGAAACATGTTGCTCCGGTCGAACCCGCCGAGCAAAGGACGCTGCCATCGGCCGTCCAGTCCACCGCTATTCCCAAGAAAAAGGGAAGACCGGTTGGTTCCAAAGATGTTCTGCCCCGGAAGCGGAGAAATCTTGTTAAAAGCGTTTTGCCACATGAGATCATTAAGGATCACGACGATGTATTAGAAGAGCGCGTTCCAGATGAAACGTCTATTCCTAATCATGCTGATAACCTCGAAATATCCGTCGAGTATGCTAGCTTAGACGATATTTTGAAGCGAAATAAAATTGTCATCGATGATGTATTCATATACTCAGTGGCCACTAACATTATGAACAATGATGACATGGAACCTCGTAGTGTTGCCGAGTGTCAATGACGAACGGACTGGTCACAATGGAAACAAGCAATCCAGGCTGAACTAGACTCCTTAGCGAAAAAGAAACGTGTTTGGACCTGTTGCTCCAACACCACCCAATGTTAAATCAGTTGGTCACAAATATGTTTTCCTAAGGAAGCGTAATGAGAGAAATGAGATTGTGCGATACAAGGCTCGCCTTGTGGCGCAAGGCTTCTCACAATGCCCTGGAATTGATTACAAGGAGACGTATTCTCCCGTAATGGACGTCATAACGTTCTGCTACTTAATGAGTTTAGTAGTTGCCGAAAAATTGAATATGCAGCTCATGGATGTGGTCACAACCTATCTCTACGGGGATCTAGACACAGAGATATACATGAAAGTCCCTGAAGGACTAAAGATGCCTGAATAAAGTAGTTCCCGACCACGGAACACGTTCTCGATTAGACTGAGGCATTCGCTATATGGATTGAAACAATCCGGACGAATGTCGTATAACCACCTAAGCGAATACTTGATCGGTTTGGGATACGTTAATAACAAACTTTGCCCATGCGTGTTCATAAAGAAATCTACTTCAGGATACGCAATCATTGCGGTCTATATAGATGACATGAATCTCATAGGAACAAAAAAAGACTTGTCAAAAACTGCTCATATCCTGAAGAGGGAATTCTAGATGAAGGATCTTAGAAAGATACGATTTTGCCTCGGCCTGCAGATCGAGCACCGTAAAGATGGAATTCTTGTCCATCAAGCGAACTACACCCAAAAGGTGTTGAGACGCTTTAGTTATTTTGACGTTAAGCCGTCCGCTACTCCCATGATTGTTCGCTCTCTAGACATTACTAAGGACCCATTCCGTCCAAAGGAGGACGACGAAGAGATATTGAGTCCTGAGTTCTCTTATCTGGGTGCAATAGGCACTTTATTGTACTTGGCCCAATGTACTAGACCGGACATCTCGTTTGCTGTGAATTGTCTAGCTCGATGCACCGTGCCAACACGCTGCCATTGGAATGGCATAAAAGACATTTTCTGCTACCTTAAGGGTACTACGGACTTGGGCTTGTTCTATCCCTACGTGGTTTTGAGTGAGTCCAACGCTCGTGACACTCGAAGCAACGCGACCCTTGTTGGCTACGCCGATGCAGGATACTTATCTGATCCGCACAAGGGGCGTTCCCAATCTGGTTATGTCTTTACCATTGGGAACACGACGATTTCTTGGAGGTCTCGCAAACAGACCTTAGTGGCTACTTCAACGAACCACTCTGAGTTACTCGCGCTCTATAAGGCGACTAGAGAGTGTGTATGGCTTCGAGCTGTTATTGGCCATGTTCGAAGTACATGTGATCTTCCATATGACCCAGATGAACCTGTTGTCGTCTATGAGGACAATACCGCTGTTATTGATCAAGCGAAACATATTTACATCAAAGGGGATGCTACCAAGCACATATCGCCCAAGTTGTTCTTTACACATGAACAATAAGCGCTTCAGAAGATTGAAGTGCAACACATTGGATCGGAGAATAACCGTGCAGACTTGTTCACCAAGTCACTGCCAAAACACTCGTTCCAGAAACATGTCAGAGCGATTGGACTTAGGAAGCTTTCAGAGCTAGCCTAAGTGAAACATGTTTCCCGTACCCTGTTGTGTGCATGTGAGGGGGAGCACCCCAACGAGCGCCTCCAAACGCCCTATTGTGCGTATATCCCGCGCCCTATCGAGTGCGAGTAAAAAGGGGAGCATCCTGATGTATGCTTGTGTACTCTTTTTCCCTTAGACCAAGTTTTTTCCCATTAGGTTTTCCTTGGCAAGGTTTTTAACGAGACACATTTCAAATCTCTTATTCACTAAGGACTATTGTGATCAGGAGGAGTATCCAGTGTATACTTCTAAACTAGCGTGTACTCTTTTGTCCTTCGATCAGCAGTTTTTTCCCACTGGGTTTTCCCTGACAAGGTTTTGACGAGGCACTTTTGCAATGGTTAGTTTACCCCCATCACACTGACCTGTGTGTACTCTTTTGTCCTTCAACCAAAGTTTTTTTTCTACTGGGTTTTCTTTGGCAAGGTTTTAACGAGGCACAAGTAGGTGGTCATTTTTGAATCTGCAAGCTACAGACAGACGAAGAAGCTCAAAGGTATTTACAAGCAGAGTTTGTAAAGAGCCAAGGGGGAGTGTTGTAACTCATCATGGTGAATCATGGTGACTCTTCATTTTGTAACTCATGACTCTTCACTTTGTAACTCCTAAGTGACCTTTCATTATGTAACTCCTAACCTCTCTCTTCCTATATAAAGATAGGTTGGGATGGCTTATAGATAGATTGATACACATTGAGATATATTGATATACCATTTGAGATGTTAAGCTAATTTGCCTCACGACACTCGTTAAATTTTTTGCTTTTTGCACTAAAAAATTTCATGCTTTTAACATTCCTAAAAGTATAAAATATGTTCATTTTGTCCCATTTCTGTTAACTGGTGTTAAGTGGGATATGTAATGACCATTTTACCCATCTCACTCTCCCCCTTATCTCTCTCTTCGGTGGTGCGGGAAGGAGGAGAAGGGGGGCGGGGAGGAGGCCGGCGAGGAGAAGGAGGGAGGGGTCGGGGAGGAGGGGGCTGGCCTGGGGAGGCGGAGGAGGCTGGCTGGGAGGAGGAGGGAGGGGGCAGTGAGGAGGGGGGCTAGCCTGCGGTGAGGAGGATGGGGTGATGAGGAAAAGGCCGACAGAGTGGGGGGGGGGGGTGCTGGCCGGCGAGGAGGGGGGAGGAGGGGGTGCGGGGAGGAGGGGGCTGGCCGAAAGGAGGAGGGGGGATGCTGGTGGAGAAGGGGGGTAGTTTAGGTATTTTCTATATTTTTAAAAAAAATGGACTTAACGGCCATTTCTAACGGTCAACAGGCGGTAGGGAGCTTTTCGCTCGTGCAGAAAATCTAAGAAGGGATAAACTGCTAAATTTTCTAATAGATCTTTATTTGCAAAAGACGTAGATACAAGAGTTTTTTTTTACAATTTACCCTACTAAAAATGGAATCACACATATCAAACTCTAAATAGTTCTTTATTCCATATTCAGCATCTAAAGCCATGCATAGTTGACAATAGCAAATTGTACTGATCACTGTCCAAGAATTGACCTAATGGTCTCAAATTTTTTTATATTTCGTTTCCTACTGAAATCACTATCACTGTAGGCCACAATATATCTCATATATCATAACCGAACTATTCTTCGTGTACTAACATATTACAACAGTACAAAAATATGTGTAAAATAATAGCATATAAATATGAGAAATTTTGATTTGTCTCCTACTTTATTTACCATATTTAACGGTGTATCCTACTATTTTACAAAAATGTATAGCACCCCTCCACCTTGGATGTAATTGGTCAGAAATTGACGGTCAACTGTTCTGACCAAAAAAATTTAACCAAAATGTTTCGCCTATTTTCTTCTTTCTCTTTCCTCTCACCCCTCCCTCCGCAGGCAGGATGTGCCCCCCTTGCTCCCCTTCCCTCTCCTCGCCGTGCGCTCCTCCCTTCCCCCCTCGCCTCCGCCGTCACTGCTGCCGCTGCCACCGTCGCTGTTGTCGCTGCTTGCCGCTGTAGCTGCTGCCGCATCGGGGACAGGGGGGTGACAGGGAGGGGGAAAGTGAGCGGTGAGGAGGAGGAGGGGGCGGTGGCGGGGGTAGGGTGCAGGGGTAGAGGCGGTGGGGAGCGGAGGCGGGAGGGGGGAGCGGAGGCGATGGTGAGAAGCGCCGACGGCCTGCCCGCGGGGTGGAGGGTGGAGGGGAGGAAAGAGGAAGAAGACAAGAATATTTTGGTCAAAAAAAAATATTTCTGACGGATTCCGTCTAAAGTATGGGGTGTTGTACATTTTTGTAAAACAGTGGGGTGCACCATGAAATATGGTGAATAAAGTGGGACGAAAGTCAAAAATTTTCTACAAATATTCATATATCAAGAAGTAGTATGAAATCAACATTATCACATCAAGTTAAACATTCATTTTCTATATAGCAAATTAACAAAAATAAGATTAGTCTTTTATCTACATTGGTTTTTTTATTAACATATAACAAATCTTATAGTATAGATGTTAGTATAAATTCTCAAACTCTGTATTTAGACTCTGAAATGAAAATATAAGTAAAATAAATAAAATGATACCGAGGCTTGAACATGGTTCAATGTCCTTAAGACAATATTCGCCCCGTACTGGTGTTTACGGTTTAATGGCGATTAGTCTCCCAGGATATAACGGTTCTTTCTTCGGTAGCAACACTTCACACCTTAGAAACTCGTCGAAGCAACGTTGGTTGTCTCTCTCTCTTATACTAACTAATGCTATATGGATGAATTGAATGGATGCTTGAATGCTCCAAACACATGTATATTTATAGAAATAAAGAGACACGATGGAAAGGGCACACATTTCCAATAAATAGATTCGTACACCTTTTCCAATAAAAAGATTCGTACACCTTTTCATAGATTCGTTGATAGAAAAAATTGATATTATTATTATAACAAATATACATTCACATTTTCCAATAATAGAAACTAAACATGCATCATCCATTTTATTTAGCATGAGTGTAAAGGTCTGAAAGATCATCGAAACCACCAACTTGAAGGAACGCTGATCTGTCTCGACCGAGCAAATCTCAAAAATATGACATGCATGAACTCAAATGCAAACGACCCTTCGAACCAATAAGCCAACTCAATGCACCATGCGAAGCGAGGTATTACACTAGCGACTAAGATTTGGATGTCATTGTGGACGAAAGGCTCAAAGTAGCACTTTGATGGCTCATTTTGCACTACGACCGGGTATGAGTTCCACTGTTGTTGCACGGGCCGCGTGGGTCGTGATGATCGCGTAGGACGCAGCGGTGTCACGCAGGGCAGGTGGGTCGTGTGGGTCATGCAGTGCTGTAACTTCGCGGTGAGGTTGCTTCTGTAGAACCCAGGTTCCAGCGGGGCTGTGGTCCCGTGGAGCTGTGGTCTCGTGGGACCTAAGTTCCACTCCTAAAATCTGCTCAATTGACAACGTAAATTTAGCGTCATTGGATTAACGTCGCTAAATTGTGTTCATTAGCGACGTTTTACTGAAACGTCGTAAATAGTCGCTACTAGCGACAAAATAAGCGACGTGACAACGACGTATATTAATTACATGAGCTAGTCATCGCGAAACGTCGTTCTGACGTCGCTAATAGCGACTAATTTAGCGACGATAGTATTAACGTCTCTAAATTCTAATTATATTCCCCCCCAACGATTCATTTCCCTTCATTTTACTCTCACTCTCTCTCCTCCCCCCTCCGGCGCTCTCACTCTCTCCGGCGACTCTCCTCCCTCTTCGGTATGTGACTCTCCCCTTCCTCTCTCTCTTTGGCTGTTTTGGTTGTTGGTGGTTGGAGGGGTGCGGGTGGCTCGAAGGGAGGGGCAGGAGGGATGAGGGTGGTTGGGGGGGTGAGTGGGGGTGGCTGGAGGGGTGGGGCGGGGAGACGAGGGAGGCTGGGGGAGGGGAGCTGGGGTTAGGGTTCGGGTTAGGGGTGGGTATGTATGGGTGGGAGAAGGGGAGCGGGAGGATGGGGGCGGCTGGGGGATGTCACGCCCCAGAACCAGAATACTGGAGAGCGGGGGCAGACATAGCCAGCTACGTATATTAAAATGGGAACCACCTCGATATACGGTCACGGCTGTCTAGATATATGAGGGTTTTCTACAAGCCAACAGTCTCTTATGGTCATGAACAAGCCTAATGTCTCAATCACAAACAAGTAAGTAGGCTTGCAAGATATATGATCATTAAATATACAATAATAAGGCGTCCCAAATATTACATATTCTGCTGATCATGAAGCTAGTCGCTACAAAATGCTAGGACTAGCAAGAGTTTAGTCGTACATGATCAACCCTAGGATTTGTTAATCATGTTTACAGCCCGTAGGCAGACAATAAGTAAAGTGCATCGAGCTAACATGTGCTCGTCGGCTAAACGCCTCAAAAGAATAGTTTTACAATGAAGTGGGCAAGACAAAAAGAAAAACCCACTCTTGGCCCGGGTTCCGTCTAGTTGTTACCATTGGGCTGGAAGCTTGGTAGATCCTCGGGAGCTGCTCCGAAATCTGGCCACACAAAACCAGCTGGGTCAACTCCAGAAAGAGCATGGTGCCACAAGGGGGCCACGAAATAAGAACAAAAGCCAGCAATCAGCACAAAATCTAATAGTAAAACTAAAATTTACGAAAATATGTCAGGATGATATACGACGAGATAACCATGGAACTATTCCGATAACTAGGTTACAACCCGTAAACCAAACAAGGACCGGGGTTGTAACCCTTCACCTGAACAGAACTTGATTTCCTACCATTTATCGGCAAGATAATAATGTAAGAAATCAAGACATGAAGCAATCTTGTACTGGATCAAGACATGGCTAGACAGATTATACCTCATTCAATCAATCACGGCCAAGCAGATACTACGGCTTACTACTTTAACTAACTAGGGTTATCACAGGCCTAATTACTAACAAGATGTAATAAGATTATTCCACAGCCACAAGTCCTGCAGACCATTCAGGTTACCCAGGTCAAAAATTAGGGGTTGAATTCAGGTGGGTACATCGTCCAGGAACGCATGTACCCTTAGGTGACTTAGAAGGTGCAACACCTGATAGTGTGCTAGAAATGCGCCCTACTCGTCGGCAGGCTACAGATCCCAAGAGCGCCCAGGTAACGGGATTGCCTGTAGCTCTGTCATCTTTTCATGACTACTGTGTTATTCTAGTTATTAATCTTAATCCATTTTAGTAGGTACTCCTGACCGTGGTACTCAGGAGTTTCATCCTAGACATGATGCAAGACAAGACAAGTGAATTTTAACAAGCAAGCAAGAAGGAACTACCCACGGTGTCAAGGCAGGTCAAGTTAAGTTAGCCGTCGCAACAGCGTTAAGTTATCAAGTCATGCTACAAGTCAGGCGTGCGCCGCCACGAACCACTATCCAGTTATCAAGTCACAAGGATTAAATACAAGTTACAAGTTAGGTGTGCACCCCACTGGGTCACAAGCAAGGAGATCAGAGAATACCAAAATCATAATCCACAGAAAACCCCGAGAACCGTACTAATCATAAACAATTACTTGAAAACCGTGTTAGGTCGTGTCGGGTCAAGATAGTCGTGCTGTGTTGAACAGATCTTCAGGAAAACTCAACCCACAAACAAAGAAACCAAGTCAAGAAATAAAACCAATACTCCTAGAGCCAATGGGTTAAGCAAGGGGGTCAGGAGAGCAGCGTATGCACAAGGGCATGCACGCAGGGGAGCTGCGTACGCACAAAAGTCACGCACGCTGGAGAGCTGCGTACGCACAAAAGTCACTCACGCAGGAGAGCTGCGTACGCACAAAAGTACGCACGCAGGAGAGCTGCGTACGCACAAAAGTCACGCACGCAGGAGAGCTGTATACGCACAAAAGTCACGCACGCAGGAGAGCTGCGTACGCACAAAAGCACGTACGCAGGAGAGCTGCGTACGCACAAAAGTCATGCACACAGGAGAGCTACGTACGCACAAATGCACGTACGCATGAGAGCTGCGTACGCGCAAAAGCACGCACGCATGAGAGCTGCGTACGTGCAAAAGCACGCACGCATTAGAGCTGCGTACGCGCAAAAGCACGCATGCATGAGAGCTGCGTACGTGCAAAAGCACGCACGCATGAGAGCTGCGTACGCGCAAAGGCACGCACGCATGGAAAGGGTCTTCTTCTCCATGGCTAAGAAGAAGCTCCAATGGCTTCCAAAACTTCAAAGCATCACAACTTGGCCATCCGAACTCCAAATCCGGATTTCCAAAGTTCCAACCAGGGTGGAATGGAACTCTCTTCCACATGGAAACATCAAAACCCATAAAAATCCAACTTAAATAGATCAAAACTATACAAAACTAAAAATAGAGAAAACCTAGATATAGAATAATGGAGACTCTAAATCACAAAATACCAAGTTCTAATGTTGATCACCATGTCCTAAACTAGCAAATGGATAAATAAAAGAGGGTTCTTATGTGGTGGCAAGGTGCACTTGCCTATGGGTGGGTGTTGTGTAGAGGAAGGAGAAGAGTGTTGTGTAGAGGAAGGAGAAGAAAAAATAAATGAAGGTTTATGAGGAGAGAGAAAATGTCTGTGGGGTTTTAAAGAGGATGGGATATGGTGTGTTGAGGGTGGAGTATAGGCTAAGGTGTTCCAATGCTCATTAAACCAAACCAAACCCAATCCAATTAAAACCGAGCCATGCCAAAACCCAAAATACGAGAATACCGAAATTCTACAAGTTGAGAAAAATAAAAATACATGCCAAAATCCAGGTACGAGTATAAATACGAAATACGGAAAAATACAAAAAATGAGGGTGACAACTCTACCCACCTTAAAAGAATTTCGTCCTCGGAATTTAATCAAGGAGCTAGAGATTGTCACGACAAGCTATATTAAGCACATGCAAGTTACACTAAGCAGTTCAATCATACAATCATACAATGCAAGCAAGGAAGGGAAAACGTAAGGCATAAGAAAGACATTATACCTCACGAGTCAAACAGGTAGGGATATCGCGATCGGATGTCGTCCTCACGCTCCCACGTTGACTCAACTAGAGAGTGATGACCCAAAGCAACACGGACTAATTTAATAGTCTTGTTCTTGAGTATCTTCTCCCTCCGATCCAATATAGACACGGGTCTCTCCTCATACGAAAGGTTGGTACCAACAACCAATTCCGAATGGTCTAGGATGTGGCTCGGGTCCGGAATATACCGTCGTAATTGGGACACATGGAATACATCATGCACCTCACTTAGCGACGGCGGAAAGAGCGAGACGATAGGATACATCTCCTACTCGCTCTAGAATATCGAACGGCCCTATATACCTAGGACTAAGCTTTTCCCGTACGCCAAAGCGATTGACGTCGCAGTTAGGCAAGATCCTAAGGAATACATGGTCGCCGACAGCAAATTCTAAGGGACGCCGATGAGCATCGGCCCAATGGTGCTGGCGGTCCTGGGCAACTCGGAGGTGATCTCTGACCTTCCTGACCACTTCAACCGTCTAGGAAATCAATTCGGGTCCGAGCATCTGCCTCTCTCCGACATCGTTCCATGCTAGCGGAGATCTGCACTTCCTGCCATAAAGAGCCTCGAAAGGTGCCATCTGGATACTGGCCTGATAACTGTTGTTGTACGAGAATTCCACCAGGTGCAGATGATTCTCCTATGAACCACCGAAGTCAAGGGTACTAGATCTCAACATATCTTCAAGAGTCTGGATTGTGCGCTCTGATTGACCATCCGTCTGTGGGTGATAAGCTGAGCTGAATTGAAGGCGAGTCCCCAAACTCTTCTGTAAGCTACGCCAAAAGTGTGATGTGAATCTTGAATCCCTGTCCGAGGTGATGTTGACTGGCACACCGTGAAGCCTGACAATCTGCCTGAGATATATCTCTGCTAACTGCGCCGTCGACTGTCCAACTCTGAATGGAAGAAAGTGTGCCACCTTGGTAAGCCTGTCCACAATTACCCAAATAACATCTCTGCCGACCGGAGATCTGGGCAATCCGGTCACGAAATCTATGGTTATATGTTCCCATTTCCATTCTGGGATCGGTAAGGGTTGAAGAAGTCCAGCGGACCTCTGATGTTCAGCTTTAACCTGTTGGCAAACCAAACACCGAGAGACAAACCGGGCTATCTCCCTCTTCATGCCATTCCACCAGAAATGCTGACGAATATTACGGTACATCTTCTTACCACCCGGATGAATAGAATATTGTGAACTGTGGGCTTCTGCCATGACTTCCTATTTGATATCTCCACTGGGTACACAAAGACGAGTGTCGTGCCGAAGTGTACCGTCTTCATGGATACATAACTCTGGCCTTCTTCCTGCTTCACACTCTGCTCTGAGTCGTTGGATCTTGGAATCTGTTGACTGCGCCACCCGGATTCTCTCAACTATGCTGGACTGAACCTGTAGGCTGGCCATCAATGCCACGCTGGTTGGAAGAACCACTCCAATTCCCATCTTCTGAAGATCTTCCAATAATTCTGGTTGCGCCGTCAGGAAATAAACTCCGGCTCTCCTGCTCAATGCATCTGCTACAACGTTGGCCTTCCCGGGATGATACTGCAAATCCACATCATAGTCCACCAGTAGCTCGAGCTATCTTCTCTGCCGCATATTAAGGTCCTTCTGGGTGAAAATATACTTCAGGCTCTTATGATCAGTAAAGATCTCCACTCTATCTCCGTACAGGTAGTGTCTCCACAACTTCAAACCAAACACTACCGCTGCCAATTCCAAGTCGTAGGTCGAGTAATTCTTCTCATGATCACGTAGATGACGTGACGCATAAGATATTACATTCCCATGCTGCATCAAGACACAACCCAATCCTCTGCCTGAAGCGTCGTAATAAACTGTGAATCCTCCGGTCCCATCTGGAAGCGTGAGAATGGGAGCCGTTATCAAACCTCGCTTCAACTTCTCAAATGATTCCTGACACTCTGCTGTCTAAACAAACGGCACATCCTTGCGGGTCAACTGGGTCATCGGCGCTAAAATCCTTGCGAAATCTGAAACGAACCGCCGGTAGTAGCCGGCCAATCCAAGGAAGTACGAACCTCTGCCACTGAGCTGGGTACCGGCCATAACTCGATAGCTATAATCCTCTGGGGATCCACTTTTACTCCTCCTCGGATAATGATGTGACCCAAGTATGAAATGCGATCGAGCCAGAACTCGTATTTACTGAACTTGGCATACAACTGATGCTCCCTAAGCGTCTGGAGGACGACTCTGAGATGCTGCTCATGCTCTGCTTCACTCTTGCTGTAGACCAGGATGTCATCTAGGAACACGATCACAAATTGATCTAAGTAAAGCATAAAAATACGATTCATGAGGTGCATGAATACGGCCGGCCCATTGGTCGCTCCAAAGGGCATAACAAGGAACTCCCAATGCCCATACCTCGATTTAAATGCTGTCTTCGGGATGTCTTGCTCTCTGACTCTGATCTGGTGGTATCCCGACCGCAAGTCGATCTTCGAGAACACTGAAGCCCCTCTGAGCGGATCAAACAAGTCAGCTATCCTCGGAAGAGGGTATCTGTTCTTGATTGTCATCGAATTCAAGGTACGATAATCAACACATAGCCTGGACGTACCATCCTTCTTTTTTACCAGAAGTATCGGGGCTCCCCAAGGCGATCCACTAGCACGGATGAATCCCTTGGTCCTCAGTTCTTCAATCATCTTGTATAAAATTTCCAACTCTGAAGGCGCCATCCTGTAGACTCGCTCTGATACTGGTGCTGTCCCAGGAATCAAATCTATAGTGAACTCAATCTTCCGCTCCGGCGGCATCCCTGGAAGCTCCTCTGGAAAGACATCCGAAAACTCTTCAACTATCCGGGGTAACTGCACTGCTGCTACTGCCATACGCAATGCTGGGGAAGATGGCTCCACTGTGCCTCTAGAAAATGAAAACTCTGGCTCGCCGGGGATACTAAAGACAACTCTGCCAATATGGCAGTCTATCCTAGCATACTGGTTACTCAACCAATCCATGCCTAGGACTACATCATAGTCTACCATAGGAAACTCTATGAATCTAGCGGGGAACTCCCTACGCTAACTACGATCCGACACGAGAAAAATACTCAATCTACTCCCACAAGGCTATTACCAGTAAGTATATTGAGCCTCACTAATAATGACTCGGGCTCCAATCCTATCCGTGTCACGAATCGTGCAGACATAAATGAATTGTAGCACCCAGTTTTCTAAATGAGGGTAATTTTAAAATTTTGTGTTTATAATTATTTTAATAATGATATTTAATTCATGATATAATTTTTGGTGATTTTAAATTATTTTAAAATTATTTAAATCAATGACTTGTGGTTTTGACGTTTTGCTAGTGAAACCCTATAGACTGTTTGACCTAGAGCCCAACCATGTGATTATGGTATTTTAATGTCATTTTTGGCCTAAGGATATTTTTGCATTTGACATCTTTGAATTATTTTGATATTATTTTATTATTTATGATATTGTTTTGGGGTTATTTGAGTCGGGTTCAAATTTTAACTCAATCCGACTTGAAACGGGGACCCGGGGGTAGTTTGACACTAGTGGGACCCACATACTAGTTAGGCATGGCCCGCATGATATTAATTTTAGTCCACATGATAGAAATATTTTAGTTAGAGGTTAGCCTAATTATTATGGATAAGGTTAGTGTGATTAGAGACTTTAGAATGACTAATTTAGCTCCAACCAATTAGCCCTTTCCTAATACTCATAGAATAGGTTAGTGGGGGCATTTTGGAGCTTACCATAATAGGACAAATAGTCCCATATGGCCAGCCACATTGGGAGAGGATAAGCTCAAGTTTATTTTATTATTCTCATCCACACTCTCTCTCTTGTTCTTCCCCAAATTCCTAGAGAGCAATTCCTAGCAATTTCTCCACCAAATCCTTCCATTTTGCCACCAAATCTTCTTCTTTCCCTCTCTATTCTAGCCAAGGAGGAAGCTACCCAAGTTTGGGAGGATTCAGAGCTCGTTCGTGTCCTTTTGGAATCTCTACGTGTCGGTGTCGCTCCGGGAAGGCTTTTCTTCGATTCGATCTACCGAGAGGTATAAATTCCTTCTTCTTTTCATTTTCCTATACATATAGGTCTATTTTGAACCCATAGGAATGACCCCCATGGCTGTATCTCTATTTGTGTCCATTTCGTGTCCATTTGGAGGTCATAGGAGTGTCCTTTGTGTTGTGGTTGTGTCCATATAGGAAAACCCCAAATTTGGACACACAATGCGTTGTTGTTATGTATGAATGAATTATTACATGTTTAATCTCATATTTTTGTATTGGAGATGTATTCTATAGTGTCTCATATATATATATATATATATATATATATATATTAGTGTAGAGAGTGAGTTCTTGATATATTATGTTATATACTTGTGTTCTTTTGTCTCAAACTACCCAAATCCGTCATAATTTTTATCCACGTTTTTAATTTCAGCCCTAACTTAGAAATGTCATAACCTCTAGCTCAAAGTTCGGTTTAATCTCCCGTTTTTTTAAACGAAGCGTATTGAAGTTAGCTTTCCAAAAACATGTATTAATAGGCCTAATTCTTTCTGTAACTTTCTGGAGAATTATTTGAGTGTCAGCTGTACGAAAGACAAACGAGTTCTCGGTGTTTTCGCGATTCCGGGAGTTTCCGGAAACGAAAATGCAATCCGTTTGAAGTTTCGGAAAGCTAACACATAGATCTATTACATACTTTAATCCTAAATTTTAATTCATGTTGAGATGGTACAGTATTGATTATTAATAGGAGTTACTATTCGGCATATGCATTTTGTGCACCCTTGTGTGTAATATAATATTCTATTTGATTTTAACCCATGTTAATGTATATACATTATGTAATTAAATAGAGAATACAAGCATGAGTAAATGGTTAAATAAATGATGTATGAGGTGTAAGTATCCTATCGAATGTAAGCATGTATAAGTATGGCTTGTAATGAATATGTAGGTTCCATAGTATGTAATGTATGGTGCATATAGTAGTACAAGAGAATAAATGAATGATGAATGAATGCAAGCATGAATGTAATATAATAATAGATGTAATGTATGCAATATACAAGTTAATGAGATATAATATTCTATGTTAACACAAATCCTATATTACCTCATGTACCCCTTACACTATGTTGACACTATCACACTTGACACTTTGTTCACTTACACTTTGTCACTCTTTGATATGTATACACTATGTATGCCCATTTAACCCTCATTTGCCCCTTTGCTATGTTCACATACACACACATAGCCTCTTAAATAAGTATTTATGAATATAGTTAACTTAGCTATGTATGTATATTATATATATGTTAGCATATTGTGTTGTAATATATAAGTTTATATAACCATTTGAAATGCCATGATTATAGACCTAATATTGAATACCAGTATATGCATGTGTATATATGTGTAGACATATATGGCTTAAAGTAATAGATTACCTAGTGTATATCCAATGTGAATTCTTGCCTATTTGAGTATTGAATAATTGCATGCTATATAGAGTTGGGTGTATGTTGGCTTGTATAGCCTTGTGTTGATGTGTGCTTGCTATGATAGTCTTGGTTAGGCCTAGTAAGACTTGCTGGACTAGGACATGACCTAGTTTGACCTAGTTTGACTAGTACAGTTGACCAGAGTTGACCAAGGGTTGACTTTGGCCTAGTTTGACCTAGATTCATGTAGAATGCATTGTAGTGCTTTATATTACCCTTCTGGACATGTTATGACTTGTGCTGTTCTAATTAGGAGCCAGACACCTCTCCTCGGACAGTATCTTTACCTTGGACATTCAGATATCAGGCGAGTACATTCTCTGATCATTTCATATCCTGTTAGAATTATTTTCCTGCTTTAGATTACTATACTTGATGCTGGCACGTTGGTAACACGGATTAGTACTATATGGATCCTTTCTTGAGATGTTATCCCCTCAGGGAGCATCGTATACTACATGTTCTGTACATTTCACTTACATGGTGTATCACTATGCTTCACGGTTCTTCGATCACTTGTGACATGTACTCTCATGATCACAGAGTCTTTCCAGAATCACCCCATTGTGGGCATTCCCAGAATCACCCATTTATGGGCTATCTATGTATCACCCCTTGTGGGCCTTTGCATGGAATCATAATATAACCTGGTTGGATCCTTGTGTATTGATTGGGGGTACGGGGGAGTAGAAATAGCATGTGAATAATTCCAAATAATATAATCTTGAACCACCTCTCCTGAATCACCTCTACCTGTTTATATGTCTAGCTTGTACTCTGATTCACTAGTCGCTGTTAGTTCTCTACTTATAGTAGATATTTCTATTACAGTTCTCTCTCTCTGTTTACATACTGTATTTCTTTCAGATCCTGTATCTTATTTTACTGTATGATTATATTTTCTAACCTGCTATGATCTGTTGAGATGTACTGTGCTCGCTCCAGTCCTGACTGGACCTGTTGATAAATTTTACAGATAGCCTGGAGTTTGTCTGCTAGCCTAGAGGAGACAGTAGAGGTTGTATAGATAGCTAGGGTTTATTCATAGTTTATTTTCAGTTGTTTTGAGATGTATTTATGGATTACTGTATTTGAGTTTTGAGATGTATTCTGAGTTTGTATCTTAGACACTTAGACTTCTATCTGTTGTATCTCTTTTCGATTTCATGTTTTATCTATCTTCCTTTATGCTCTACCTTAGATGTGATTGTGTTTACATTCTGCTATGTCACCTCCATTCGGGGAGTATAAACTGTTTAGTCTTATACTGTTAGATGCATTGAGACCTAGGACAGCGTTCTACCGCCGACACTGTGGCGTAGGCTGGGCATTGTTACGTTCTCGTATCCTAACTCTAGGGTGCGGGTCGTGACACATTTTTAGTGGTAGTCCATGCAGGTCGAGATTCACATTAGTACGATTTCATAGTAGCGCAACGACTTAGTTGTACTACTACGAGCCTGCTATAGGATATATAAATTAAGATGTTAGGATGAGAGGATACTCAATCACTATTAAGATTTCTTGAGAGATTCCTGGGATGACCCTTGAGAATCTCATTTTAAATTCCGATTTAAACTCCTTTTTCTTGTTTTGATTCACCTTTTTCCTTGATTTGAATTTGATTTTGTGGATTCATTGTAGAACTTTGAATCCTGGTATTAGTTGAAAATTTTGATAAAATTTTGTAGTTGTTGATTTAATTTTGTATTTTTATTAATATTTTCAAATCCAAGGTACTCAATCACACTTAGGATTCTTTGAGAGATTTCTGGGACGACCCCTGAGAAACTCATTTTGAACTTCAATCGGAATTCCTTTTCCTCTTGTTTGGATTCACCCTCATTCCTTACTATTGAATTTAAGCTTGATGGGTTCCTCTCGTTTGAACCGATGAGAAGGAACATATCTTTATTATTCTTTCTCGCCATTATTCCCCTTGTATTCTTATTTACCTCTTATCTAAAACTCTGTCTCATTACATTAATTACCCATATCTTGTCGTCCCTACCAGATGTACTTCGAAACCCTTGAATCTTCGTATCTTTTGTATGGGGAAGGCTAAGGAAGTGACGTAAATTTTGTAGCTCAGAGAAGACGTAACTGGTAATTTTATGATGATCTAAAGGAAATCAAATGTGGAGTGTTCCATATGGAAACTTGAGATAGAAATGTGGTAAAGGTCTCGAATAGAATAAGGAGATGTATACTGCCAATCTGGAAACAATTACTTTTAGAGAAATTTTGGGGTTATGAGATAGTTTATAGGTGTATTCAAAACTAATGAGGATATCAGAGGTCAACCTAGTTTTGAGAACTTAGAAAATCTTGGTTATTGATTCTGGGGAAAACTTTTACTCTGAGGCTATGTAGAAGGTTAGTAATGGAAAAGAGAAGTTAATTGTGTTTAATAAGGATATTAAACAAGATGTTGCGAGGAAATGACTAGGGATAGAGAGAACACAAAGTTATGGAAGTTTAGAGATTGTTGTGAAATATTTTTAGGAGAATAATATTCAAGGGTGTATGTCGAAGAAAATACGAAAGTTGATTTTATGATGGAAGATAAGTTTTGTAAGGCCTAGAGATTTAAATTAAATAAAATGAGGAGAACAATTTGAACAAGTTCAAGGAAATCGTAAACGGGATTTAGAGGTTTTGGGTCAAATTTAAGACAAGGTGAAAGAACTTGGAAATTTAAATAAATTGTTAATGTTGATTCCTAAATGTGAGGATTGTGCTTCAAGAGTGATGTTTGGAAATTGGGAATTGCCTACGGTAGTCATGGTAAGGGTTTAAGTAAAGGTTAAATTTTCATATGGAGACTGGTGAGGTAAAGATATGATTGGCAAGTTATGACCAGATGAACTTAAGAGTATCAGAAGCAGATGACTAACTCGATCTTCATTATTTTTGTGCATTAATTACCACCTCTTGAACTACCACTTTCTAATTGAGATCCTTGACGTTCTTTATCGTGACTTTGATATTCGGAATGTAATACTAGCTGTTACCATCCAACAAATCTTATATGCAAGACCTAGACGAGCTCACCTTCGTGTAGGTATATCATGTCCCACTAAAATTTGTCTTCTTGTACTCTATTTTCTTGATATGATTTTCTGGTCAACTGGCTAAACTATAGCCTCTACCATTATACTAAATTTCTTCTTATTTCAATTAGAAATCCAACCTTGACTCAATTCTTTCGACCCGACATGTGATGGTGTTCTGCTTGTTTCCTTAGATGCTTAACCTTGTACCTTATCTGATTACTTGACCCGTTGGTTAAGAAACTTGGACTATGTAATTCGTTTCATCATTACCACCCTTATATCTTGTGCTGCTAAATTAGCCTTAGTTTTGCAAGCTTATCTATTTTCGAGCTTGGTCATGACATATTTTATTGGGTGGCCACCCACTAACATATTGTCTAATCAGAACCGGTACATGATGGTCTGATCAACCTATTGCACTTTGGTTCGCTTTTTTATGTATCAATCTACGAGAATGGAGACATAGTTAAACTTGACCCTAGAGTCTCATTCGCGACAGCCTTGACAATTCTTCTTGAAATCTTTTCATCGCCTATGAACCTCGTATTCGTACTCAGTCGAATTAAATTTAATCATGACCTGAACCTCCATCATTGGATGCTCGTGCTCATACTTTGATTTTATTGATTTCCCTTCTTGTCCAAATCTTGTTTTATCCTGAAATTATCAACTTAGATCGTGTCAAGACAAAAATCTATTTATGATTTGTTGTGCCTAAATTTTTATTTTTTTGCCATTTTATGGAATAGTAACCTTTTAATAATTTCTTAGTTACTTGTTAATGACCAACTTTTATATAGAATGGTAGACAGCCCTACAACCTTGATGATTGTTGTTCCCTTACCTTTCCAATTAGAACACCCTAGATTGTTTGTGTGTTGATACCATAGTACTGTTTTGACCTAGAATGATTAGTGTACCTAGGTGAGACTTCCAACTGCTACGGTATGCCCTGACCTTGTATACTATTCCTTTAAATTGCATGATTTAGATAAATTTTTTTAGACCTTGATTGTTGGGAAATAGGGACGTCACCCCATTAGTATCAGTTGTAGATATATATATAGGTTAGTCCTTGATGTGGGGATGTGTGTCTATAAACATGTAGCTTAGGAGATTTATGAGAGATTATAGTATCAGCCTTGATAGGATGTACTAGTCTTTTGGTGAATATAAATGTGTTATGAGAGATAGGGGCCTATATGTCTTAGTAATGCATCGTTCCTATGGTAATAGAATGTATTAATAGATGGTTAATAGGAAGATAATAGTTTGAGCATACCTATAGCCTATGATCAGTTCCTTTTCATCCTTAGTTAAGACCACTTTAAAATAGGTCCAGTCCCTTGGATATAGGTTCCAGTCCATATTTTATTGAAGTTCTATTACCGCCGTACAGCAGAGCAGTATTGGAGGTATTCCTAGATTGACACTTTTTAGATGTTCGTTTATTATTTCAGTGTTAGGAAGTGTTACCTTAGATATTGGGTAGGTTAGAGGCTCTAGAAGGAGTACTATCGATCTTAAATTTCGAGGACAAAATTTTTCTAAGGTGGGTAGAGTTGTAGCACCCAGTTTTCCAAATGAGGATAATTTTGAAATTTCGTGTTTATAATTATTTTAATAATGATATTTAATTCATGATATAATTTTTGGTGATTTTAAATCATTTTAAAATTATTTAAATCAATGACTTGTGGTTTTGACGTTTTGCTAGTGAAACCCTAGAGACTGTTTGACCTAGAGCCCAACCATGTGATTATGATATTTTAATATCATTTTTGGCCTAAGAATATTTTTGCATTTGACCTCTTTGAATTATTTTGATATTATTTTATTATTTATGATATTGTTTTGGGGTTATTTGAGTCGGGTTCGAATTTCAACTCAATCCGACTTGAAACGGGGACACGGGGGTAGTTTGACTCTAGTGGAACCCACACACTAGTTAGGCATGGCCCACATGATATTAATTTTATTCCACATGATAGAAATATTTTAGTTAGAGGTTAGACTAATTATTATGGATAAGGTTAGTGTGATTAGAGACTTTAGAATGACTAATTTAGCCCCAACCAATTAGCCCTTTCCTAATACTCATAGAATAGGTTAGTGGGGGCATTTTGGACCTTACCATAATAGAACAAATAGCCCCATATGGCCAACCACTTTGGGAGAGGATAAGCTCAAGTTTATTTCATTATTCTCATCCACACTCTCTCTCTTGTTCTTTTCCAAATTTCTAGAGAGCAATTCCTAACAATTTCTCCACCAAATCCTTCCATTTTGCCACCAAATCTTCTTCTTTCCCTCTCCATTCTAGCCAAGGAGGAAGCTACCCAAGTTTGGGAGGATTCGGAGCTCGTTCGTATCCTTTTGGAATCTCTACATGTCGGTGTCGCTCCGGGAAGGCTTTTCTGCGATTCAATCTACCGGAAGGTATAAATCCCTTCTCCTTTTCATTTTCTCATGCATATAGGTCTATTTTGAACCCATAGGAATGACCCCCATGGTTGTATCTCCATTTGTGTCCATTTTGTGTCCATTTGGAGGTCATAGGACTGTCCTTTGTGTTGTGGTTGTGTCCATGTGGGAAAATCCCAAATTTGGACACACTATGTGTTGTTGTTATATATGAATGAATTATTACATGTTTAATCTCATATTTTTGTATTGGAGATGTGTTCTATAGTGTCTCATATATATATATATATATATATATATATATATATATATATATATATATTAGTGTAGAGAGTGAGTTCTTGATATATTATGTTATATACTTGTGTTCTTTTGTCTCAAACTACCCAAATCCGTCATAATTTTTATCCACGTTTTTAATTTCAGCCCTAACTTAGAAATGTCATAACCTCTAGCTCAAAGCTCGGTTTAATCTTCCGATTTTTTTAAATGAAGCGTATTGAAGTTAGCTTTCCAAAAACATGTATTAATAGGCCTAATTCTTTCTGTAACTTTTTGGAGAATTATTTTAGTGTCAGCTGTACGAAAGACAAACGAGTTCCCGGTGTTTTTGCGATTCCGGGAGTTTTCGGAAAGGAAAACGCGATCCGTTTGAAGTTTCAGAAAGCTAACACATAGATCTATAACATACTTTAATCCTAGATTTTAATTCATGCTGAGATGGTACAGTATTGATTATTAGTAGGAGTTACTATTCGGCATATGCATTTTGTGCACCCTTGTGTGTAATATAATGTTCTATTTGATTTTAACCCATGTTGATGTATATATATTATGTAATTAAATAGAGAATGCAAGCATGAGTAAATGGTTAAATAAATAATGTATGAGGTGTAAGTATCCTATCTAATATAAGCATGTATAAGTATGGCTTGTAATGAATATGTAGGTTCCATAGTATGTAATGTATGGTGCATATAGTAGTGCAAGAGAATAAATGAATGATGAATGAATGCAAGCATGAATGTAATATAATAATAGATGTAATGTATGCAATATACAAGTTAATGAGATGTAATGTTCTATGTTAACACAAATCCTATATACCTCATGTACCCCTTACACTATGTTGACACTATCACACTTGACACTTTGTTTACTTACACTTTGATACTCTTTGATATGTATACACTATGTATGCCTATTTAACCCTCACTTGCCCCTTTGCCATGTTCACATACACACACATAGCCTCTTAAATAAGTATTTATGAATATAGTTAACTTAGCTATGTATGTATATTATATATATGTTAGCATATTGTGTTGTAATATATAAGTTTATGTAACCATTTGAAATGCCATGATTATAGACCTAATGTTGAATACCAGTATATACATGTGTATATATGTGTAGACATATATAGCTTAAAGTAATAGATTACCTAGTGTATATCCAATGTGAATTCTTGCCTATTTGAGTATTGAATAATTGCATGCTATATATAGTTGGGTGTATGTTGGCTTGTATAGTCTTGTATTGATGTGTGCTTGCTAGGATAGTCTTGGTTAGGCCTAGTAAGACTTGCTGGATTAGGACATGACCTAGTTTGACCTAGTTTGACTAGTGCAATTGACCAGAGTCGACCAAGGGTTGACTTTGGCCTAGTTTGACCTAAATTCATGTAGAATGCATTGTAGTGCTTTATATTGCCCTTCTGGACATGTTGTGACTTGTGCTGTTCTAATTAGGAGCCAGACACCTCTCCTCGGATAGTATCTTTACCTTGGACATTTAGATATCAGGCGAGTACATTCTCTGATCATTTCATATCCTGTTAGAATTATTTTCCTGCTTTAGATTACTATACTTGATGCTGGCACGTTGGTAACACGGATTAGTACTATATGGATCCTTTCTTGAGATATTATCCCCTCAGGGAGCATCGTATACTACATGTTCTGTGCGTTTCACTTACATGGTGTATCACTATGCTTCACGGTTCTTCGATCACTTGTGACTTGTACTCTCATGATCACAGAGTCTTCCCAGAATCACCCCATTGTGGGCATTCCCAGAATCACCCATTTATGGGTTGTCCATGTATCACCCCTTGTGGACCTTTGCATGGAATCATAACATAACCTGGTTGGATCCTTGTGTATTGATTGGGGGTACGGGGGAGTAGAAATAGCATGTGAATAATTCCAAATAATATAATCTTGAACCACCTCTCCTGAATCACCTCTACCTGTTCACATGTCTAGCTTGTACTCTGATTTACTAGTCACTGTTAGTTCTCTACTTATAGTAGATATTTCTAATACAGTTCTCTCTCTCTGTTTACATACTGTATTTCTTTCAGATCCTGTATCTTACTTTACTGTATGATTATATTTTCTAACCTGCTATGATCTGTTGAGATGTACTGTGCTCGCTCCAGTCCTGACTGGACCTGTTGATAAATTTTACAGATAGTCTGGAGTTTGCCTGCTAGCCTAGAGGAGACAGTAGAGGTTGTATAGATAGCTAGGGTTTATTCATAGTTTATTTTCAGTTGTTTTGAGATGTATTTATGGATTACTGTATTTGAGTTTTGAGATGTATTCTGAGTTTGTATCTTAGACACTTAGACTTCTATCTGTTGTATCTCTTTTCGATTTCATGTTTTATCTATCTTCCTTTATGCTCTACCTTAGATGTGATTGAGTTTACATTCTGCTATGTCACCCCAATTCGGGGAGTATAAACTGTTTAGTCTTATACTGTTAGATACATTGAGACCTAGGACAGCGTTCTACCGCCGACACTGCGGCGTAGGCTGGACGTTGTTATGTTCTCGTGCCCTAACTCTAGGGTGCGGGTCGTGACATGAATGCGATGCACCAGAATCAAATAATACAAACGCTGGAGAGGAGTTGACGAGAATAATATCTGCCACAACCTCACCTGGTACAACTTCTTCTTCCATAGCCATCATCATGGCCTGACCTTGTCCTCTGGCTGCTGGTCCCCTCTGCTGGAAACCTCTCTGCCTATTCTGGGTCTGAGCTTGGGCTTGTGAATACTGCTGTGGGTGTTGTTGCTGGAATGCCTGAGACTGAGGCGGCAAGGGTCTCGAAGACTGATACTGCTGCTGCTGAACTGGTGCTGGGCCGATCCTCTCACCGAAAAGCTAGAAGGGTTGGATGCTGATGAACCACCCCTATTCGGGCAAGCCCCTATCCTATGATCTGCTGCTCCACAAGCCAGGCACAATCTCTGCGCCCTGCGACAGTCTGCCACCACATGCCCTGGCTTTCCGCAATAAGAACATCCCATCACGGAAGTCTGCTTCTGCTTCTGCTGCTGCGGGTACGTCGGGGTCGAATGCTGAACCGACGTTACTGAGGCCGCCCGCCTCGGAGTTCCAATGGTCAATTTCCTAGCTGCCGGGGCTGGAGCTGATGATTGGTACATCTGACTGTGGGACCGCTTCCTACCTCCGGTCCTATCCACTATCCGTTGGGAGGTGTATTCATGCCTCCTAGCTGCTCTCAAGACTACATCGAACGTCTGGCGCTCGAACTGCTTAACCGCCAACAAGATCTCCAAATGCAGTCCCTGCTGGAACTGCTGGGCCCTATCAAACTCGATCGCCACCAAAGTGGGGGCAAACCTACTGAGTCTAGAAAACTCCGATGCATAACTGTCGACTGTTCTGCCTTCTTGCTTCAAGTTGGTAAATCTGGTCTGCAGGTCGTACCGAGCCACAGCATCAAAATACTTTATCTGGAATCTCTCTTTAAACACTGCCCAAGCAATGGGTGCCACTAATCCCATGGCTTGCGCCGCCCACCAACTGTGAGCCAAGTCCAACAACTGCAGGCGTACCACCGCTACCTTCTCATTCTCGGGTGTCCTAGCTGCTTCCAGAATCACCTCGGTATCCTGAAGCCATGCATCCGCAGCAATCGCATCCTCGCTGCCATCGAAGAAAGGAGGGTTCAATCGTTTGAAGCTGTTTGCCGCCTGGTTCCCTGGATGTCCGCCTCGGGTCAAAGCATCTTGAACTGTCTGGTACAGGGCGTCGCTTCGACGATCCTGGAAAGCTATCAAGGTTCTGATGAGGCCTACTAAGGTACCATCATCTGGCTCTGCGGGCTGGACGGGCCGAACTGGTGACTCTCCTCCAGTAGGCACAACTCTGGAGGCTATCCCGGAATGCTGGGCTTGATCTCCGGGTTGTTGTTGATCCACGGGAAGTGCTCCACCTCGTTGATCGGTAGGACCAGGTATAGTGCCGCTGAAGAAGACGACACAGAGAACAATAAGGAAAGGACCAGGACAGATCAATGATATAAGCACAAGATCAGGGCAAGAATCCAGGGATTCAGAGGATACAAACAGAGATCAAGGACGAGTACTGATTGAGACATCTATCTGGTAAACCCCCACATATCTTGATTTACAAGACCTGCATAGGCCACCACTTAAACCATGTCACGCCCCAGAACCAGAATACTGGAGAGCGGGGGCAGACATAGCCAGCTACGTATATTGAAATGGGAACCACCTCGATATACGGTCACGGCTGTCTAGATATATGAGGGTTTTCTACAAGCCAACAGTCTCTTATGGTCATGAACAAGCCTAATGTCTCAATCACAAACAAGTAAGTAAGGTTGCAAGATATATGATCATTAAATATACAATAATAAGGCGTCCCAAATATTACATATTCAGCTGATCATGAAGCTAGTCGCTACAAAATGCTAGGACTAGCAAGAGTTTAGTCGTACATGATCAACCATAGGATTTGTTAATCATGTTTACAGCCCGTAGGCAGACGGTAAGTAAAGTGCATCGAGCTAACAGGTGCTCGTCGGCTAAACGCCTCAAAAGAATGGTTTTACAATGAAGTGGACAAGACAAAACGGAAAACCCACTCTTGGCCCGGGTTCCGTCTAGTTGTCACCATTGGGCTGGAAACTTGGTAGATCCTCGGGAGCTGCTCCAAAATCTGGCCACACAAAACCAGCTGGGTCAACCCCAAAAAGAGCAAGTGCCACAAGGGGGCCACGAAATAAGAACAAAAGCCAGCAATCAGCACAAAATCTAATAGTAAAACTAAAATTTACGAAAACATGTCAGGATGATATACGACGAGATAACCATGGAACTATTTCGATAACCAGGTTACAACCCGTAAACCAAACAAGGTCCGGGGTTGTAACCCTTCACCTGAACAGAACTTGGTTTTCCACTATTTATCGGCAAGATAATAATGTAAGAAATCAATACAGGAAGCAATCTTGTACTGGATCAAGACATGGCTAGACAGATTATACCTCATTCAATCAATCACGGCCAAGAAGATACTACGGCTTACTACTTTAACTAACTAGGGTTATCACAGGCCTAATTACTAACAAGATGCAATGAGATTATTCCACAGCCACAAGCCCTGCAGACTATCCAGGTTACCCAGGTCAAAAATTAGGGGTTGAATTTAGGTGGGTATATCGTCCAGGAACGCATATACCCTTAGGTGACTTAGAAGGTGCAACACCTGACAGTGTGCTGGAAATGCGCCCTACTCGTCGGTAGGCTACAGATCCCAAGAGCGCCCAGGTAACGGGATTGCCTGTAGCTGTGTCATCTCTTCATGACTACTGTGTTATTCTAGTTATTAACCTTAATCCATTTTAGTAGGTACTCCTGACCATGGTACTCAGGAGTTCCATCCTAGACATGATGCAAGACAAGACAAGTGGATTTTAACAAACAAGCAAGAAGGAACTACCCACGGTGTCACGGCAGGTCAAGTTAAGTTAGTCGTCGCAACAGCGTTAAGTTATCAAGTCATGCTACAAGTCAGGAGTGCGCCGCCATGGGCCACTATCCAGTTATCAAGTCACAAGGATTAAATACAAGTTACAAGTTAGGTGTGCACCCCACTGGGTCACTAGCAAGGAGATCAGAGAATACCAAAATCATAATCCACAGAAAACCCCGAGAACCGTACTAATCATAAACAATTACTTGAAAACCGTGTTAGGTCGTGTCGGGTCAAGATAGTCGTGCTGTGTTGAACAGATCTTCAGGAAAACTCAACCCACAAACAAAGAAACCAAGTCAAGAAATAAAACCAATACTCCTAGAGCCAATGGGTTAAGCAAGGGGGTCAGGGGAGCAGCGTACGCACAAGGGCACGCACGCAGGGGAGCTGTGTACGCACAAAAGTCACGCACGCAGGAGAGCTGCGTACGCACAAAAGTCACGCACGCAGGAGAGCTGCGTACGCACAAAAGTACGCACGCATGAGAGCTGCGTACGCGCAAAAGCACGCACGCATAAGAGCTGCGTACGCGCAAAAGTCACGCACGCAGGAGAGCTGCGTACGCACAAAAGTACGCACGCATGAGAGCTGCGTACGCACAAAAGCACGCACGCATGAGAGCTGCGTACGCACAAAAGCACGCACGCATGAGAGCTGCGTACGCGCAAAAGCACGCACGCATGGGGAGGGTCTTCTTCTCTATGGCTGAGAAGAAGCTCCAATGGCTTCCAAAACTTCAAAGCATCACAACTTGGCCATCCGAACTCCAAATTCGGATTTCCAAAGTTCCAACCAGGGTGGAATGGAACTCTCTTCCACATGGAAACATCAAAACCCATAAAAATCCAACTTAAATAGATCAAAACCATACAAAACCAAAAATAGAGAAAACCTAGATCTAGAACAATGGAGACTCCAAATCACAAAATGCCAAGTTCTAATGTTGATCACCATGTCCTAAACTAGCAAATGGACAAATAAAAGAGGGTTCTTATGTGGTGGCAAGGTGCACTTGCCTATGGGTGGGTGTTATGTAGAGGAAGGAGAAGAGTGTTGTGTAGAGGAAGGAGAAGAAGAAATAAATGGAGGTTTATGAGGAGAGAGAAAAGGTTGGTGGAGTTTTAAAGAGGGTGGGATGTGGTGTGTTGAGGGTGAAGTATAGGCTAAGGTGTTCCAATGCTCATTAAACCAAACCAAACCCAATCCAATTAAAACCGAGCCATGCCAAAACCCAAAATACGAGAATACCGAAATTCCACAAGTTAAGAAAAATAAAAATACATGCCAAAATTCAGGTACGAGTATAAATACGAAATACGAGAAAATACGAGAAATAAGGGTGACAGGGGAGGGGAGCAGTGGTTGTGGGGGCGGCTGGGGGAGGGGAGCAGGGAGGTAGGGGCGGCTGGGGGAGGGTAGCAGGGGGGTGGGGGCTGCTGGGGGAGGGGAGCAGGGAGGGAGGGGAGGGCTAGGGTTCGGGTTAGGGGTGGTGTGGGAGGGAGGGGGGTCTTGGTCAGGGGCTCGAATAGTGCCGAAAAATCTGATAATTTAGTAATAATTATTTGTTTTCCGACACCGAAAAATGTGATACTTCGATTCGAACGCACCGATAGTGCCGATATTTGTAACAAGTAGTTTTGTTGGTTGGTTAATTGGTAACATGGTGATCGGAACATATAGTTCCTGCAGCCATTCGACTGTCGAGGTAGAAACTATGTAGTCGTAGATAAAGTTGAGTACTGTCCTCTGACCCTCATCCATCGACAATGATGATACGACAACCTATCACTATACCTTTTAGTAGTAGATAATGTCTTAGTGTTATATTATGTGTGTTTATATTGATTCTGTTATATTCTTCAGATACTAGATACGATAAGAACATATACTACACCATATGTACAGAACATAAATGATTCACACTAATGTATGCTAGAATAAATTTTGAGTTGTGTTCTGAGCCATCCGTTCTCATACTTGGCAGAAAATTGAATTTTCTGTATTTTATTTGCTTTCAAAAATATACTCAAACGAGATGATGGTTGTCACGCCCAGAACCAAAATACTGGAGAGCGGGGGCAGACATAGCCAGCTATGTATATAGAAGTACAACCCACCTCGCTATACGGTCATGGCTGTCTAGATACGTGAGGGTTTAACTACAAGCCAACAGTCCCTTAAGGTCAAGAACAAGCCTAGTGTCTCAACCACAAGCAAGTATTAATAGTTATAAGATGTAAGATCACCAAATATACAATAGTAAGGTATCCCAAACATTACATATTCAGCTGATCAAGAAGCTAGTCATTACAAAATGTCAGGACTAGCAAGAGTTTAGTCATACATGATCAACCCTAGGATCTGTCAACCATGTTACAGTTCGTAGGCAGACAGTAAGTAAGGTATGCAATAGGGGCTAACAGGTGCTCGCCGGCTAAACGCCTTAAAAAATATTTTTTATAATAAAGTGGGAGAGCCAAAAATAATCCACTCGTTGCCCTGGTTACGCCTGGTGGTCACCATTGAACTGGAAAGTCGGTACATCCTCTGAAGATGCTCCGAAATCTGGTCATACAAAACCAGCTGGGTCAGATCCCAGAAAGAGCAAGTGCCACAAAGGAAGCTTCACTTAGGAACTAAAATCAGCAATTAGCACAGAGTAATAATAATTAGAAAGAACTGGAAAATAAGAAAAATATATCAGGATGATATACGACGAGATAACCATAGGACTATTCAGATAACCAGGTTACAACCCGCAAACCAGATAATGACCAGGGTTGTAACCCTTCATCTGAACGGAACTTGGTTTTCCACCATTTATCGGCGAGATAATATAAGAAAATAGGATATGTAACAGTCTTGTACAGGATCCAGACAAGACTAGACTGATTATGCCTCATCCAACAATCACGGCTAAGTAATAAGTACGGCTTGATACTTTAACTAATTAGGGTTATCACAGGCCTAGTTACTAGCAAGATGCAGCGAGACTATTCCACAGCCACAAGCCCTGCAGACCATCCAGGTTACCCAGGTCGAATATTAGGGATTGAATTCAAGTGGGTACATCGTCCAGGAAATACATGTACCCTTAAGTGGCTTGAAGGGTGCAACACATGACAGTGTGCTAGAAATGTGTCCTACTCGACGGCAGGCTACAGATCCCAAGCGCGCCCAGGTAACGAGATTGCATGTAGCTGGGAAATCTCTTCATGACTACTGAGTTATTTTAGTTATTAGCCTTAGTCCATTTCAGTAGGTATCCCTGACCATGGTACTCAGGGGTCCCCTCCTAAGCATGATGCAAGACAAGACTGGTTCATTTGTACAAGCACAATCGCCTACGGTGTCCAGGTTATTTATACTTGTCATATAGTGTCATGTCATGCTAGCTATCGCAACAGCAATTTGAGATATATCATGTCAGGAGTGCACCACGACGGGCCACCATCATGTTATGTTACTTGTCTAGAGTGCACCACTACGGGTCACTGTCGTGTTCAGGGATACATTGTAGCACCCAGTTTCCCAAATAAGGGTAATTTTGAAATTTTGTGTTTATAATTATTTTAATAATGATATTTAATTCATGATATAATTTTTGGTAATTTTAAATTATTTTAAAATTATTTAAATCAATGACTTGTGGTTTTGATGTTTTGCTAGTGAAACCCTAGAGACTGTTTGACCTAGAGCCTAACCATGTGATTATGATATTTTAATATCATTTTTGGCCTAAGAATATTTTTTGCATTTGGCCTTTTTGAATTATTTTGATATTATTTTATTATTTATGATATTGTTTTGGGGTTATTTGAGTCGGGTTCGAATTTTAACTCAATCCGACTTGAAACGGGGACCCGGGGGTAGTTTGACTCTAGTGGAACCCACACACTAGTTAGGCATGGCCCACATGATATTAATTTTAGTCCACATGATAGAAATATTTTAGTTAGAGGTTAGACTAATTATTATGGATAAGGTTAGTGTGATTAGAGACTTTAGAATGACTAATTTAGCTCCAACCAATTAGCCCTTTCCCAATACTCATAGAATAGGTTAGTAGGGGCATTTTGGACCTTACCATAATAGGACAAATAGCCCCATATGGCCAGCCACTTTGGGAGAGGATAGGCTCAAGTTTATTTCATTATTCTCATCCACACTCTCTCTCTTGTTATTCTCCAAATTCCTAGAGAGCAATCCCTAGCAAATTTTTCCACCAAATCCTTCTATTTCGCCACCAAATCTTCTTCTTTCCTTCTCCATTCTAGACAAGGAGGAAGCTACCCAAGTTTGGGAGGATTCGGAGCTCGTTCGTGTCCTTTTGGAATCTCTACGTGTCGGTGTCGCTCGGGGAAGGCTTTTCTTCGATTCGATCTACCGGGAGGTATAAATCCCTTCTCCTTTTTATTTCCTCATGCATATAGGTCTATTTTGAACCCATAGGAATGACCCCCATGGTTGTATCTCCATTTGTGTCCATTTCATGTCCATTTGGAGGTCATAGGAGTGTCCTTTGTGTTGTGGTTGTGTCCATGTGGGAAAATCCCAAATTTGGACACACTATATGTTGTTGTTATGTATGAATAAATTATTACATGTTTAATATCATATTTTTTTATTGGAGATGTGTTCTATAGTGTCTCATATATATATATATATATATATATATATATATATATATATATATATATATATATATATATATATATATATATATTAGTGTAGAGAGTGAGTTCTTGATATATTATGTTATATACTTGTGTTCTTTTGTCTCAAACTACCAAAATCTGTCATAATTTTTATCCACGTTTTTAATTTCAGCCCTAACTTAGAAATATCATAACTTCTAGCTCAAAGCTCAGTTTAATCTTCCATTTTTTTAAAAAGAAGCGTATTGAAGTTAGCTTTCCAAAAACATGTATTATTAGGCCTAATTCTTTCTGTAACTTTCTGGAGAATTATTTGAGTGTCAGCTGTACGAATAACAAACGCGTTCTCGGTGTTTTTGCGATTTCGGGAGTTTTCGGAAACGAAAACGCGATCCGTTTGAAGTTTCGAAAAGCTAACACATAGATCTATAACATACTTTAATACAAAATTTTAATTCATGCTGAGATGGTACAGTATTGATTATTAGTAGGAGTTACTATTCGGCATATGCATTTTGTGCACCCTTGTGTGTAATATAATGTTCTATTTGATTTTAACCCATGTTAATGTATATACATTATGTAATTAAAAAAAGAATGCAAGCACGAGTAAATGGTTAAATAAATGATATATGAGGTGTAAGTATCCTATCTAATGTAAGCATGTATAAGTATGGCTTGTAATGAATATGTAGGTTCCATAGTATGTAATGTATGGTGCATATAGTGGTACAAGAGAATAAATGAATGATGAATGAATGCAAGCATGAATGTAATGTAATAATAGATGTAATGTATGCAATATACAAGTTAATGAGATATAATGTTCTATGTTAACACAAATTATATATTATCTCATGTACCCCCTTACACTATGTTGACACTATCACACTTGACACATTGTTCACTTATACTTTGACACTCTTTGATATGTATACACTATGTATGCCCATTTAATCCTCACTTGCCCCTTTGTCATGTTCACATACACACACATAGCCTCTTAAATAAGTATTTATGAATATAGTTAACTTAGCTATGTATGTATATTATATATATGTTAGCATATTGTGTTGTAATATATAAGTTTATATAACCATTTGAAATGCCATGTTTATAGACCTAATGTTGAATACCAATATATGCATGTGTATATATGTGTAGACATATATAGCTTAAAGTAATAGATTACCTAGTGTATATCCAATGTGAATTCTTGCCTATTTGAGTATTGAATAATTGTATGCTATATAAAGTTGGGTGTATGTTGGCTTGTATAGCCTTGTATTGATGTGTGCTTGCTAGGATAGTCTTAGGCCTAGTAAGACTTACTGGGTTAGGACATGACCTAGTTTGACCTAGTTTGACTAGTGCAGTTGACCAGAGTTGACCAAGGGTTGACTTTGGCCTAGTTTGACCTAGATTCATGTAGTTGTAGTGCTTTATATTACCCTTCTGGACATGTTGTGACTTGTACTGTTCTAATTAGGAGCCAGACACCTCTCCTCGGACAGCATCTTTACCTTGGACATTCAGATATCAGGCGAGTACATTCACTGATAGTTTTTATTGTCTTGATATCTACTATATCCAATTCAGTCGTAGTGTTTTACTTGATTTCCGACATGACGGTTCACGGATTAGTATACGTCGGATCCTGTCATGAGATATTATTCCTGGACTTTCTTGGTATATGGGTATGCGATATTTCTGTGTTCCTGTACTTGTATAGACATTGATTTGGGAGTGGGCTGGTCCCCTGCTCTCGAACCTTGTGTCATGACGTGCCATGTCCGGATCCGTGATACTACTCGGGGATGGGGTAATTATTAGGGGTTATGTGATCAAAGCCTCCCTGTAACTATATTTTGCTAGCGCCACCCTCACCTCACGTAGGGTGTAGCAGATACCCCCTTGCCAGTTATCCAGGTTGGACAGCATGTCTCTCCGTTGAGGTCACCGCGGATTGCCGGGCCAAGTGGATAACCATCTCTTGCTTTCCTAGCCGATCACATATCGCTCTAATAGTTCAAATCACCTTTTACATTTATTAGCGTATCTTATATTCCAGGTCAGCTTTACTTTCTGTACTTCTCACCATGCTATAATTCTATTACTCACATGCTCTACCTGTTTTTATACTGTACCATGGTTATGGGACTAAGTTCTGTTTGAAAGAAGGGTTACAACCCCGGTCCTTATTTGGTTTAAGGGTTGTAACTCGACTTTCAAATGGTTCCCAAGTCGTCGATATATTTGTCTTGTATTTCATTATTACTGTCTCTTATAATATTTCTCAATTCATATGGAACTGCTGTTGGTGTTTGTACTTGCTCATTTTCCTGACAGGATACGTTGACAAATTTTACAGATAGCTTAGAAATTGCCTGCTAGCCTAGAGGAGACCCATTAGAGGTTGTTTAGTTAGCTATTCTCAGTTGTCTGGAGTTGTATTTATTTTATGGATTACTGTATTTGAGCTTTGAGATGTATTCTGAGTTTGTACCTTAGACACTTAGACTTCTATCTGTTGTATCTTTTTTCGATTTCATGTTTTATCTATCTTCCTTTATGCTCTACCTTAGATGTGATTGAGTTTACATTCTGCTACGTCACCCCCATTCGGGGAGTATAAACTGTTTAGTCTTATACTGTTAGAAGCATTGAGACCTATGACAGCATTCTACCGTCGACACTGCGGCGTAGGCTGGGCGTTGTTACGTTCTCGTGCCCTAACTCTAGGGTGCGGATCGTGACATACATGCAGGGTAACATAGTACAAGCATTCTATCAAGAGACCCAAGTTATACTGAGGGTTACAAGACCTGAGTTAACAATAATAATAAAATAATAATAATTAACTCATCAAATAAGGAGCTTATGGGAGAGCCATGCAGCTGGGGTAACGGGTCCTCATGCGGCCGGGATGATAATATTCATGCGGCTCAGGAAGAACAGGTATATGCGGCTCAGGAAACATAAGGGACTCATGCGGCCAGAAATGGGGAGGGCGCATGCGTCTCAAAGGGCAGGGTCTCATGCGGCTCAGGAGTTAACTCTTATGCAGCCAGGAAAGACTCGGGTGGTCATGCGGCAGAATAGAGACTAGTTCATGCGACTGGGTAAAGCGGGTGCACGCGGCTCAGTCCATGCGGCTGGAAGTGGACGGGTTTTCATGCGGCTGGGTTTCAACTTATGGGGCCAAGATGGACTTATGTGGCCAGGTCAAGAAAGTTCATGCGGCTGGAAATGAATAGGTCACATGCGGTTCGGGATGAAGGAGATCTTATGCGGCTGGGAATGAGCGGAATCTTATGCGGCTGGGAATGAGCGGAGTCTTATGCGGCTGGAAGTTCAATAACTCATGCGGCCAAGAAGGAAACTTGCCGCATGAGAAGTCATGCGGCTAAGTTCATGCAGCTGGGTACTGTCTTTCTTCTCCATTATTCCGAGAAGAAGAACCATGCAAGCCATGGCTTCCAAGCTGTATAAAACCTTTATCCAGAGTCCAAATTCGAACTTCCATAGGTCAAAATGGTGCAGAATAAAATTCCCTACAACATGGAACCATCAGAACTTGATAATAACAAGATTAAATAGATCAAAATCCAAGAAATCCGAGAATAGAATAAACTTAGATCTAGAAGAATTTAGCCATAGAAATTGAAAATGACAAGCACTAAAGAGTCTTAGAATGTTGCAAAGAAGAAAATAGAACAATAAATCTCAAGTTCCTCCATGAAGCAAGATACACTTGCCTAAGCCCTCTCTCTTTTTCTCCGGTAGGTGAAGAAGTTAATGGTGGGGAAGAATGAGAGTAAATGAGGAGAGAGAAAAGAGAATGGGTTAATAAATGGTAGTGGTGGTGGTTAGTAAGGGTTCTCCCCTTGGTTCATGATGAACCAAGGCAACCCAAGCCTTGCCGAACCAACCCAAAATAGACCAAGCCAAACCGAACCAAGATGAACCATGGCCAAGCAAATAAAAATATCCAATAAACCAAGCAATAGGACATGCAATACGAGATAAAATACGTACACGTATTCCAAAATACGTAATACGAACAACATGCATTACAACTCTACCCACCTTAAAAGAATTTCGTTCTCGAAATTTAATTAAGAGGCTAGAGAGACAAGGACAAGCTATCACAAGCAAGCTATAACTAGGCAATCAATCATTCATTCAAGCAAGGAACCCTAGAGCATAAGGCATAAGAAAGACATTATACCTCACGAGTCAAACAGGTCGGGATATCGCGATCGGATATCATCCTCACTCTCCCATGTGGACTCACCCAAAGAGTGATGACCCCAAGCAACTCGGACCAACTTGATAGTCTTGTTCTTGAGTGTCTTCTCTCTTCGGTCCAATATAGACACGGGCCTTTTCTCATACGATAGGTTGGTACCAACGACCAGTTCCGAATGATCTAGGATGTGGCTCGGGTTCGGGATATACCGTCGTAATTGGGATACATGGAACACGTCATGTACCTCGCTTAGCGACGACGGAAGAGCGAGACGATATGATACATCTCCTACTCGCTCCTGAATATCGAACGGCCCTATATACTTAGGACTAAGCTTTTTCCGTACGCCGAAACGAATGACGCCACGGTTAGGCAAAATCCTCAGGAATAGATGGTCGTCGACCGAAAACTCAAGAGGGCGTCGATGAGAATCGGTCCAATGACGCTGGCAATCTTGGGCAAATCGAAGATGATCTCTGACTCTTCTGACCCCCTTGACAGTCTGAGCAATCATATCCGGACCGAGCATCTGCCTCTCTCCTATATCATTTCAGGCTAGAGGGGATCTGCACTTCCTACCATACAGTGCCTCGAACGGTGCCATCTGGATACTGGCCTGGAAACTGTTGTTGTACGAAAACTCCACCAGGTGCAGGTGATCTTTCCACGAACCACCAAAGTAGAGTGTACAAGACCGCAACATATCTTCAAGAGTCTGGATTGTACGTTCTGACTCACCATATGTCTACGGATGATATGCTGAGCTAAACTGGAGGTGAGTTCCCAAACTCTCTTGCAGGCTACGCCAAAAGTGCAACGTAAATCTTGAATCTCGGTCGAGGTGATACTGACTGGAACACCATACAATCTGACAATCTGCCTGAGGTACATCTCTGCTAGCTGAGCCGTCGACTGACCAATTCTAAACGGGAGAAAGTGGGCCACCTTCGTAAGCCTGTCAACTATAACCCAAATAGCATCTTGACCGGCCGGGGACCTGGGTAATCCAGTCACGAAGTGCATGGTCACATGCTCCCATTCCATTCTGGAATCGGCAAGGGCTGAAGAAGTCCAGCTGGCCTCTGATGTTCAGCTTTAACCTGTTGGTAAACCAAACACCGAGAGACAAACCGGGCTATCTCTCTCTTCATGCCATTCTACCAAAAGTGCTGACGAATATCGTGGTACATCTTCGTACCACTGGGATGAATAGAGTACTGGAAACTGTGAGCTTCTGCCATGTTCTCCTGTCTGATATCTCCGCTGGGTGCACAAAGACGATTACCATGTCAAAGTGTACCGTTCCTGTGGATGCATAACTCTGGTCTTCGTCCTGCCTCACACTCTGCTCTGAGTCGCTGAAGCTTGGAATCTGCTAACTGTGCCATCCGAATCCTCTCGACTATAGTGGACTGAACGTGCATACTGGCTATCAATGCCACACTGGAAGGGAGAACAACTTCTATACCCATCTTCTGAAGGTCTGCTAACAGCTCTGGTTGCGCGATTAGAAAATAGACTCCGGCTCTCCTGCTCAATACATCTGCGACAACGTTGGCCTTCCCAGGATGATACTGCAGGTTGATATCATAATCTACAAGAAGCTCCAGCCATCTTCTCTGACGCATGTTAAGATCCTTTTGGGTGAAAACATACTTCAGGCTCTTGTGGTCGGTGAAGATCACCACCCTATCTCCATACAAGTAGTGCCTCCACAATTTAAGTACAAACACTACTGCTGCCAGCTCCAAGTCATGGGTTGGGTAATTCCTCTCATGATCACGAAGTTGTCGTGACGCATAAGCTATTATCTTCCCATGCTGCATCAGAACACATCCTAAACCTCTGCATGAAGCATCACAATACACTGAGAATCCCCCGATCCCATTTGAAAGTATAAGAATAGGTGCCGTCATCAAGCCTTGTTTCAACTTCTCAAAAGAATCCTGGCACTCTGCTGTCCAAGCAAACGGCACATCCTTGCGGGTCAACTGGGTCAATGGCGCTGAGATCCGAGCAAAGTCTGAAACAAATCGTCCGTAGTAGTCGGCCAAGCCAAGAAAACTATGGACTTCTGCCACTGTGCTGGGTACTGGCCACGACTCAATATCCACGATCTTCTGGGGATCTACTTTTACTCCACCTCTGGTGATGATATGTCCCAAGTACGAAATACGATCGAGCCAGAACTCGTATTTACTGAACTTGGCATACAACTGATGCTCCATGAGAATCTGAAAAACCACGCGGAGATGCTGCTCATGCTCCGCCTCACTCTTGCTGTAGACCAGGATGTCATCTAGGAACACAATCACGAACTAGTCCAAATAAGGCATGAAGATGCGATTCATGAGGTCCATGAATACTACCGACGTATTGGTTGCTCCAAATGGCATAACAAGGAACTCCCAATGCCCGTACCGGGATCTGAAAGCTGTCTTCGGGATGTCATGCTCTCTGACTCTGATCTGATGATATCCTAAGCGTAAGTCAATCTTCGAGAATACTGCTCCCCCTTTGAGTTAATCAAACAAGTCATCTATCCTCGGGAGAGGGTATCTGTTCTTGATTGTCACCGAGTTCAAGGTAAGATAGTCAACACATAACCTGGACGTACCATCCTTCTTTTTACAAGAAGCATCGGGGCTCCCCAAGATTATCCACTAGTATGAATGAATCCCTTGGTTCTGAGTTCTTCAATCATCTTGTACAATATCTCCAACTCTGATGACGCCATCCTGTAGACTTTCTCTGACACTTGGGCTGTTCTGGGGATCAAGTCAATGGTGAACTCGATCTCTCACTCTGGCGGCATCCCTAGAAGCTCTTCTGGGAAAACATCTGAAAACTCTTCAACTATCCGGGGTAACTGTACTGCTGCCACGGCCATCCGCAATAATGGAAGAGAAGGTTCAACTTCGTCTCGAGAAAAGAAAAACTCCGGCTCGTCTGGAATGCTAAAAACAACCCTGCCAATGTGGCAGTCTATTCTAGCATACTGGTTTCTCAACCAATTCATCCCTAAGACCACATCATAATCGGCTATCGAGAATTCTATCAATCTAGCAGGGAATTCTTTACCGCTAACTACGATCCGACACGAGGAAAACACTCTATCTATCCCACGAGTCCGTTACCAGTAAGTATATTGAGCCTTACTGATAATGACTCGAGCTCCAATCCTATCCGTATCGCGAATCGTGTAGACATAAATGAATGCAATGCACCAGAATCAAATAAAGCTGAAGCTGGAAAGGAGTTAACGAGAATAGTACCTGCTACTACCTGTCCTGGTGCCAATCCTTCCTTTGTGGTCATCACCATAGCCTGGCCATGCCCTTGGGGGGCTGGTCCCCTCTGCTGAAATCTGTGCTGCCTGTTCTGACTCAGGGCTTGGGCTTGTGCATACTGCTGGAGGTGTTGTTGCTAGAATGCCTGGGACTGAGGCGGCAAGGACCTCTGAGGCTGGTACTGCTGCTGCTGGACTGGTGCTGGTCCTCTCACCGAAGAACTAGAAAGGTTGGATAATGATAAAGTACCCCTATTCGGGCAGGATCCAACCTTATGATCTGTTGCTCCACAAGCCAGGCACAATCCCTGCGCCCTACGACATTCTGCTACCACATGTCCTGGCTTCCCGTAATGAGAACATCCCACCATGAAAGAGGGCTTCTGCTTCTGCTGCTGAGGGTACGTCGGGGATGAATGCTGAACCGACGTCACTGAGGTCGCCCGCCTCGGAGCTCCAATGGTCAAAGCCCGAACTGCCGGGGCTGGTTCTGAAGACTGATTCATCTGGTCGTGAGATCTCTTTCGACCTCCGACCCTATCCATGATCCTCTGGGAGGTATACTCATGCCTTCCAGCTGCTCTCAAGACTGCATCAAAAGTTTGATGCTCAAACTGCTCAACCGCCAATAAAATCTCCAGGTGAAGCCCCTGCTGAAATCGCTGAGCTGTATCATACTCGGTTGCCACCAAGGTGGGAGCAAACCGACTGAGCCTGGAAAACTCGGCCGCATATCCGTCGATCGTCCTGCCCATCTGCTTCAGATTGGTGAACCTCGTCTGTAGATCGTATCGAGCTACAGCATCGAAGTACTTGGCCTGGAATCTCTCCCTGAATACTGCCCAAGCAATGGATGCCACTAACCCAAAGGCCTGCGCCGCCCACCAGCTGCGGGCAAGATCCAATAACTGCAGGCGCACTACGGCCACCTTCTCGTTCTCTGGAGTCCTGGCTGCTTCTAGAGTCACTTCTGTGTCCTGAAGCCAAGTATCTTTGCTGCCATCGAAGAAGGAAGGGTTCATGCGCTTAAAGATGTTGGCCGCGCTGTTACCCTGATGACCTCCTCTGGTCAGAGTATCTGTCACTGCCTGGTGCAAGGCATCTCCTCGATGATCTTGGAAAGCTATCAAGGTCCTAATGAGACCTACCAAAGTGCCATTATCAGGCTCTACAGGCTGAACTGGCTGGACTGGTGGCTCTCCTCCAGTAGGTTCGACTCTGGAGGCTACTTCGGAATGCTGGGCTTGTTCTCCGGGTTGCTGTTGGACCATGGGAGGTGCTCCGCCACGCTGATCGGCAGGGCCAGGTACAATATCGCTGAAGAAGATGACATAGGGAACAATAAGGAAGGACCAAGATAGATCAACGATACAAACATGTGATCAGGACAAAGATTTCAGGGATTCAGAGGATACGAGCAGAGATTAAGGACGAGTAATGATTGAGACATCTATTCAGTAACCCTCATATATCTTGATTTACAAGACCTGCATGGGCCACCACTTAAACCATGTCACGCCCCAAAACCAGAATACTGGAGAGCAGGGGCAGACATAGCCAGCTACATATATAGAAGTGCAACCCACCTCGCTATACGGTCACGACTGTCTAGATCCATGAGGGTTTAACTACAAGCCAACAGTCTCTTAAGGTCAAGAACAAATCTAGTGTCTCAATCACAAGCAAGTATTAATAGTTACAAGATATAAGATCACCAAACATACAATAGTAAGGCGTCCCAAACATTACATATTCAGCTGATCATGAAGCTAGTCATTATAAAATATCAGGATTAGCAAGAGTTTAGTCATACATGATCAACCCTAGGATCTGTCAATATGTTACAGTCCGTAGGCAGACAGTAAGTAAGGTATGCAATACGAGCTAACAGGTGCTCGCCGGCTAAACGCCTCAAAAGAATATTTTTTACAATAAAGTGGGATAGCTAAAAATAACCCACTCGTTGTTCTGGTTACGCCTGGTGGCCACCATCGGGCTGGAAAGTCGATAGATCCTCTAGAGCTGCTTCAAAATCTGGTCATACAAAACCAGCTGGGTCAGATCCCAGAAAAAGCAAGTACCACAAAGGAAGCTTCACTTAGGAACTAAAATCAGCAATTAGCACAGAGTAATAATAATTAGTAAGAACTGGAAAATAAGAAAAACATATCAGGATGATATACGACGAGATAACCATGGGACTTTTCAGATAACCAGGTTATAACCCGTAAACCAGACAAGGACCGAGGTTGTAACCCTTCATCTGAACGAAACTTGGTTTTCCACTATTTATCGGCGAGATAATATAAGAAAACAGGATATGTAACAGTCTTGTACAGGATCCAGACAAGACTAGACTGATTATGCCTCATCCAACAATCACGGTCAAGCAATAAGTACGGCTTGATACTTTAACTAACTAGGGTTATCACATGCCTAGTTACTAGTAGGATACCGCGAGATTATTCTACAGCCACAAGACCTGCAGACCATCCAGGTTACCCAGGTCAAATATTAGGGGTTGAATTCAAGTGGGTATATCGTCCAAAAAATGTATGTACCCTTAAGTGGCTTGAAGGGTGCAACACATGACAGTGTGTTGGAAATGTGCCCTACTCGACGGCAGGCTACAGATCCCAAGCGCACCCAGGTAACGGGATTGCCTGTAGCTGGAAAATCTTATCATGACTACTGAGTTATTCTAGTTATTAGCCTTTGTCCATTTCAGTAGGTACCCCTAACCGTGGTACTCAGGGGTCCCCTCCTAAGCATGATGCAAGACAAGACTGGTTCATTTGTATAAGCACAATCGCCCACGGTGTCCAGGTTATTTATACTTGTCATATAGTGTCATGTCCTGCTAGCTGTCGCAACATCAATTCGAGATATATCATGTCAGGAGTGTGCCACGACGGGCCACCATCATGTCATGTTACTTGTCAAGAGTGCACCACTACGGATCACTGTCGTGTTCAGGAATACATGCAAGGTAACATAGTACAAGCATTCTATCAAGAGACCCAAGTTATACTAAGGGTTACAAGACCTGAGTTAACAATAATAATAAAATAATAATAATAAACTCATCAAATAAGGAGCTTATGAGAGAGCCATGCGACTGGGGTAATGGGTCCTCATGCGGCCGGGATGATAATATTCATGCGGCTCAGGAAGAACATGTATATGCGACTCAGAAAACATAAGGGACTCATGCGGCCAGAAATGGGGAGGGTGCATGCGGCTCAAAGGGCATGGTCTCATGCGACTCAGGAGTTAACTCTTATGCGGCCAGGAAAGACTCGGGTCCTTATACGGCAGAATAGAGACTAGTTCATGCGGCTGGGTAAAGCAGGGGCACGCGGTTCAGTCTATGCGGCTGGAAGTGGACGGGTTTTCATGCGGCTGGGTTTCAACTCATGCGGCCGAGATGGACTTATGTGGCCAGGTCAAGAAAGTTCATGCGGCTGGAAATGAATAGGTCACATGCGGCTCAGGATGAAGGAGATCTTATGCGGCTGGAAATGAGCGGAGTCTTATGCGGCTGGAAGTTCAATAACTCATGCGACCAAGAAGAAAACTTGCCGCATGAGAAGTCATGCAGCTATGTTCATGCGGCTAGGTACTGTCCTTCATCTCCATTATTTCGAGAAGAAGAACCATGCAAGCCATGGCTTCCAAGATGTATAAAACCTTCATCCAGAGTCCAAATCCGAACTTTCATAGGTCAAAATGGTGCAGAATGAAATTCTCTACAACATGGAACCATCAGAACTTGATAATAACAAGATTAAATAGATCAAAACCCAAGAAATCCGAGAATACAATAAACTTAGATCTAGAAGAATTTAGCCATGGAAATTAAAAATGCCAAGCACTAAAGAGTCTTAGAATGTTGCAAGAAAGAAAATAGAACAATAAATCTCGAGTTTCTCCATGAAGCAAGATGCACTTTGTTCACAAAGCAAGATATAATGAATACAGAACAAGTATCGAGTTTATAACTCTTCTAAGCTCTATACTTGAATTACAAACTCGATACTTGTTTTGTATTATTTAATTATAGCTTGCTTTGTGTACAAAGAGTTTATAAGAGTTCTTTTTCCAAAGCACAACTTTTTTTTTTGTTCCAGCTTAGAGCTCCTTATTTTCGTGCGTCAGTTCATGTCGGTCTTCACTTTCTGCAGTAACTTCCTCCAATTAATCTCCCTTCCTTGGCAATGATGATACGACAACCTATCTTGATTCTGTTATTATAGTAGATGATATCTTAATATAACATTATGTGGGTTCATCTTGATTCTGTTATATCCTTCAGATACTAGATTCGATAAGAACATATACTACACCATATGTACAGAATATAGATGATTTATACTAATGTATGCTAGAATAAATTTTGGGTTGTGTTCTGAGCCATCCGTTCTCACACTTAAAACAGATATAAATTAATACTGTGAGAGCGCCGGAGAGAGTGAGAGCACCGGAGGGGGGAGGAGATAGAGTGAGAGAGTAAAATGGGGAGAAATGAATTGGTGGAAGAAATATAATTAGAATTTAGCAACGTTCATACTAACGTCGCTAAATTAGTCGCTATTAGCGACGTCATAGCGACGTTTCGCGACGACTAGCTCATGTAACTATGTAGCCGTAGATGAAGTTGACTGTCCTCCGACCGTCATCCCTCGGCAATGATGATACGACAACCTATCACTATATCTTTTAGTAGTAGATAATGTCTTAGTATTACATTATGTGGGTTCATCTTGATTCTGTTATATCCTTCAGATACCATTACTAAAATAACCCATATTAGCGACGTCAGCAGACGTCGCTAAAAATGGAAAATACGTCGCTAAAACAACTTAGCGACGTATTTAGTGACGAAAAACGGACGTCGCTTATATGCAAATTGCAAATGGAAATTTAGTCGCCGAACGTCGCTATTGGCGACGCGGCGTTCATTGTCGCTAGACGTCGCTAAATGGAGCGACAGATAGCGACGTATCACAACGTCGCCAACTTTGCGACGTAAAGCGACCACTCGCGACGCTGTATAATTTATATATGATGACATGGCATGGCAGCCACGTGGGCATCTTAGCGACGTCTACGATATATTAGCGACGGACAGTAGCGACGTCTAGTGACGTGACGTCACTATTTAGCGACGTATAGCGACTTCTACATTCCGTCGCTGTACGTCGTTGAACGTCGCTATACGTCGCAGATTTAATAAAAAAATTTTAAAAAAATATAATTGATATTTTTGTTATGCTATGTGTCTGTGTTTACAGTGTGTGTGAAGTGCAGTGTTCGAACCATCGACCGTTTTGCTTACTGTTCTATGTTTTATCTTGGATAGAAAGAGCAACAGTTTAGGGTGCACATTTCAGAGCTTCCGCTTCACGTCCTTCACCTTCTCGGGAACCTTTACGACGTCCCGAGAAAGTGAAGGACGTGAAAATGAAGCTCTCAGAAGTGCACCCTAAACTGTTGCTATTTCTATCCAAGATAACACATACAACAGTAATCGAAACTGTCGATGGTTCCGAACACTGCATTTTACATTCACTATAAACACAGACACACATCATAACAAAAATACACAATACATTTTTTTAAAATTTCGGCATCACCTCCTTTGTATATCAGATCATCGCTTATAACCCAGCGTAGGTATATTTGTCATCCCCATCGCAGATATCACAAAGTAAATATCACAATAAAAACAGGAGGCAGTGCAAAGTAAATATCACAGACTCAAATCCTCGCAAACATCCAATAGAGTCAAATAAAAATGGAAGATGATAAAAAGTCTCCCACCAAGTGTATAAACAACAGTTGTATGAATAAACAATTTGCCCATAGGACCAATACATACAAGTCATAAAAAAACTAATAAAATCACTGCGGACCCCTGTCGCACAACTGGGATAGAATGTAGTCATACTGCTCCTGGGTGAGCTGTACCGTAGGGCCAGTAGGAGGCAGTGCAATGTCTGGAGTCGGCGCCGGAGGCAGTGCAGTATCTAGAGTCGGCGCCGTCGATGTACCGGAAGGACGTATCTGCTCCAGCTCTCGCAGTCGCTCACCATGTGCAGCAAGGGATCTCACCACCCTCTCAGTACTCGCCTCAAGCGAAGCCGAAACCTGAGTGAGTGAGGCAGACGTACTCCTCTGCGATCCCTCCAGCTCGACCTGTCTACGCTCTGTGCGCTGCGTAGACTCGGTGAGCGTCTGCAAGCTGGCAGCTGTAGCCTGATGCAGAGTCATCAGCTCCTGTATACTGCGCTCGACAGCATCAAATTGTCCGGTGATAATCGGAGGGTCGGATCGTCGCTCGACCGTATCAGAAATCTGCTGCTGCAACTCGCGACGCAGCTCCTCGATCTGACGAAGGATATCCCCAACTCGTGACGACGCCTGCGAAGCCGAAGACTGCGCACTGACAGAGGGGGCCCGGGATGACTCCGTAGCCAAATACGTGCCGTAGGATCCCGTACCGTAGTACGTACCCTTCTGAAGACCGCCAACGGCGGTCATCCAGAGCTCGTCCTACGATGGAGCTGTAGGCGGCTGGGAGGAACTACCAGCCCCTCCCTCTGCTGGCGCACTAGTAGCAGCAGCCGCCTTCTGCTGTAGCCGAACAAACTCGGCCTAGAACATGTTTGCTAACGTGTAAGTATTTGCTAAAGTCTATATTGATATCTATTTTCATGTTTTCTAAGTTATAGTAAATTAATATAAAGAATAGAACGTACATTTGCTTGCGTCGCACTCTCGTCAATAAACTCCCCAGCCCTCCGATGTGTGACCAGGAAGACGGTCACCATGTTCGGGTCCTCACCCATTTTTACCTGTTAAAATATATTATCTATTATTAGTATTAAACATTCTATATCGAACTATATATAAATTAATGTCCGTCATAGGAAACGTACCAGACGACAAAAATGCTCCGTCATCGGAATGGAGCCACCACACCACTTACCGACGCTCGACCGCGCCACCTTGGCCTTCTCAGACCGCTCCTGGTACCTGCGCTCGCTGAATCTAGCCTTCATCGCAGTCCACTGCTCTGGCGTAATCCAACCCTGGATCGGCTGTCCGGAGCGATCACGACGCTTCTGGTCGTCGATCGCATCACGGATGAGCTTGGCTGCGACGGCAGAAAATTGGCCCTCGATCCTCGCCGCCCGGTGTGGTGGATAGAAATAGGTCCTCTACAAGAAGTAAAATATAAAAGTTGTATAATATACACAAATGATTATTAAAATTTAAAAATAAACAAATTTTTTACCTTGAAGTGGGCAAACCAAAATGCCTTCCTATCTGCAGGAGCATCTGAGTAGTTGAGCCAAGGCCCACCATAGTTCTGCCCCAGAAATTGCTCCAGCTGTCTCTGTACTACAGAAGGCCGATATCTATACAATAAAAAAAATTTATAAATATATATGTACATATAATCATTTGAGAAATATATATTAATTAATTAACTTACTTCATAGGCCCGTCCGTCCAAATCTCCATACGCGTCTCGCTCGGGGGAGCGCATGGAGGGTCGCTCTCACCTCCTGCCTGGGCAGGTTCCGTCTGATCGCCGGCCTCCATATGCTCGGCGTCGACTGCCTCCATAGAGCCGTCGACAGGAGGAATGTTGGACGGGGGATCGAGGATGCTGGACGACGAGGGATCAGGAAGGCTGGACGTCGAGGGAGGAGTCGGCAACCTGCTGGAACTGCCCTGTCCTGGTAATAGACCGGGAACAGAACGGTACAATAGCGTACTCGAAGATGAGGATGAGGGTACGGAACTGCCGTCTCCATCCCCAGCCCGAGGCTGACGGGACTGGCTAATATATAATCCTCCGCGTCGTCCTCCTGGTCTAGTCATACCTGATAATAACATATGACAATAAAACAAAAATACATATTTATATGATAGACATCACAGATTTTTGAAAAATATCATGGTCACAGATAAAAGTGTCACTAAAGTGTCACAGATTTATTATTACAAAAATACATATTTATATGATAGACATCACAGATTTTAATTCTCTTCTGAAAATTCATCTAGTTCGTTTAGCTCATCTTCTTCTTCTTCTTCTTCCTCCTCTACATCTTCACTTTCATCTGCATCTTCCTCTTCAGATATTTCTACTTCTTCTACATAATTAGATGTGTAATAAGGAACTTTCGTCGTGTCCACTTCTATAATATTTGTTACAAGAGGTAGTTCATCTTATTGATAAGCTATATCGTCAACCTCAAAGGTATTTCTAGCTTTGGTCTTGCATACTGCCCACCAGTCCGACCTTGTTGTTCTCCGTTTAGGATAACTTGTGAAGTACACGAGCTGAGCCTGACTTGATAGGACAAATGGTTCATAGGCTTGATATCGACGCCGATAGTTTATATCAACAAGACCGTGCTTGTCTACTTTCCAACCCTGACCTTCAATCGGATCGAATCAATCACACCTGAATAACACAATCTTAGCAGGCTCTATTCCATAACTATATGTCAGCTCCACGATCTCCCGTAGCACGCCATAGAAATCGTTGCCCGCATCAACATATTTGTAGTTCGAAGATCTGATACACAAACAGCTGTTTTTGGTGGAGTCAAGATCCACAAAGTTGTCTCTGATCGGGCAAGTTGTTGACTTGAACATAAACCCATTAACACAGTAGCTTGGCCATATTTTTGTAGCATAAATTGGTCCCTTGGCTAGCGTTCTAATAGACTCATTCTCAAGTCTTGCGTATGGACGATCGACCTAAATACCATGAAAGAAGCAATTAAGCTCATTCTAAATCAAGTGCATATACAGAAATGTAATTACAGAGTTCTCAAGTCTTACATATGCACTCAACCATGATGGAAAATAATGCCTCATTTCTTGTTCTAGTTCTTCTTCTGTTATGTGTGGCCTACCTGACCTCACATCATCATTAAATATGCTGAAAACAACATCGTACAATTAATGTAATAGTATTATTCTCAACACTATTAAAATAATGTAGACGTATTATTTACTTACCCCTCCAGTTTCTCTACTTCCTTCTCGTTGCAGTTGAGTAATACATACACCTGAGCAGCCCTTAGCTCATCATCGTTCAGATATCTCTTCTTCATTTTACCCGATGGATTTCCTGGAGCATTGAATACCTTCAGTATTGTATCATTACTTTCATGATCTCCATCGTCGTTTCTGGAAGCTCTCGTTCTATTAGTTGCAACATGAGGTTTGAAATACATCGAACAAAAGTTTGTAATCTCTTCGAGAACATAGGCTTCACAAATAGAACCCTCGACCCGTGCCTATTTTTCACCTTTCTTTTTAGGTGATTCAAATATCGCTCGAACGGGTACATCCATCGATATTCGACGGGTCCACCAACACGTGCCTCATAGGATAGATGAATCGGCAAATGCTCCATAGAGTCGAAGAATCCAGGAGAAAACACCCTCTCTAGCTTGCATAGTGTTACTGCAATGTCCTTCTCTTGCTTTTCTAGACGATCAACGAGCAATTTCTTAGAACAAAGATCCCTGAAGAATATGCTAAGCTCCGTCAATGGATCCCAAACTGTCTGCGGTAAGAATTCCCGAAATACAATCAGAATTAACCTCTCCATGAATACGTGACAGTCGTGGCTCTTCATACCCGTCAATTTGTTTTTCTTCGAATCGACACATTTTCTCAGATTTGACACATATCCGTCTGGAAATTTTTGGCCCTGGATCCACCGACAAAGTCTCACTTTATCCTCCTTGTCCAGCGAAAAAATTGACTTCGGCAGGAACTGTTTTTCATTCTGCTGTATCAAATGCAACGCAGGACGTTTGCATATTTCTTCTAAGTCCAACCTGGCCTTGGGATTGTCTTTCGTTTTTTCCTTTACGTCCATCACAGTATTTATTATGTTATCAAACACATTCTTCTCAATATACATGACATCAAGATTATGTCTGATCAGATTGGTACTCCAGTATGGCAGATCCCAGAATATGCTCCTCTTCATAACGCTATCCCATATATTATTATATGAAAATACTATATTTCTCCAACAACATATCTCATGCATTTATGTACTTACCATACAAACAAATGCTTCATGAAATGAACTATAGATATCTTTGGATATCGAACCCCATGTATAGTCATAATAAGAAACCATCAAAATTGCAGAGCTACTACTTATTTATTTATTGATTTGCTAAATATGGGATAATTGCTTTGTTATATTTTCGACCTCTCAACTCTACGTGACAGTGATCTACACTGCTATGGAGGCCTAACCCGACCTCTCAACTCACAACAATACAGACAATACCATATATATATATATATATATATAGCTAGGGCTAGGGTTAGGGGGTATGTGTGTGTGTGTGTGAGACACACACGTGTCTAGGGGTATGTCTGTGTGTGACACACGTGTCTACTCGTGTCCAAACGAGGTCAAAATCGTGTCAAAATTGTGTCTAGATAGCTAGGACTAGGGTTAGGGTTTACCTGAGGGCGGTTCGGTCGGAGTTGGGAGGCGGCGAGGAGGGGGGCTTCGTCGGAGGAGGGAGGCGGCGAGGAGCCGGGCTTCGTCGGAGGAGAGCTTCGTCGGAGGAGAAGAAATTTTGAACGAAACTGAAATTTTTGGGAGAGAGAAAGGGGAAATGAAATTTCGAACGGGATATAATAAAACATTAGCGACGTCTGAATTAGACGTCGCTGAACGTCGCTAAAGAGCGACATAACTAAAGCAACGTCGCTGAACGTCGCTATTCAGCGACGTAACTTATGTACTGTCGCAGAACGTCGCTATGCAGCGACGTTTTGCGATGTCTGTCATAAGGAGTCGCTATATTCAATAGTTAGCGACGTTATTTTATTACGTCGCTAAATGACGTCGCTAATATAGCATATTTTAGTAGTGTACTAGATTCGATAAGAACATATACTACACCATATGTACAGAACATAGATGATTCACACTAATGTATGCTAGAATGAATTTTGGGTTGTGTTCTGAGCCATCCGTTCTCACACTTAAAACACATATGAATTAGTACTGTGTCAATCTTTGTTTTTGTATTTTCGGCGAATCCAGGGATTGGATTCTGTATTTTGTATTTTGGATTCTGTATTTTTGCTCCAACTCCAGCTCCATTTGCATTAATCTGCGGTACGACATGGTGATCAGGACATAGTCCCTGCAGCCATTCGACTGGCGAGGCAGAAATTATGTAGCCGTATATAAAGTTGACTGTCCTTCGACCCTCATTCCTCGACAATGATGATATGATAACCTATCACTATATCTTATATAGTAGTAGATGATGTCTTAGTATTACATTATGTGAGTTCATCTTGATTCTGTTACATTCTTCAGATACTAGATACGATAAGAACATGTACTACACCATATGTACAGAACATAGATGATTCACACTAATGTTTGCTAGAATGAATTTTGGATTGTGTTCTGAGCCATCCATTCTCACACTTAGCAAAAAATCGAATTTTCTATATTTTATCTGCTTTCGAAAATGTACTCAAGCGAGATGGCACCCGTTCTCACAGATGGCACCTAAGACCCGAGGATCTCGCTTGAGGGAGGCACAGATGGCTGTGAAAGAGGAGGTGGCTCTAGCTCCAGAGGGCAGTTCCACCGAGAGAGCTGCTCCAGAAGTAATTCCTAAAGCCGAGGGAGCTGTGAAGGAGGAGGTGGCACCACAGGGCAGTTCCACCGGGAGTTCCTGTCATCCATCTCCTCTGGATTTTGATCTGGCTACCGTGGATCCTACTTATGCGCGCTGGCTGAGGGAGTTCTATCTGCCCCAACATAGACGACAGTAGATACATATATTGACTGGATTTGTTTTGATGGATATATCTCCTCTGGATATTGTGATGGATATTTGTTTTGATGGATATATCTCCTTTTGGATATTGTGATGGATATTTGTTTTTTTGTGTGTGAAGTATATTGGTTTGTGTGATGCATATTGTGATGTATATTTGTTTGTGTGATGCATATTGTGATGTTCCGAGAGGCTTGAGGAGACGACCAATTATTTTTGGTCTATTCTGGATTGTATTGTACGTGCCGGTGTTGAGTGTTCCACCAAAGGGGTCGGCAAACCCAGGGATTAGGTTCTGTATTTTGGATTGGATTGTATTCTGTATTTTGGATTGTACATTTGCATTCTGGATTCTTTTTTTTTTAATTCTTTTTTTTAATCTAGCGACGTTTTTAGCTACGTTTATTTTCGTCGCTAACATTTAGCGACGAAAATAAACGTCGCTACTCTCGTGGCTAAATTGTTGACGTGACAAACAATCTGATGCCACCACATCGTCGCAAAGACGTTGCTAATGTGTCGCTAATCGGCGATCACAAGAAAACGTCACAAATAACGTCGCTACCTAACGTCGCCATAGCGACGTTTTGCGACGTTTTCTCGATTAGCGACACGCTTTTTTCCGTCGTTTATTTAACGTCGCTGAAAACGTCGCTAATTTAGTTTAGCGACGTTTTGGCCGAGATTAGCGACGTTTTGAGACGTCGCTAATCTGACAAATTTTTGTAGTGTTCTAGCTGGTGCTGTACTCCCGTGGAACTTAGGTTCTAGCGGGACTGGTGCTCTCTCATGATTGTACTTTCGCGGGTCTGATGCACCAGTGTGCTTCATCGTGGTCGTAATTGTCCACTTCATGAGTGTTACTACTATAACCACTCATTTAATTGGGAGTTATTCTCCGGATTAACTGTCCATTTGGGTAGTAATGAATGCTGGTAGAGCTTAGCTCCTCTATTTAATCTCTAGCCTTTTAATTTGTCTTTAGGAGCGATTTAGAAAGATATACGTTACGGGAGAGAGAGTTAGCAGCAGCATTTTGAAGCTACTAAGTATTTACTGGAGTTTTGTCCATGCTGTCCAGGGCTTTGACTGTGCAAGGGTGGCGAATGAGCACTAGCTCCAGATGTTCGTCTCTTCGAACTTGTTTGTTCCTGGGAGTATATCAACGAAAAATTGTTGAATCTTTCTTTGTTTGAACAACGGTGATCTTCATCATCCAAACACGAGTTTATCTGCACTTGCTTCTTCTCTTACTACTGGTTGTAGTAATTCTTTTGCAAAAAATTTAAGGCTTGCTTTTGCAGCATATTGTAATCTTCGAGATGTAATATTAATCGTACTTTGTGCGATTTTTTTGTAACCAAGCAAGAACAAGGGTTCGAAGAGCGACTGGATCATGCACGAGTACAGGCTGGTCGAGGTCGGCAATATATAGCAACACTTACAAGCCCCTCAAGCTCATGGATCACTCCATGAGGGTCGGTGCCAGCTTACCTAAATTAGTCTATTAATTGCTTTAATCAATGGAACCTTGTTTAATTAGTTCCTTCTTCTTTCCGAACTCTTGTAGTTTATGGTTGAGATGCAGGCATTAGCCCCACTTATATGTTGAGATAGACGCCGATAGTTTTACTTTCCTTTTGATTTTAGAAAAAAAAATTATGAAGTGCCAATTTTGTTGGCTTACTCTGAAAAACCATAGATGCGTAAACTCAGTCGGTAAATTCTCCAGCTGAGTTTGCACATAAATAAACCTAAGATTACAATAACCGTCTACGTGACGTTTACTAATTGATCCCTCCTCCTCTCCCCACACACTCGGAGATATGCTGTCACGTAGTCCGATGTAGCTCTAGCAAGGGTGTACCTAGGTAGAGGCTGGGGTGGCTTCCACCCCACCCAACAATTTTTATCCAACTCGTATTTTTGGTTCCGTCCTTGAGCCCTATTATTGTTTTTTTTTAGAGTGCGGCAACAAAGTTGTCTACTTGCCGCTATTTGTAAAACTTCTTCCCTTCACTACAATTCTTTATCTGAAGAAAAAAGAAGAACTACTAAAAATGGAAGCACACACGCATATTCTAAATAGTTCTTTATTCCATATCCAGCATAAATGCTGAAGCCATGCATACAGCAAGTTGACACTAGCAGATTAGTTGTACTGAACGCTGGCCTCGATCAGTAGAACCTACGCCCATAGCCGAAAGTAGCAGCGCCGGCCAGGCGAGCCTGGTCCACACCCGGTCCATATCCATGATTGCGAGCAAGCTGGCCTTGGCCAACAGCAGCAGCGGCAGCAACAGCATCGCCGATGGGATTGGCGCCAGCCATGGCCACGTTCGGCACCGCAGCCCCTCCCCCGCTCAGCATGATCTCCTCCATCCGTCCCTTGATCCTCAGCCGCAGGCAGCCCATCGCCTCCTTGAGCCGCTCGAGCTCGAGCAGCCCGAAGCCCTCCACGCCCCTGACGAACCGGAACGCCCGGTTCTGCCGGACCAGCGCCTCCACCTGCTCCTCCATCGCCGGCCTCTTCGCGCACTCCGCCTTCAGCTGGTCCGCGATCAGCATGCACTGCGCGTTCAGCTGCTGGACCGCGCTCCCGTGCTGGGCCCGCCGGGCCCTGCCGCCCGCCGCGGCTCCTCCCGCGGCATTGCCCAGGAGGAACCGGTCGGCGACCTGGCGGACCCCCGGGCTGCCGAAGGAGTAAGGGTTGCCCGACGGGGAGTAGACCACCAGCACCAGCTCGGCCCCGCAGAGGGTGGCCAGGTCGCTGGCCTTGCTGAAGAGGCCCGCGCGGCGCTTCGAGAAGCACACGTGCCGCGCCTCCTCGCTGGCGATCCTCTCGATGTCGATCCTCCGGCGGCCCCTCCCGCCCGTCTTCTTCTTCCTCCCGTTGCAGGCGGCCATTGGTGGAAAGTGGGTGCTGGGAGGGAGGTGGGCAGATTGGTCTTTGTTAAATAAGAGATGGGAAGAGGGTTCCTATAAATTGTTGCTTAATCTGACCAGTGATGCATTGTTGCATGCATTTTTGGTAGGTTGGCAGCTGTGAATCCTTACGAATAATGAGAAGGAAAAAAAGAAAGATAACAAGGGATCGACGTGCTTCTGCTATTTGAGATCCAATGTACGAGTTCCAAGTAGTCGAAGGAAATGGGAAGTTTTGAATGCACTTATTAAAAAATTTACTATATTTCACGTAAGGAGCAGCAACATTTGAAGTGGGTTGGATTGCATATTCCGAGCTAAGCTAGTTTTGATTGACCCTTAATTTTTATGTATAGATCGATTTTGGAAGATTACCCGCGACTTCGATCTCTATTAGACGCTGAATCGGGATATATTGCCCTAAACAGAGGGGTTGTCCAAGCCTAAAGTCTTATCTGGTTTATTCTGGGACCGGCCCTGATTTGAAGGAATATGGACGTACGTAGTGGTCGGATCAGGGATGGTCGGCGATCGACTGGATTCCCTTCAGTCGCTTAGCACGGCTTAATCCAAAAGCCTTCATCAAATCGTGTTTGAGGCCTTTCATGTAATGTAATGTACGAGAGATTATTCAGTGATCCGGACTTATAGCACACCTTCCATGTCATCCACGTGATGGCATGGAAATGAGTGCATGCAGAACCGTCATCCTCATCCCTATACAATCTATGAATGGCATGAAAAGTATACGATGAGTCCGACTCGTAGAATAATTTCTCGTACTGTACTGTGACAATTACATATTGCATGCACTAGTTGAGGAACATGCCCTTCTGATGCATTTTTGTGCGCCTGGTGCAGAGTTGGCACAGGAGCTAGCTAGCGGGGTTGCGTCGATGCACTACTATAGCTGTAGGACGAAGGTGACGTAGAACGTTTCAGAATTTTCTCAGAACTTGTTAGTTCTGGAGAAGTCGAATTTCGGTCGTTTTGAGCAACAATGATTTTGATAACCACAACAGTCTGTGCTAATCTGATTAGAAATTCCTAACAATATTTTACTAATTTTCTTTTCAGTGGATTATTCTACTTAATAGCTTCACCGCATTCTATTTTAACTTTCTTTGTCGATGCCGACTTTTTCAGCAAGCTAGACTCGCTAGATTATAACCACTACTTCGCTGATGAAGAGAAAACTATGTGCTTACTACGTACAAGCATTGTAGACGAAATATGTTTACCAGAAGAAAAAAAAGAATATACACGTGCTGGTAAAAAAAAAAGAAAAGAAAAAAAGAATAGAAGTAGTATTATTTTCTTTCCATATTTATTTTTTGTGATAAAATGATAAGTATTCAATTAGACTTGTGATCCGAGACTTGAGACTAGTCTGAACAAAAACTTATATACGTTTCTAGCGAGAGGATTTAACAAATTTATGAAGAAGCTATACAAGCTATAGAATTTATAAATATCACCATTGTACCACAAATATCAGTGCATCCGTTTTCCACTACATTTTCATTAATTCTTAACACTTACAAAAGCATGTCCGCTTGATATATCAAGCATAGTGTCGCTAGATATCCATATGATATGATACGGTATGGTCAATAGTGATATACTTTGGTTGTCTTAATCTGATACTGACATATATTGATATTGGCCAATACCGGTGTTGGATATTTCTTTTCCGATCAATTCGACAGAAAAAAAAAAATCAGCAAGAATATAAATGTTGTAAAATTATGCAAATAAAGAAAACTTATTTATTACAGTCAAATCAATCAGCAAGATGTGACTATTATTTCATTAAATTTCGAAACTACTAAAAAATTACACATAAAAATACTTCTAATTATGTGTAAATATATAAAATATTTTTCCAAAAATTGATAATTTATTAATAAATATTATTATTTTTTATACCAAAAAATTTGATACTTCGATCCGACACCGTCGATACTTTCGATATTGTCGATACATATATTTATAGAAAGGTTCCGATACATAATTCTTAGATATTACGTAATATGACGTAATTTCAGAGAATAAGGGACTGTTTGGTTCGTGGTAGGTCTCCGAAAGTGTGAAAGTGCCACTTACATCATATTGAGTTTCTTTGTTCTTGCAGCAAGTGACACTTTCCAAAATATGTTTGGATGTAGTAATTTTTGTCTGGTGAAAGTGGAGAAAAAATGAGTTAGTTGTTTGGATGGTCGTTGAAAGTGGAAAAAAAATGAGTTTGATTGTTTGGATGGTTGTTGAAAGTGGATGTTGGGATTGGATGATAAACTTAAGTACGCTTACCCCCAATTTATTTAAACCTAAATATTTCTCATTTAAACCAAAATATAACAATATAAATTATTATGAATTACCACTATTAATTACTACTTTTGTCATTTGTGGAGAATCGCTATTAATTAAAGTAACCTCTAAATCTATTACCATAATTAAATAGAAAATAATTATAATAAACATATAATTATAGTAAACATATAATTATCCCACACAATTAAAGATATTAATTAAACATAAAAAGTTGTTTGGTGTCTATCCGTTGCTGAGTCACATCTTAATTTTTTTTCTTTGACCAAAACTTTGTATAGAATGCACAAGGAACAGTTTTGTTTTTTTCTTTGACCACCTTTCACACACAATTTTTTTTCTTTGACCACCTTTCACAGACCGAGCGGTGGGGGTGGGGTGAACGGACACTCATCGCGGAGGAGGAGTTTCAGAACACTTCTGCAGACGTTTCATTTCAGAGTTTTCACTTTCAAAGGAGTTCCAAAAAAAAAAATTGGAAGTAAAAAATGGGCCTTTTCCAGGGGAAAAGAACTCTGCTGCTGTCAGATCACTAGAAAACCAAATTTTCAGCAAGTGTTACCAAACAGCTGAACTCGTGAGAGTTCAACCGAGTTACCAAAATTGCTGAGTTTCAACCCAATTTTAAGTAACCAAACACCCCCTAAATTGAATTCCCGAGTCCAAGAACTCTCAAAGTCACTCTTCGGGCAAACTGCAATCCAGACTCGAACTGGTCAACATGACATTCTTACGTGCAAGAGTAGAGAAAGAGGACTAGGAAAGCTAAGGAGAACCTATATTCAAACAATTAGCTGAGAAAATTACAACGAAATGAAAATTGGTAATCAGTGTAGTGCTTTGAATCAACTATTAATCGCCACAGGAATTTCAATATACATCATATAAGGAAGGGTTTCTCCATATGTGTTACGAATTTTACCCATAGAAAGCGAAAGGATCGCTTGTCATTAAAAAGGTACATTGAACAGAATTCTTTTGCTGTTCAAAAAAAAAAAAACAGAATTCTTTTGTATTTGTTAAAATACCAGGCCCTCTTTGACAATTGATAACTATAGTGCCCCGCTCTGCAAAAGCACTACAACAGAGAGATCGGTGCTGGTTCGAGAGAAAGTTTTCATGAAGATGATTGATCTGGCCTGATGAGTGAACAAGGACCTCATTTCCTAATTCTTTCACGCCTAATAAGAATTTGTGCATTTTGAATGAACGCTTTTTGTTAATAACAAGTCTGTAATCATTGAGATTGCTAGTATGATGATCCAGCATGCTTTAATAGAGAATTTGTATGTTGTGTAATGAACGAACCAATTCTATGCTAAGACAAGATAAATATGTTGCCAAACTAAGTTAGAATGTTGCCCTAATTCAAAGGACTTTGTCATGCTTAATAAAATGAGACATAGTGAACCTTTACATGTTCCGAATTCGTATATTGTCAAAGCGTGACTGATGTGCGTAATCTGTACATAACTGTTATTATGTTACAAAAGATGATCGATTACCTGTCCCTTAAAATATGTTCTGAAGGTTAGACATGTACAGACGGACTTGTACATGTTGCAATAGAAAAGAAATGAATGTGTTATGTAGGAGCTACGGGTCTGAGATGAAAAGAGAAGAGCAGAGTGATGACTCTATTGTTTGAATGAATATAAAGAAGAGATATGATGGAATGTTTGCTTGTCGATAATGTTATATCATAGAGATTTATCTGATAGAGTTGCACTACATGCATTGGTCTCGGACAACTTTTGCACAAGGTATAATTAGATCTCTTGACAGTTTTTGGGCACTGGGAACCGCTCGTCCAAGGAGAGATTGTTTAGGCACCCTAAGTAAAAGAGGCCTCGCGTACATGGGATATTGTTATCTGTTTTCATTAGCGACGAACTGAACCAAATAGTCACAATGACTAATCATGGAGAATGACCCATGGACCGTCATGTAGGTAGGATGCCGGTAAGTGAAGAGTTGAACTCTGAGCCACAGCGGCTAGTATGTGTGTATATCAGTACAGAGCTGAACCTTGAGTCACAGCTGCTGGTATGCGCATATATTAGTGCAGAGCTGGGCCTTGAGCCACAGCTTCTACTCTGGTAGTACATGCATATGTAGAGATTTTTGTAAGCTAACATTACAGAGACGAACATGGAACATGTTGGTTATGTATTATGTTTATTCTAATTCATGTTTTATGTAGGAATAGATCGTCGGCTTGGGTAAGAATCACCGAATGGTGATGTCCGTTTATGGTATTATGTTTCCTTATATGAACATCTAATATGAGTAGTTTGGTACTCCTGATATACTATTGTCCTGATAATAGTGAAAGACGTGTTTGCAAGATACTGCTAAATGTGATTAAGAGAAAGATATGATACGATATGTGTTGCTAATTGTAACCTATGAGAAAGAGTTTTACATGTTCAGTTATTGCTAATGTTCCTATGAAATGAATATGACACATGAGATACGCTGAGCAAGTCAAGATAGAATTGTTACCATACATGGAATGGACCCGATAGTTGCTGGAATAAAAGAAATAAGATGTTGGTTTTCGTAAATGTTTTCAAAAGATACTCTGTACTGCATGAAATGAACATAGATAAAAGTAGCAAAATAATTATATGTTATAGAAATATTTTCTCACTAAATTACTTAGTAATCGTTTCAGACGATGAAGCCTTTTTTTTATATCAACAGTCATTATGTACTGACCTGCCACCAGTCTGCATACAGGTGCAAGATGCATCGAGATGGAAAGTCCAAAGTGAAAGCCAGAGCCTCATCCTTGGGAGCTAAAAATCAGAAGAGGAATATGCAAAAGAAATAATTTTCTCTATAAAGCGATGTAATATATGGAACGGGATCATTGCAATTATGTATGTTTCATGAGAGATTGTAAGCCAAGTATGGCATATATGTAAACCCACTTCCCGAAATTTTTTTTATTTTTTATTCATTTTAAATATTTTTAGAAAATAGATTTTATTTTTAATTCTATCAAGGATACTTGGATCGACTAAGAGATTTGTAATATAATTTCTTTTTATAAAAGATATAATTTTAAATTTATTAATTATTTTAAGTTTTGAATTTATAAATCTATTTTTATATTATTGGAAACAGTATATAATAGGTGTTATTTAATTTATTGTTAGCAATTAAAGAATTTAGATTTGATCAATCTAACTCATGGAATTTAAATCTTTGGAAAGATTATTCCAAATCTTATTCCTTTCCTAATTTGGAAATTTCTCTCTCCTATAAATAGAGGAGTTTTCCTCTATCATTCCCATAACCCAAAATACCACAACTATAACTGTCTTCGTGTCCGCGTACCCGCGTGTTCCAACCATCACAATAATTTTGTGCGTACATCGTGTTCGTGACCTAATTTTCTTTCTAATATTTTCTTATTACAATTACGTGCTTTTCTCGTGTTCGACAATCCCAGACATGACATAATCATCAAATTTTCAAATCCTAATCCCTAACCCTAACCCTAATTTGATCGGCTGCCCGACACCGTCGCACACGACCCAACCACCCAATTTCCCCGCTGCTGCTGAGACCGTCGTGCTTGTCCTCTGTCCCCCTGCAGCACAAGCATCCTCTCCGACTTCATCGCAGCCATGTCGTGTCGTCACTACCAAAATATGTCAGTTTAGCGACGCGAGATGACGTCGCTAAACAGACGCTAACACATTTTTGTGACGAAATTAGCGACGTATTGTCCATGTCGCGTAATACATGGTCGCTGTCATGCCCCAATTCCGTCGAATCGATAGTCATCCCCCGGACGTGATGCCGTGCGAATCTAATTTGCGATCGCACAAGGCATAGTCATAAGGTAATCTGAGACACGAGATCTAAGAGAGTACGCAGACAAATTGAATCACACATTAAGTAAAGAAAATTTTGATCTTTATTGATAATGAACATCATTTACAAACTCCAGTACAAGACTCGTGCCGTACGGGATACAACATGACTCGATTACAAAAGAGTGTCGATGAGATAGCCGTTCCATATATTGTTTTAGATAGGCTAAGTGGAATTGCATAAGGAAGCAGGTTTTCCATTTTCAATAATGGCAGTTTGATAGCAAGTGTTTCATGAAGAATCGTGTCACGATTTATTTGATTCTACACTATTATGACAAGCATTCATTTACTTCATATTGATTTTGAAGTAGAGGGACGAGATGAAGGAGGTCGGCCACTCGCCTTAGACTTGCTTCAAGCAAGTGACCGGTTGGCTGCACTGACGTCGCATACGCGATCACCTGCAATCGCATAAGCAACTGATTAGAACACTGTGTAATTCAAGGAATTTCGATATGAATGCAAATTTCAAAAACATAAGTCACAAAAATCCATCGAAAACATTCATGAAAAATGCATTCACGAAAACCAAAGCCAAAGCCAAATCAAGTACGGCATGAAAATCAGAGCAACGGAAGGTCTCTCCCGACTCAGCCGCAGAGCCAATCCTCGAGGCGCAACCCGCTGAATACGGGACTTGGTTTCGAAGAAGCCATTCCATAACGTGAAATGGATCTTAATTCAACCATTTCCGTTCGATCGACTCGACCAATTCCGACCTATCGGTCCCGACCGAATCCATAGCAATAGTGTTTCTTTTTTGCACACTCCATGGACAAAAATGAGGCACGATGTAGGAACGGGACACTACATAACCAACTAATAAAAAGTTTTGTCCTTAAAACTTAAGGATATAACCTACCTCTACGAGAACAATGAAGGAAATTTCTCCTTCATTTCTGATTCAAGCTCCCACGTCGACTCTTCGACCGAATAGTTCCTCCAGAGGACGCAGACGAGAGGGATTGCTCAATTTTACAGCAGCTTATCCTTGCGTTCTAAGATTTGAACTGGCTCTTCAACGTAGGATAAATCGGACTTCAGCTCCAGCTGGCCAAAATCTACCACATGGCTAGGGTCGTGCATGTACCTCCGCAACTGAGAGACGTGGAAGACATTGTGTACACCTTCTAGCGCCGGCGGTAGGACAATTTTATAGGCTACTGGGGCGACCTGCTCGAGTATTTTGAATGGCCCAACGAATCTTGGACTCAACTTTCCCTTCGCGCTGAACCGAGTAACTCCTCGCATGGGCGACACTTTGAGAAATACGTGATCACCTTCTTAAAACTCGAGGGGTCGACGATGAACGTCTGCATAGCTTTTCTGACAACTCTGTGCGGTCTTTAATCTTTCCCGAATAAGCCAAACTTTTTACACAGTCTTTTCCACCAGTTCCGGACCGAGAATCTGCCGCTCTCCGACTTCGTCCCAGCAAATGGGTGATCGACACTTTCATCCGTACAAGGCTTCATACGGCACCATTTGAATACTGGATTGATATCTATTGTTGTATACAAATTTAGCCAGAGGTAGATGAACATCCCAGCTTAATTTAAAGTCAATTGCACAGAGTCATGGCATGTCTTCGAGAATCTAATTGATGCGCTCCATTTGGCCATCGGCCTGAGTATGGTTGTCATACCCCGATTCCGTAGAATCGATAGTCGTCCCCCGGGCGTGATGCCGTGCGAACCTAAATTGTGCTCGCACAAGGCATAGTCATAAGGTTATCCGAAACACAACAACAAGAGAATGTGCAGAGTAAAATTGAACACACATTATAAAAAAGGAAACTTAAGCTTTATTGATAATGAACATCATTTTACAGACTCGATATAAGGGCACCGTACGGGCTTTTTACAGACTGACTCCATTATAAAATGAACGTCGATGAGATAGCCATTTTATATATTTTATCCATTTATTACAACCAGCATTATAAAACCACCTGGGATAGTGGGAAGTCGCTCCATCTGTCTTCTGATCTTCAACAGCGGAGTATTCAAAAGAGATTGGATCCAAGCTTCGACCGTACAGACGAAGCTTCAAAACACACAAGTGTTACCTCCCTTCACGCGGCACGCTCCTCCCGATTTATCGTACCTGTATAGAGAGCGAGGATCAGTACAATCAATATGTACTATCGAGTGGCTAATTAATTTCCAGGCCCTCACTTGGTTCAAGAATTTAGATAAAAATTGTATGACTTGCTTTTAGTGATCTTTCTAGCCATCCTAGATATTTTCATACAAAGCATTTTGACGAAACATAAACCAAGCAAGTTACACCAAAATTTTTCTTGGCAGAGCGCGCTGAGCAACATAAAACTTACCAACACCTTCCCTATTAGTTGATAACAATTTATATTTGATATGGAGGTCACTGGCATTAACTAGCCATCCTGAACATAGCCTGGTAAACGGGACCCTTGCAACGCAAGTAGCGAGCTCCGATGTAATTCTTCGTACTACCGATTGCCTATTACCCAGCTCGGCTATAACTTGTTTCTTCCTAGGCCGAGTCGGTCCCGTAGCCCCGGGTTGCCGCTCGAAGAAACCATCGCCCTTGTAGACAAGTTGTCCATGACCATGATAAGTTAACAAGGTATATTTAGGGTATCGTTGGGGCTTGTTATGTAATCGATCCATTTACTTGGTTGTTTTGCAGGCCTGAAATAATTCTATCTCTTTTTCTACACATCTCATCTTTTCTCTTCTAGGACATAGGACTTGTATTTTTTAAGCGGATCATTCAAATTCGATATCATTATCCGAGTTCTCATTTTGAAATAGAGGGTCGAGACGAAGGAGGTCAGCCACTCACCTTGAGTTTTTGCTTGAGGTGAGAGACTTGTTTGCTGCGCTAGACGTCACCTACGCAATTATCTGAAATTGCACAAGCAACCGATTAGAACACTATATTAGGCAAGAAGTTCGATAGGAAATGCGAGTTCGAAATGTAAGCCATGAAAACTATCGAAAATATTCACGAAAACGCATTCAGAAAACCAAAGCCAAAATCAACGCAAGCGACCTAAAAAATAGAGCAACGGGAGGTCTCTTTCGACTCAGCCGAAGAGTCAATCCTTGAGGCGCTACCCGCTGAATATAGGACTTGATTCTGAAGAAGCCATTCCATAACGTGGAATGGATCTTAATTCAGTCGTTTCCATTCGATCGACTCGGTCGATTCTGACCTATTGGTCCCAACCGAATCGATAGCGACAGTGTTCCTTTCTCGCGCACCCCGTGGACGGAAACGGGGCACGATGTAGGGACGGGGCACTACACTATAACCAACTAAGAAAAAGTTTCTTTCCCGAAACTTAAGAACAGAACCTACCTCTATAAAAATAATGAAAGAAACTTTTCCTTCATCTCTGACTCGAGTTCCCATGTCGACTCTTCCGCCGCATGGTTCCTCCAGAGTATGCGAACAAGAGATCGCTCGATTTTACAGCAGCTTATCCTTACGTTCTAAGATTTAGACTGGATCTTTAATGTAGGATAAGTCGGACTTCAGCTCCAGCTGGCCAAAATCTACCACGTGGCTGGGATCGTGCACGTACTTCCGCAACTGAGAGACGTAGAAGATATTGTGTACACCTTCAAGCGCCGACGGTAGTATAATTTTATAGGCCACTGGAGCGACCCGCTCGAGTATTTCGAACAGCCCAACGAATCTCGGACTCAACTTTTTCTTCGCATCGAACCGAGTAACTCCTCGCATGGGCGACACTTTGAGAAATACGTGATCGCCTTCTTAAAATTCGAAGGATCGGCGATGAACGTCCACATAGCTTTTCTGACGACTCTACGCGGTCTTTAGTCTTTCCCGAATGAGGTAAACTTTTTGTACGGTCTGTTCCACCAGTTCCGGGCCGAGAATATGCCGCTCTTCGACTTCGTCCCAGCAAATGGATGATCGGCACTTTTGTCCGTAAAAGGCTTCATACGGTACCATTTGAATGCTGGATTGATAGCTATTGCTGTATGCAAATTCAGCCAGAGGTAGATGAACATTCCAGCTTGATTTGAAATCAATTGTGCAAAGTTGTAGCATGTCTTCGAAAATCTGATTGACGTGCTCCTTTGGCCGTCGGTCTGAGGATGGTAAGCTGAGCTGAACTGCAACTTGGTACCCAGCGCCGACTGAAGGCTACTCCAGAATTACGACATGAGCCGTGAATCCCGATCAGAGACGATGGATACTAGAACTCCGTGTAGCCGTACTATCTCATCAAGATAAATCTGCGCCAGGCAATCAACGCTCTAAGTAACTTTGATGGCAATGAAGTACGCTGACTTGGTTTGTCGATCGATGATGACCCAGATGGCGTCATTTCTCTGCGGCATCTTCGACAGACCAACAATAAAATCCATACACACGTGCTGCCACTTCCATTCCGGAATCGCCAGATTCAGCATCTCCCCATCCGGTCTCTGATGCTCAGCTTTCACCTGCTGACAGGCCATACATTGTGACAAGAAGAGCACCACACCTCTCTTCATCCTGTGCCACCAGAAGGTCGTGCGGAGGTCCTTATATATCTCGGTACTGCCTAGATGCAAGGTATATTTTGTATTATGCGCCTCCGACAATATCTCCTTTCGTAGTTCTTAATCATCCGAAACACATAGTCAGCCATTGGGTTCGGCCTTCTGGTCGGACAATCAGCACGAACGTGGCCCCTCTTGCCACAGTTCCAGCATCCATCCTCTAGTATCTGGCAGTCGTCGATAGTGTGAACGACGTAGTGACATCGGTTGCAGTAAGGCCGTGGATCATGTCCTCGATATTCGCCTTGGTGCCCATTGTTTGGACGCTTGATCACATTGTTTCCTCCTGCGTGTCTAGGGCATTTGTGATTGTATGCACAGCGCCGGCAGCACCTGGAGGATATTGGCGTTCAAGGCGGAGGGCGTGGTTGAGAGACTCCCCTATCATTTTGTATTGCGGAACAGACACGTGGGCGTAAATAGATGGTCGTAAACCCACTTCGAACCGTCGAGCATGACTCACCGTGGAGGGCAGGAATTCTCCAGCAAATTTGGCTAACTTGTTGAACTCTGCTGCATACTGCCGCACCGTCATATTCTCTTGTCTTAGTTGCATAAATTGATTTTCTTTTTCTTGTCGAACGGCTTCAGGGAGGTACTCGATCTCGAACGCCTCTCGGACGTTGGCCCAAGAAATTGTCGATGTCTCGTTGTCGCGTCTGATTGCTCGCTTTTGCACGGCCCACCAGTCGTGCATGTTCAATCGGAGTAGAAGTTGAGCGCATGCGACTTTCTTGGACTCATCGACGCCCAGTAGCTCGAACCGGTCTTCCAACTCCTCCAGCCAATCTATCGCTAAAGAAGGGTCTTCAGTACCACAGAAGGAAGTGCGAAAACTTTTGCTGAATTTTGACACCTCAAAGTTGTAACTTCTCGGTACTGCAGGTGTAGGCTCGGGTACCTCCGATTTGTCTTTACTTTATCTGGCCGCAGGCTCGGTTATAGCATGGGTGGTCGCGGCGTTGTTGTTGTTGGCCACAACTATTTGAACGATCTGCTGAAGAGTATCGAGCTGCTTCTGCTGTAACTTGAATTGTGCATCGAATTGGACCTCGAACTGAGTCTGGCGTGCCTCTGTCTACCGTCGATGTTGCTCATTCTGGCGTTGACTCTCCTGAGCTTGTTGTTGTTATGCTTCTATCATATGCAACATCCGTTCTATGGAATTTCTATAATATCTTTAGATCTCGACCTTAGCGTAAGTACACATTCGGGCACAACACTAATCACAAATTTAGCCTGCGACGATGGGATTATCTGTATCGGCGATCAAAAGGTCGGTCTTGACGTGATAATTCTAGGCATAAAGGACTTCGATATCATTTTGGGAATGGATTGGCTCGGGCCATACAATACAACCATCGACTGCGCCAGAAAGACGGTCACCTTCTATATACCAGGAGTGCCTGAATTCTACCTTTCGTGTGGTGATGCGTTGTTGACCTGCATGCTGATCTCGACAATTTCCGCTCGAAGGATGCTGCATTTTGGGTACGAAGGCTATTTGGCGTCCGTTCGAGACATGCGTCAGGATGGTGCAAACGCGGGTCAGACCAACGTTGTGGCATAATTCCCCGACGTGTCCCCGGACGAGCTACCCGGCATGCCCTCCGACCGAGAAATCGAGTTCAACATCGATGCATTCCCGATACTCGACCGATTTCCAAGGTCCCATATAGAATGGCCCCCGTCGAGCTGAAAGAACTCATGGTCCAGTTACAAGATTTGCTTGACAAAGGATTTATTCGGCCTAGTATTTCACCATGGGGAGAGCCCGTGTTGTTCGTGAAGAAAAAGGATAGTTCTATGCGTTTGTGCGTCGATTACCGAGAGCTGAACAAGACCACCATCCGGAACAAGTATCCATTGTCCTGCATAGACGACTTATTCAATCAGTTGTAAGACGCCTCGGTATTTTTGAAGATTGATCTCCGCTTGGGCTATCATCAACTCAAGATCAAGTCAGACGATGTGCAAAAGTCAGCCTTTCGCACTCGGTATGGCCACTACGAGTTCCTGGTGATGCCATTCGGCATGACGAACGCCCCTGCCGCCTTCATGGATCTGATGAATCGGGTATTTCGACGCTTTTCTTGATAAATTTGTGGTAGTCTTTATTGACGATATTCTCGTCTACTCGAAGAACAGGATGCAGCATGCAGAACATCTGCGGACCGTGCTCCAGACACTTTGAAAGAATCAGTTGTATGCAAAGCAAAGTAAGTACGAATTTTGGCTAAGCAGCGTATCCTTTCTTGGTCACATTATTTTGTCCGAAGGCATTGCAGTCGATTCGAAGAAAGTGGAAGCTGTTGCTGATTGGAAGCGGCCTGCGTCTGCTAGTGAGATTCGAAGCTTTCTTGGTTTGGCGGGATACTATCAACGCTTCGTGAAAGACTTCGTGAAGATTGTATTGCCATTGACTCGCCTCACTCAAAAGGGAGTCGTGTATGAGTGGTCGGATGACTGTGAAGCTTCCTTCCAGGAGCTAAAATAGCGACTAATTTCGGCCCCTATACTCGCACTTTCGGATGGGCCAGAGGGTTTTTAGATATTCAATGATGCTTCAGGTCAGGGCTTGGGATGTGTGCTCATGCAGTGAAACAAGGCGATATCCTTCGCCTCCAGACAGTTGAAGCCGCACAAGAAGAACTATCATAGACACGACTTGGAGTTAGCGACGATTATGTTTGTGTTAAAATTATGGCGTCACTATCTATATGGTGTGGCGTACACGATCTATACCGACCACAAGAGCCTCAAGTATCTCTTCACCCAGAAGAAATTGAACTTACGATAGAGGCGTTGGCTCGAACTAATCAAAGACTTTGACTTGACGATCGACTATACTCGGGGCAAAGGAAATGTTGTGGCGGACGCTCTGAGTCAAAAATATCTTGCCTCACTATCCATCAACCGCAGACTACTACAGGATCTAGAAGAAATAGATATCGACCTCCGGGTTCGATTCAGGGATATACGGTTGGCGCAACTGCAGTTAGAGCCGATTATACTGGAAAAGATCAAGACCGCTCAGAAGGATGATTCGTACTTGAAGAAAATATACGAGCGAGTTTCAAAAGGTAGTGCAACCGACTTTGCGAAAGATAAGACCGGCGTGCTGAGATTAAATGGCGAGCTGAGAATAAATGGCTATCTCATCGACGTTCATTTTGTAATAGAGTCAGTTTGTAAAAAGCTCGCACGGCGCCCTTGTATCGAGTCTGTAAAATAATGTTCATTATCAATAAAGTTTAAGTTTCCTTCTTTATAATGTGTGTTTAATTTTACTCTGCACATTCTCTTGTTGTTGTGTTTCGGATAACCTTATGACTATGCCTTGCGCATGCGCAATTTAGGTTCGCACGGCATCACGTCCGGGGGACGACTATCGATTCTACGGAATCGGGGGGTGACAATGGTAAGCTGAGATGAACTGTAACTTGGTACCCAAAGTCGAATGAAGGCTACTCCAGAAACACGACATAAACCGTAAATTTTGATCAGAGACGATGGATACTGGAACTCCGTGCAGCCGTACTATCTCATCAAGATAAATCTGCGCCAGGCAATCAACGCTCCAAGTAACTTTGATGGTAATGAAGTGCGCTGACTTGGTTAGTCGATCAACGATGACCCAGATGGCATCATTTCCTCGCGGCAACTTCGGAAGACCAACAATAAAATCTATGCACTCGTGCTGCCACTTTCATTCCAGAATCGCCAGATTCTGTATCTTCCCGACCGGTCTCTGGTGCACAGCTTTCACCTGCTGACATGCCATGCATTGCGACACGTAAAGTGCCACATCTCTTTTCTTTCCGTGCCACCAGAAGTTTGTGTGGAGGTCCTTGTACATCTTCGTGCTACCGAAATGCAAGGTGTACTTCACATAGTGCGCCTCCGACAATATCTCATTTCTAAGTTCCAAATCGTCTGGAATGCACAGCCTACCCTTTAATCGAAGCATGCCGGTTTCGTCTTCCACAAAGTCGGTCGTCCTATCCGTCGAGATTTGCTCTCGTATCTTCTTCAGGTACGGATCGTCCTTTTGAGCGGTCTTCATCTTTTCTTAGAAGCTCGGCTCTAACTGCAACTTTGCCAACTGTACATTCCAGAATCGGACTCGGAGTTCGATGCCCATCTCTTCTAGGTTGTGTAGCAGTTTGCGGTCGATGGATAGCGAGGCGATATACTTTCGACTCAGAGCATCCACCACAATATTTTCCTTTCCCGACGTATAGTCAATATTCAAGTCATAATCCTTGATCAGTTCAAGCCAACACCTTTGCCGCAAGTTCAGTTCCTTCTGCATGAATAAATACTTAAGGCTCTTGTGATCGGTATAGATCGTGCATGCCACGCCATAAAGATAGTGATGTCACAATTTTAACACAAAAATAATCGCCGCTAACTCCAGGTCATGAGTATGGTAGTTCTTCTCGTACGGCTTTAGCTGTCAAAAAGAAAAGATATCACCTTGTTCTGCTGCATCAGCACACACCCCAAGCCCTGATCGGACGCATTGCTGAATATCTGGAAACCTTAGTCCCTTCTGGAAGTGTGAGTATCGGGGCTGAGACGAGCCATTGCTTTAACTCTTGGAATAAAGCTTTACATTCGTCTGACCATTCAAATGCGACTCCTTTCTGGGTGAGGCGAGTCAGAGGCGATGCGATCTTCGTGAAGTCTTTCACAAAGCGTCAGTAGTATCCCGGTAAGCGAAGGAAACTTTGAATCTCACCGACGGACGTTGGCCGTTTCCAGTTGACAACGGCTTCAACTTTCTTTGGATCGACTGTAATGCCTTCAGCTAAAATGACGTGTTCGAGGAATGCGAAGCTGCTCAGCCAGAATTCATATTTGCTTTGCTTCGCATATAACTAATTTTCTCGAAGGGTCTGGAGCACGGTCCGTAGATGCTCAGTGTGTTGCTGCCTATTCTTCGAGTAGACGACTATATCATCGATAAAGACTACTACGAACTTACCGAGGAATGGTCGAAACATCCGATTCATCAAATCCATGGAAGCAGCAGGGGCGTTCGTTAGGCCAAACGGCATTACCAGGAATTCGTAATGGCCGTATTGTAAGCCCCCTAAATTTCGGGATTTATTTTCGAATTTTTCCAAATAATTTATTCTCGATAATTAATTTTTGATTTAATTAATTTTGATCATTAAATGCTCTTTACCATGACTTGAAATTCTAGAGCATCAGGGATGCCAGTCTATGGAAACTTCCTTCTTGGAGTTTGTAGTAGACGAGATTATCTTCACATTAATATTTTGTGTCCCACTCAAACTTGTTCCCTTGTACTCTTTTTGCTTTGCGCAAGTTCGGGTCAATTTAGACCAATTAATTATTAATTGATTTCCTACTCTTTTCTTTGATCCTCATAAGCACGTTACCATGACTTTTAATTTAGGAGCACAAGACCAGTCATTTTCTTAGAACCAACTTGTCATGCCTGATCTACTCGAGACGCTCTTCACCCATGACCTTCGTGTCCCACTCAGACACACCATCTTATGCTTCATTTTCTTCGCACAACTTTTGGGTCAATTTAGGCCAATTAATTATCCACCGTAATTCGTGACCTGACTTCCAATTTAATTTCGGGACCCGACATCGATCCAACCTAGTCGACCCCAAATATGGACATGGCCCACATTGAGCCTACTACCCACCTGACACTTGTGTCCTATTTCTTTGAGCCCCCACAAGCTACTTATTTACCCATGATCATAAATATCTATTATTAATTTATTTATTGCACCTAGTCCATTTTGGCCCAACCCAGCTCCACTGAACCCAACCCCAGCTCCATGTTACCCTCCATCATGACTGCCCATACCCCCCCATTGATATTTTTCCTCTACTCTAAATATCCCTCTTTATGTATAAATATCTAATTCTCTCTCCTTGTGTATATTTTTCCTCTACTCTAAATATCCCTCTTTATGTATAAATATCTAATTCTCTCTCCTTGTGTATATATATATATATATACACACATATATATATAGATATAATATATATATAATATTGTCTCTCTCTCTCATCACTCACACCTCACCCCTCTCTCTTTACAGCACACACAACCCCTTCCCCCCATGTACAGCCGAACACCCCTCTCTACTTTCCTTCACCACAAAGTAATCTCTCTCTCTTCATTTCACTCTTTTCTTTTGAAGCTTCTTATTCCCCAAGGAAACCAATTCTAGGTATGCTCATTAACCCCCCATTAATTTCGTCTCTTGTAGTTATTCCTTCACAATAAATGTAGAGGAGACCATTCTCCACATTATGACCATAGCTTTTATAGGTTTTCCTAAAAACCTAGTTTAAGGATTTATTAGGGGTTTTCCTTTTTAGAGAGGAATATATATATATATATATATATATATATATATATATATATATATATATATATATATATATATATATTTTTGAGAAATATATATATATATATATATATATATATATATATATATATATATATATATATATATATATATGTATTGTGTGTGTGTGTAGAAGAGAGTGGTGGTGGTGGTGTCATGAGAGAGTGTGTGTTTTAGTGTGTGTGTGAGTGTCTATATATATATATATATATATATATATATATATATATATATATATATATATATATATATATATATATATATATATATATATATATATATACATATATATATATATATATATATATAGATGTGTCAGAAACTGGATCTACCGAGGAGGGTGGCGACGGAGGCATCTTTGTTCTTCTCCAAACTGTTTACAGCTGAGCCTATTTCTGATGACGAAGCCTTCCTTGATGTCATCCCTAGCATTATTTCTATGGAGGACAATTCTGATCTTGTTCGTCGACCTGACAGAGCGGAGTTGTTGGAAATTGTTCGAGGGATGGATCCGGCTAGTGGTGCCGGTCCGGATGGATTTTCTGGGAGATTCTTCTCAGTTTGTTGGGACATTGTTGCTGCTGACGTGGAGGAAGCCGTTGGTTCATTTTTCCTGGGTGCGCGCCTTCCAGATTCCGTCTCGGATACATTCTTATTTCTTATCCCCAAAGTCGAGCACCCGAGGAGCCTTTCTGATTTCTGCCCTATAAGCCTTTGCAATTTCTGTAACAAAATTATTTCCAAGATTATTACCTGCAGGTTGCGGGATTACCTTCCCAAAATTATTTCTCCGGAGCAAAGTACTTTTGTCCAGGGGAGAGAGATTGTGGACAACATCATAATTGCTCAGGATATGGTGGCATCTATGAAGGAACCAAACCATGGTGGAAATGTTGCTATTAAGCTGGACATGCAGAAGGCCTATGACAGAGTCAATTGGCATTTTCTCCTGAGGGTTCTTTGGAGATTTGGTTTTAATGAGGTCTTCTGTGATCTTATTTATCGTCTACTGGCTGATACCCGGTATGCCGTGCTTCTAAATGGCGCTCCTACTGCTTTTTTGTCGACGTCTAGAGGGATCCGGCAGGGGGACCCTCTTTCCCCGGCTCTCTTTATTATTGCTGCGGAGGTTCTCTCTCGGAACCTCAAGCTTCTTCAAGAATCAAATAGGAGATCTTTATTTCACACTCCGATTGGGGGACCTCGTATCTCGTACTTGGCTTATGCGGATGATGTTCTCATTTTCACTTCGGGAGATATTGCTGGATTGCGTGCTCTCCAGCAAGTCTTGCATAATTATGACGCTGTTTCTGGACAGAAGATCAATTATTCCAAATCTGCCTTCTATACTGCGAGTCCATTGGGTGAGGATCGCGCTCGGACTATCTCTACTCTGTTCGGATTTAGTCCCGGTACATTGCCTTTTTCTTACTTGGGGTGTCCGTTAACTTGCGGGAGAAGGAATGTGGGGATGTTTAGCTATTTGGTAGATAAAATCCGGTCGAGGATGACGGGATGGCAGAACAAGATCCTTTCTCCTGGGGGTAAGTTGGTCCTTATTAAGAATGTACTTTCATCTATCCCTATGTACACATTGGCTGCATATTGTCCTCCTCGGGCTGTTCTCAGGGCGATTGAGAGGATGTTTGCGGCTTTCTTCTGGGGTAGTAAGGATGGGGTGGCTAAGAGGAGTTGGATGGCATGGCGGTTCGTTTCTCGGACTAAGTCCGAAGGAGGCCTTGGGATCAAGTGTCTGAATGATATTATGGATGCCTTCTCTATGAAGCTTTGGTGGAAGCTGAGGCATGGGAAGGGACTTTGGGTGGAACTTCTTAAATCAAAATATTTTCGTAAGCGCCATCCATATGAGTCGTTTATGACTTCCAAGTGCTCCCATGTTTGGCGACGGATTTTGAGGGGAAGGAAATTGGCGGAACCGTACATTTTGTTTAAACTTGGGCGGGGTGAGGGTTCGACGAGGTGTGAGTCTTGGATTTCGGGGGGCCCTCGGCTGGATAGTGTTGTTATACCTTCGGCCGAGGGAGTGACTTCAGGGACCAGGCGCGGCACGGGGAGACGGACTCGGGGGCGGAATCGATCTCAGGCGAGAGAGTCTGCTGAGGTTGGACGGACGGGCATTGGTGAGCTTCGGAGGTCGGCTAGATTGGCCGGGAGAAGGGTGGTTCTTCCCCAACATGCGGTAATTTTTCAGGCTCTTTCGGATAGGAAAAGAAAGATCAGAGATTCTAGGGCGAGGAACTCTGATTATGGTGGCCCGGTTATTCGATCTTTCTAGACAGACACTGGTTGGGATCTGCCTATGTTTTCGGAACAGTTTAGAGTAGAGGCAGCGGGACGGCTCAGAGAGGCAAATCTGACATGTACTTCGGCTCCTGATTCTCTGGTCTGGAGTGAGTGGAAAGGTTCTTTCTCGCTGGCTGCGGCTTGGAGATGTTGCCGGATCTCTTACCCTACTTCTTCACTTTTCTCTAATATTTGGGGCAAGTGTATTCCGGCGAAGTGGAGCATTCTGATGTGGCGGGTCTGTCACAACCGGCTTCCTACCGATGATATTCTTCAGAAGCTTGGCTTCCATCTGGCCTCCAGGTGTCATTGCTGTCAGGTTGGGCATGGGGAGAACCTTCAGCATTTATTTTTCCACGGAGATCTTGCTATGACGGTTTGGTCTGCTTTTCGGTGTTTCTTCAAGGCACGGTTGCATAGTGACTTTCTAGTATTTATTCAAAGGTGGTGGCGGCATCAGGGCAGTCATCATCGGAGATCACTGGCTGGTGCGATCATTTGGGTGCTTTGGAAGAACAGGAACAAGCATAGATATGAAGGGCATGGTGCTGGGCCAGATTTCTTGGTTCGGGAGGTGAAGCGATAGTTTCGAAAGTCTCTTTCGAGTTGTCGGCATCTCCCGTCTATTCCTCTCTGGGCTTTACAGTAGTGGTTTTATTGCATTTTCTTTCCTTTTCTTGTTACCATGAGGTCGGATGTACTCATTACCCTCTTTTTCAATAAAGGTAACGGTTTTTAAAATATATATATATATATATATATATATATATATATATATATATATATATATATATATATATATATATATATATATATATATATATATATAAAAATATATATAGATAGCTAGATGTTTAGATAAATATATATATATATATATATATATATATATATATATTTATATATATATATATATATATATATATATATATAGAGAGAGAGAGAGAGAGGAAGGGAATGAAGAGAATAAGAAGTAGCAGCATTAGCCATAGCGGCAGCAGCAGCATTAGCCATAGCACTGGCATCAGCAGCAGTTAGCAGGAATAGCAGAAGAAGACGAAGAATAAGAAGAAGAAGGAGACGGAGAATAAGGAGAAGAAGACGGAGAATAGGAAGAAGAATAAGACGGAGAATAAGGAGAAGAAGACGAAGAATAAGACGAAGAATAAGGAGAAGAAGACGGAGAATAAGAAAAAGAAGGAGACGGAGAATAGGGAGAAAAATAAGAAGAAGAATAAGACGGAGAATAAGAAGAAGAATAAGACGGAGAATAAGGAGAAGGAGAAGGGAATGTAGGGAATCAAATTAGAGAGGGTTTGTGAGTGAGTCGAATTTAGTGAAAGGATAAATTAGGATATTGGCCTACGGCCAAGTTATTGGTTTCGGAGTTCAAGATGGACTCGGATATGGGTAGTAAGGGTTGGTAATGGTTAGGAATAGTCGCCTAGACCTAGGGTTGACCTAGAGTTGACCAGAGTTAACCCGTTGACCAAAAGTCAACTGTAAGTCAACTTTCGACCTAGTTTGATATGGGTTGACTTCCAATGTTCTTCTATGACCAAGGTTGACCTAACTGGACTGATCTTGGCCTAGAATGACATAATAGGATTTAATTTGATTTGACTTTACTTCCAAACCCTTATATTGATACAGTATTCCATCTATAGGTCCTTGAGGCACTGTTCTTGGACTCAGTCGACTTATCCATCACATCACAGGGGAGTACATTCTCTGATAACTTTTTTCCAATTTATGATAACTATTATGATTCATGTACTTAGTGTAGATATGCTCATTCCTGACACATAGTTCTCACGGATTGGTATTCCTGGATCTCGACGAGAGATGTTGCTCCTTCTTAGCTTGGGATGTATTGTACAAGCTCCCTTGTAGCTCTTGCGCAATATGTGGTCACTGATTCTAGAGAAAATTTGCTCCCTTCTCATAGAATCCTGTGCAGTGACGTGTCCTGTTTGGATCCATTCTACTAGTTGGGGGTCGGGGAGTAGTAGCGTATGCCTGTGATCAAATCTATCTTTCATTCTCGAACAGTGTTAGTCATATACCGTACTTATGACTAGCCAGGCCAGTTACTTACAGGTGCCCAAGCCGATCACAAGTTGAAACTACTACTCACACACATTGGATAGATGGCTTATCCTGATTTGTGTACATACCATGATCAGTTCTACTTTTTCCTGTTCTAGCTCTAGTTCTACAGCTTACCATACCATAATACATATATGTACACTCCATGATTTCATTGTATATGCTCTATTTACAGTCTTATGGCTTTTATTCTATCTTGAGATCTGTTATGAGATATATGTACACGTTCCATCCTGACCGGATATGTTGACAAAATTTTAGGAGTAGTTATGCCCTCAGTATTGGACTTCATGATGTTGCTAGCTGAGGTGGATCTCACTATTCTTCTATGTGAGTTGCCTGGTAGTTATCCTTAGTTAGTTTTGTTGTTCCTTCTTTATTTCTCTGTATTATGATCATTGTAGATTCTAGTTGTTCTAGTGATATTGTTATTATTTCTTGTCTTATCTTCCTTAGTTTTCGTGATGTGACATGAGTACATTTCTAGTTATAGATCTTTAGATGTTGTAGTTAGTATAGTATACTTGACAGTGCTCTACCGTCGATACCGCAGCGTAGGCTGGACGTGGCCCACGTATTCGTACCCGTATATCCGGGTGCGGGTCGTGACATATATCGAGTACGAAAGGCAAACTTCGGCACATCGTCCGGCTTGATCTTGAGTTGATGGTAGCCCGAGCGTAGATCAATTTTAGAGAACACCGTAGCTCCTTGCAGCTGATCAGACAGATCATCTATGCGGGGCAGGAGATATTTGTTCCGGACGGTGGCTTTATTCAGCTCACGGTAGTCGATATAAAGACGCATTGAGCCATGCTTTTTCTTGACAAACAGCACGGGCACTTCCCATGGCGAGACGCTGGGTCGAATGAATCCCTTGTCGAGCAACTCTTGCAACTATACTTTGAGTTTTTTAAGCTCTGTAGGGGCCATTCTGTATGCAGCTTTCGAGGTCGGTCGGGTATCGGAGAATGTATCGATAGTGAACTAAATCTCTTGATCGGGCGACATGCCGGACAGCTCATCCGGGAACACATATAGGAATTTTGCCACAACGTCGGTCTGACCCGTATTTGTACCATCATGTCGCATGTTTCGAACGGATGCTAGATGGCCTTCGCACCCGAAATGCAGCATGTTTTACTTAACAAATTGTCACCCTCATTTCCTGTATTTTTCCGTATTTCGTATTTATACTCGTATCTGGATTTTGGCATGTATTTTATTTTTCTCCACTTGGGGAATTTCGGTATTTCTCATATTTTGGGTTTTTGGCATGGCTTGGTTTTATTGGGTTGGTTCGGTTTGGTTTGGTTTATGATTATTGGATCACCTTAAGCCTATGCTACACCCTCAACCCACTACAACTCACCCTCTTTATAACCTCCACCTACCACTCTCTCCTCATAACTTCCACCATTAATTTCCTTCTTCTTCTTCTTCTCCTTCCTCCACAACTCTCCTAACCCTAGGCAAGTGCACCTTGCCACTTCATGAGAGCCCTATTTTCTTGGTTCATTTGCTAGATTAGGACATGGTGATCAATATTAGAACTTGGTATTTTGTGATTTGAAGTCTCATTTGCTCTAGATCTAAGTTATTTCTATTTTCAGATTTTGCATGGTTTGATCTCTTTAAGTTGGATTTTCATGGGTTTTGGTGTTTCCAAGTGGAAGAGCATTCAATTCTACCCAAGTTGGAACTTTGGAAATCTGGATTTGGAGTTCGGATGGCCAAGTTATGAACTTTTGAAGCTTGGGTTCTACCATGGTGTTCTTGCTGTTTGGAGAAGACAGTGAGCAGTGTGCAGAGCTGTTTAGTTTACGCACACTGAGCTGCATGCGCTCTTTAGTGCTGTGTACGCAGACTTGGGTACGCTCCCTTTTGGAAGCGTGCTCCCTTGAGCGTGCGTGACTTTTCACGCACACTGCTCCCTTGAGCGTGCGTGACTTTTCACGCACATTGCTCCTTGAGCTTGCGTGACTTTTCACGCACACTGCTCCCTTGAGCATGCATGACTTTTCATGTACGCAGCCCTCTCAGCGTGCGTGACTTTTTATGTATGCAGCCCTCTCAGCGTGCGTGACTTTTCATGTACGCAGCCCTCTCAGCGTGCGTGACTTTTCATGTACGCAGCCCTCTCAGCGTGCGTGACTTTTCACGCATACTGCTACCTTGAGCGTGCGTGACTTTTCATGTACGCATCCCTCTCAGCGTGCGTGACTTTTCTTGTACGTAGCCCTCTCAGCGTGCGTGACTTTTCACGTACGCAGCTCTCCAGCGTGCGTGACTTTTGTGCGTACGCTGCTCCCCTGACCCCTTGCTTAATCCATTGGCTCTTGGAGTTTTGGTCTTATTTCTTTAAGCTTGGCTCTTCTATAGCCCTGTATATTGATATTTTATTAGATATTTTACGCCCATTTTATATCCTTGATTTTACTTAATTTTACTTAATGAACTTGATTTTTCTTAATATGTTTGGAATGACTATTATACATGGCATGGTATGACAAGGAACTAGCATAACACGACAATTACCCGTAGTGGTGCACTCCTGACATGACCAACCTGACATGATAGTGGTCCGTCGTGGCGCACTCCTGACAAGTGCCCTGACATGATTTATTTTATTGCTGTTGCGACGGCTAACTTAACTTGACCTGCCTTGACACCGTGGGTAGTTCTTCTTGCTTGCTTGTTAAATCCACTTGTCCTGTCTTGTATCATATCTAGGATGGGACTCCTGATTACCACGGTCAGGAGTACCTACTAAAATGAATTAAGGTTAATAACTAGAATAACACAGTAGTCATGAAGAGATGACATAGCTACAGGTAATCCCGTTACATGGGCGCTCTTGGGATTTGTATCCTGCCGTCGAGTTGGGCATATTTCCAGCACACCGTCGCGTGTTGCACCCTATAAGTCACCTAAGGGTACATTTGTCTCCCGGACGATGTACCCACCTGAATTCAACCCTAATCTTTCGTCCTGGGTAACCTGGATGGTCTGCAGGGCTTGTGGCTGTGGAACAATCTCACTGCATCTTGTTAGTAATTAGGCCTGTGATAACCCTAGTTAGTTAAAGTAGTAAGCCATAGGATCTGCTTGGCCGTGATTGATTGAATGAGGTATAACCAGTCTAGTCATGCCTTGATCCCATGCAAGATTGCTTCCTGTCTTGATTACTTATATTACTTATCTTGCCGATAAATGGTGGAAAACCAAGCTCTGTTCAGATGAAGGGTTACAACCCCGGTCCTTGTTTGGTTTACGGGTTGTAACCTGGCTATCGGAATAGTTCTATGGTTATCTCGTCGTATATCATCCTGACATATTTTCGTAATTTTAGTTTTAATATTAGATTTTCTGTGCTGATTGCTGGCTTTTGTTCTTATTTCGTGGCCCCCTTGTGGCACTTGCTCTTTCTGGGGTTGACCCAGCTGGTTTTGTGTGGCCAGATTTCGGAGCAGCTCCCGAGGATCTACCAAGCTTCCAGCCCAATGGTGAACACTAGACGGAATTCGGGCCAAGAGTGGGTTTTCTATTTTGTTTCGCTCACTCTATTGTAAAAATTATTCTTTTGAGGCGTTTAGCCGACGAGCACCTGTTAGCTCGAAGCACTTTTACTTACTGTCTACCTACGGGCTGTAAACATGATTGACAAATCCTAGGGTTGATCATGTATGACTAAACTCTTGCTAGTCCTAACATTTTGTAACGACTAGCTTCATGATCAGCTGAATATGTAATATTTGGGATACCTTATTATTGTATATTTAATGATCATACATCTTGCGACTTTATTTACTTGTGGTGATTGAGACACTAGGCTTGTTCATGACCATAAGAGACTGTTGGCTTGTAGAAAACCCTTACATATCTAGACAGCCGTGACCGTATATCGAGGTGGTTTCCATTTCAATATACGTAGCTGGCTATGTCTGCCCCCGCTCTCCAGTATTCTGGTTCTGGGGCGTGATACAAATTTCTCTTAAAAGGCTTTTGAAAGAAAATGAGAATAAAAGTACAAGTATTTTCTGGAAGTATTGCGATGGAAGTCTGATCTGAGAGCGATCACTTTGTTCCTTGGACCATACGATGATGATAAAGAGAACTACTTGGAGAAGAACAACCGGAAGAACTAAGTTACCAGAAAGGTATCGACACAAGTGGCACTGATGGCAGAGTCGAATGCTTTTCTGCTTTGCTTCACTCTGTTCTTGAGAAAAAGTTGAAGAGAAACACACTGAAAAATTACTTTGCTCTGAAAGTCTCTGGGCTCCAAAATCTTGTACCTCTTTCTTAAAAAAGAAGTCTTTATATAGGCTTGTCTTCTGTGCGTAAAAAGCATCAATATTGAGTCTCTATGCAAGCTACTAGGATAACTGTCACCCATATACAGAAATTAGCCTCTACACATGTTGACACATGTCTCATTACTCCAGCAAAACAAGGATAACACGTTCCCACGTCCTCGAAAAATATGGCATAAAAGCCACGTATACAAGCCACGTTCCCACATAATCAGGAAAAGCTGAGCGTAAAATAGCTCAAAGTAAGCTTCCTGCGTAAAGTGGCTAAGAAATAGCCTTGAGCGTATAGTTAGCTCAAATAAACTCTACGCACACATAAAAAAAGTAGCTAGGATAGCCTTGAGCGTAAAAAAGCTCAAATAACATTCATGTGTAAAGAAAGTTTTTTCTCGAGCGTAAAGTAGCCCGTTTACACAAATGATCCTGGATTAGTGTGAAACAATCTTCTTGGCTTCTGTGCAAATCTTTGTTAGAAAATCAATCTGTCAGAGCAATATCAATCGTGCATTTAATACGATGTAGACAACCTGTCTTCTGCGTAAAGTCTGAGGATGGCTCTTGCGTAGAGCAACTTGCGTAGAGTCTGAGGATGGCTCTTGCGTAGAGCAACTTTCGTAGAGTCTGAGAATGGCTCTTGTGTAGAATTTGAATTAGACTCTATTTGACCTCTGCGTAGAGCTTGAGTTTGACTCAGTTTGACTTTTTGTATCTTGCGTAGAACTTTGAACTTCTTTGACTTGGTCCTTTTATAAAATATGATAAAAATATATCATAATTTATTTTTTCTTCTACAAGACCCCCTTCAAAGTTTTCAATTTTTTTTCTAAGATTTGAAATATTTTGAACAGAAGCGTAAAATCCGGGATATCCAACAGTCATCCGCGTAGAGTTCGGGATACCCAACAGTCATCAGCGTAAACTTCGGGATACCTAACAAACACTTTGATAATTCAAAACGATTTCAAGTTTTCTATAAATAGAATTCCAATGGTAGAGAGAGAACTTTACTTATCTCTTTCATTCTTAATCCTTTCTACTCTCATCTTCGAAATCTCAGTTCAAGTAAATGGCCCCCAAGAGCAAGACCACCGTTGGTGCGAAGGGGAAGAAGCCCGTTGTTGCTTCGTCGACGGCTGAACGTGCGGAGACCACCATTCCATCATCGGAGGCGACCCCAAAGACAAATCCCGCTGTGGCTCCAGCCATGATAGGTAGAGACCCTATCAATTTTGGATGTGGGTTCGTCGGAGAAGAAGAAAAAGAAGATAAACCGAACCAAAAACCCCAAATCTCACGCCCACGTTATACGTGTCAGCGCAGAGAAGGATTGACAAAATACACCCATGTCTATACGTGTCAGCGTAGAGAAGAAACAGCAAAATACGCCCACGTCTATACGTGTCAGCGTAGAATGTTAATCACCAAATACGCCCACGTCTATACGTACGAGCATAAAAGCTCAAAATATGCCCACGTTATACGTGCGAGCGTAAAATCTGAAAATACACCCATGTTATACGTGCGAACATAAAATTGAAAAATACACAAGTCAAAAGACTATATATTTTTCACATGTAAAATTTTACACTTTTGAACAGAAGCGTAAAAATACGCAAGACTGTATCTTTCACACGTAAAACTTTATTCTTTTGAACAGAAAAAGTATGTGTAAAAAATTTCATACTTAGACTGCGTAAAAATCCTTGCATAAAACAAATTCTCTAAAAAACAGAAAACTTTTTACGCATAAAACTCTTATATAGTCATTTGCGTAGAGTTTTGAATTTGCATAGAGTTCATATTTGAATTTTTTACTAACTTGATTTTTCTTTATTGAACTTCTTTTGCAGTGAACTTGGGGGCCCATCCTCTCTCTGAGGTGTTTGGCTCACCAGCTGGCATTCTGGGATCAAATTATCTGGAGAATTTATCCCATGTCGAGTTCCCACAAACTGACAAGCAGTATCCCCATGAAAGATATCAACTGATAGCTGCTCAAGGAGATATAATGTTATTGTCTCTGATGAACGGGGAACTATTGACATCATTGATGGCCAGCAGTATCTGAAGCCTGCATTCATGTTCGGGGATGCGATCGACTTCAAATCTCAGACAAACCCCAAGGAGTCTTGGGTGTTCAAATTTGGAGAAAGGGCAATATATCTCCCAGAAATGCCAAGAGATTATCCCCTTTCCTCTTTTGTTCATGCTACTCATCCAAGACGGATGATTTGGAATCTGACTCCCAACAGTCATGGAAGACCAGGGAGAATCATATTCAAGAGGGATGAGAACCAGATGGGCTATCACTCAAGTACTCCCAGTGGTGGTGTCGTTCATTTCTCCGGTTTATTGCCTGGATTTACACCGAGCGAGGGCTCAGCTCTGATCCAACCGGTACAGATACCAATGTTCATAAACAAGTTTATGAAAACATCAGTGCTATATCCCCAGGTCAACCCTAGGCTTCTAGGGTGGATGATCCCTCATAATAAGAACTGGATTCAACTTAGTGCTTGGATCATGAAGAACTTCGAAGCGGACCTGCGAATCATAGGGCTGTTTGAAGTAGTAGCCTCCACAAGTCAAGGCATATAAATGAACAATAACTTGTTCTTAGCTTTGATGGAGTTTTATATCAGCTCGACAGGGACTTTTACAACCCCAATAGGTGAAATGGGTTTTGCACTCCACGAGATGCAATTCATCTCCAAGCTGCCAAGGGGAAAGCTCCATATGAAGAGTACGTTCCCTCCAACCGGGAACTAGCAGTTAGGAAGAAAAATCCTCACTTAATTGAGGTATACCAAGAGTTGATGTGCCATTATCTAATTTGCACCACTACGTATAAAAGTGGATCGCATTTGGCATACATTAATAAATGGACAACATATATATTCTACCATAAGAATAGGATATCCAAGGATGATAATGAGAGATTCCAAGACAACAAGGCTCAACCCATCAACCCTTGTTCAATAATTTCTGCTGATTCGATAAACACTTGGATGATCACATATAAGTCTCCAGACAAATATTTGACCACCACGACTGGAGAATTTCCTGCAGGAACTGAAGCATTGATCTTTCTGAGACTTGGTAGTCGAAAGCTCTCCAAGGAAGCCTTGCTGGCGGTCTTTCTTTTCCTGTGGCTGCGAAGATGGGTCGTACCAGGAACTGGTACCGTCGATAGAATTCACCAAAATGTACTATAGCCAGCAGTACGTTTGGTATTCAAGGCCAGACTCAAGCTATTATCAGCAATGGTATGTCGGATAAATGCAGGTTTGCGAGCATTCGGTGATGAACTGATCAATAATGCTCCTTACCGTAAAGATGTTCCTAGGGTGGAGATGCCCTACACTTATTTAATGGGCTAGTTATTGCATCACAACTGCAACTAATTGCCACCAGGCCCTGAAAATGATGCGGAGGTATTCCTCCAGAAGTTCAGTAAAGCCACGTGGACTGCAACTTCAGTGGCGGATACCCGGGCAACACTAAACTTCTTCCTTGGCTGGAATTTTTTCTGTACCCGACCAACAGTTCCAGCTGCCTGCTTTAGTGTACAGTTTGAAGATATAGGTCAAGGGAGGAGTAAGATACCTGCGCCAGTCTTTAAATGGCTAATATGCATCAGACCCTCGTATCTGATGCATAGAACTGAAGACAACTGTATCTTCGAACCGTATCTACCCAGTCGGTTCATTCGTTAGTTTGGGTATGACCAACTTCACGTTGGTAACCCCTCCACTACCTTCAACTATTATGAAAAATTAGTTGATGGTGTAAGGGCATGGCAGTATTTCGGCGCTAGATGTACCGGTGGTAAATTCCGTGTGTCAACTGCCACAAGTACAACTGAGTTACGAATGCTTCATTCGTATGCTTATTTTTATGCCTCCATTCGTTCCTTCGCAAATGACTACAACATGAAAGAAAGTCTTCGATGGGACAAGGAAGGAAACGTCGAAGAACCAGTTATGGTACCTTCGGACATACCTGATGATGTTGTTCCAGATGAATACCTGGAAGCACTCCCTATAGGAATGGAGGAAACAGCTACAGGGCCCATTACCATCACTACAACCCGGAAGCGAAAACCAGACACAGCTTTTACTCTCCGGGAAAAGAAGAAGAAGATTACTGTTAAAGGGCCTTCTAGACAGAGAGCCGCTACTCCAGAAAATGAAACTCCTGTTGAAGACCCTCAAAACATTATATCTTCTTCGGCTCAACCTGGAGAAGGGTCTTCTGCACCACAACCAGCAGCAGCAACAGAAGTTACAGGAGTCCTATCTCCCAGACGACTCAGCACTTCGTTGCATCTTACTTCGCCACAAAAGACGAAAGCTGTTGAAGACACCGCCACAATTGATGCTATTGATCCGGAGCCCATCCCTTCAGATGAACCGGCTCTTGAATTAGAAGATGATGACTAGGATATGGATTATGACGCACTCTTGTCGCGTCCTGCACCTACTCCAGGTAAAGATAAATTACACAAAATTTATACAAAAAATATGTATTATGATTTTGTATATTGACTATTTTGCTTAATCTTTGTAGGTATCATCAATGTGGCAAGGCCCGTTGCTCCTCCTCCTCCTCAGAAGACTATTTATGAAGAGGAAGTAGAATCTGAAGAAGGAAGTTCTTCTTCAAAAGAAGATTATGCTTCCAAGGAAGGTTCTCCATCTATGGAGATACAACAAGAGCCTGAAGTAGACGCACACCAGGAATTGCCTTCTTTTGCCGAAGAAAGAGAAGAAGAACCAGCAGTTGAAGAAGAACCAGTTGCAGCAGAAGAGCCAGCTGCTAATGACTAAATTGTTGCTCAATAACAGATTACTGAGGTCGTAGATGTAGCGGCAACATCAATTACTACTGCCAATCTAGCTCAAGTTCATGAGACAGTTGTGTTCAAGTCTGAATCGAATATAGGAGACAGCACTTCCATGATTCCATCCTCTACCACCGAAACTCCTCCTCCGGAGGTAACAGAAAAAGTTGTTGAAGATGTAGTCCCAGAACTTCCTGGGACTCAATTAGCCATGGTAACAATAACAGATAGATCATTGACTCAACTTGCAACCACAGCAACAACAGCACCTATCTCTAGTCTTCATAAAAAGAGATTAGTAGATATTGCTGATACACCAAGCTCCAATGCTGATATGAATCTCTTGGTAGAGATTCATACTGAAACTTTTTATAAAAATTTGGCAGCGTTGGTCAAAATGGTCTTGAAGAAAGGCCTCAGTTATCAGAGCTCGAAAAATGCTATTGCTACTACCATAGACAACATATCAATGTTCAATGATACTTAGAGGGCAGCAGCTCAGCAGAAAATAGTCCAGGGACTTGAACAACCCATCAAAGACTATCTGAGGTTGTCAAGTGGGACTATAGAAAGCCTCGTCCAATCCAAGTATGATGCTCTCACCAATGAGTATACAACTCGAGAAACTATCTTCAAAGAATCTCTTCAAGATTACAGCAATAAGGTTGCTGTGGAGAGGACTTTCTTCAAAGAAAATAAACCCTTATTAGAGCAGCATCAACAAGCTTACGACACAATGAATATCAGAATTCATCAACAAAATGATAGAATTCATGAAGTCGAGGCTGAGCTGGCTCGATTAAAGGAGGAGCAGAATCGGATAACGGCAGATAGAGATTTTGTGTACTCAATAAATTTTTTAGAAGAGACAAAATGATATCTGCCTTTGCCGAACTCTCTCACCTCTGCACTGCGGAAGCCCGAGGATCTATAGCATACACAACTGTAGTAGGCTCTCGTAAAAAACGTCTGGCAGAGTTACAGAAGATGATTGAAGATTTATCTGCTCCACCTTAGAAATTTTGTGTACTCAATAAATTTTTTTATCTTCTGTCATTTCTTTTATTTTACTGATGTACTATTTCCAATCATGAAATAAATAAAATATATTTTAAAATATGTGTGAGATAGAAAACAATTATCAGAGGTAATATGGATATGATAAGTCTTACAAACTCAACAAAGTAGATTATATCTATCCAGTGGTAATGTGGACATGATAGATAATAAATCTTGTTTTCTTTTTAGAGTATACAATACTATCAAAGGTAATATGAACATAATAGATCGTAATTACTCAAAGAAAATAAATTAATATCTATTCAGAGGTAATATGGGCATGATAGATAATAATGAAAAGATGTAGATTTAATATTTATTCAGAGGTAATGAGGACATGATAAATAATAAATCTTTTTCTTTCCGAAATCAGTTGGTAAGACAGAAAAACAAATTTCTCTTTTAGGAGAATAAATAATCATCTTAACCAAACCTTGGTAGCTGGAAAATAAAGAAGAAATTCAAACATAGTATTTCTTCAAGAATTTACCGTTAATTGGCATCATGAGTAAATCTCCATTAGATTTAGATAACCTATAAGCACCATTGGAGAATACAGTTTTGACTACATAAGGAACTTCCCATTTAGCTTGGAACTTGCCTTTACTCTTATGAGTCATAGCCAGAGGTCTTCAGACAGCTAGAACTAGCTCTCCAACTTTAAATACCCTTTCTTTAACCTTGCGGTTGAAAGCTCGAGATATACGGGCTTGATATAGCTCAGTGTGCTGTTGCGCTTGAAGACGTTTCTCATCCAAACCTTCAAGTTCTTGGAGTCTTAAGCAGTCATTAATCTCTTTAGTTAGCTCATTAGCAATGGCTATTCTAAGAGATGGTATCTGGATCTCCAGTGGAAGAACAGCTTCACATCTGTAAACCAATGAAAATAGTGTAAAACCAGTTGGAGTTCGGACTGTTGTTCGATAATCCCATAAACATTCTCCAAGTTTCTCATTCCAATCACGTTTATTAGAAGAGACAAACTTTTTGAGAATTTTAATAATTGTTTTGTTGAAAACTTCTGCTAAACCATTAGCAGCTGGATTGTAAGCTGTAGAAGCTAAGTTTTGGATCCGATTCTTGTCATAAAATCGATAAAACGCCTGATTGGCAAATTATGGCCCGTTATCATGGATTATCCTTCGGGAAATCCTAAAACGATAAATGACATGATGTTTGATGAAGTTAATCACATTAGACGTTTTTTACTTCAACAAGAGGAATTGCTTCTGCCCATTTAGAAAAATAATCGGTTATAGCCAGGATAAACCGATGCCCTTTGATAGAAGAGGGATTAATTGGACCAATAATATCCATACCCTAAGCTTCGAAAGGCCAAGAAGCTGCTGCAGGATGTAAAAATTCAGAGGGTTGATGAATAAAATCAGCATGAATCTGGCATGCTTTACACCATCTGGCATAATCCACAGCATCTGCTATCATATAAGGCCAATAATAATCCATTCTTCGAATAAGGTCCTGTAACTTTGGACCTGGTTAATGTGCACCACAAACTCCATCATAAGCTTCACGAAGTGTTTGCTTGGCTTCGCTTTCATAGAGACAACGCAGTAAAAGCCCATCATAAGAACGACGATACAACATATGCATAGAAGTATCATAGTAAAATCAAAATGATCGTCCTTTGATTGATGCAGCTTCTTTTGGATCTTCAGGTAAAATCTCATAGACCGCATAATTAATAAATGGACTTCTCCAATCCTGTTGCTAAGAGTTGGATTCGGTAGCATAACTCTGTTCGATATGCAAATTATTCTTGATACAGCATAGGTCTCGATCCAACAAAGTGATGGTATTTTGTCTTCTGATTGGAACTGCTAAGTCTGCAGCTAGACTAGCGAGAGTGTCAGCTTCCAAATTTTTAGAACACGGTACGAATTTAATAAAGAACCCTTTGAATGAAAGAGCCAGTTCGATTACCACCTGATGATAGGGAATGAGGTCAGGATTTTTGACTTCATATGTCCCTCTGACCTGATTAACAATCAATTAAGAATCTCTGTATGCTTCCAAGAACTCAATGTCCAATTATTTTGCTACTTGAAGACCAATTAGCAGAGCGTTATACTCTGCAACATTATTGGAACATGGCTCGTTGAGGGAATAAGCATGGTATATAACCATTTTATCAGGAAAGACCAAGACGATGCCTACTCTAGAGACAATATTGCCTTTAGGTCCAACTCGTGATGCTCCATCAAAGTATAATTGCCAAATGTCATCCCTCAAAGTCATGTTGCAATCTACGACTTCATCTGGAATGTCTTCATACAGCTTAGAAGTTTCAGGTATGGGGTGAGCTGCTAAGAAGTCAGGTAACGCTTGACCCTTCACTGATTTTTGAGGTATATAGACCATATCAAAAGGGGTAAGCAACATTGCCCAGGTAGCTAACCTGGAGTTAAGAATACTTGGCTTTTTCATTAATACCCGAATTGGATTTATTCTGGATATGACATGAATAGTCTGTCCCGTTACATAATGTCGCATCTTTTGAATAACAAAAACCAAGGCTAGACATTATTTTTCCATAGGAGTATACCTGTGTTCAGCTCCAACCATCATTCGACTAAGACAATAAATTACCTGTTCATGACCCTTATCACTTTTCTGTGCAAGAAGACCACTAAGAGAATGATCTAAGGCTCGAACATATAACAAAAATGGTCTTTCCACTACTGGGGGTACTAAAACAGGTGGATTTGTAAGGTATTGCTTGATGTCATTAAATGCTTTTTGACATGCTTCATCCCAAACAAATGACACACCCTTCTTTAGCAAACGAGAGAAAGATTGACATCTCCCAGAAAGATTTGATATAAATATCCTGATATAGGCAATACGACCTTGAAAGCCACAAAGCTCTTTCAGATTACGTGGAGGACGCATTTCAAGGATTGCTTTTACTTTATCAGGGTCAACATGGATACCTTGAGAAGTAATGACAAATCCCAAAAATTTGCCACTAGAAAACCCTAAGAAAGACTTAGTGGGATTCATTTTTAATTGATATCGACGCATCAACTTAAACACTGTCTTTAAATCTTGAATGTGATCATCCTTTAATCGACTTTTGACATCGATATCATATACGTAACATTCAACTATTTTTCGCAGATGTTCTTAAAATATATTGCTCATGGCCCTTTGATATGTAGCACCGGCATTTTTTAGACCAAAAGGCATAACTGTGTAGCAATAAACTCCAAGGGGTGTACGAAAATGTGGTGGCCCATGCAGGTCAACGTTAATATTATTGGGTTACATGACTGTGCCCAACAAGCCTGCATATAGGATTAGGAATATCTCATCCAGAACTACTACTACCTCTTGACTTTCGATCTTTTTGAAACTTCCTTGATTATTTGACTTACCTCATATCTAATATTTCCTAATATCAACTTATCTTCCTCGTGCCAACAGTATACATTTAAGAAGCAGATGCACTTCTGCCTTGGCCCTCACATCAGGTGAAGAGGCTACTCCGGAGGGACAGAATCCTCCCATGACTCCAGCGACACCATACCAGCCAGGACAGTCGCAGCCTACTACGACACCGACGACGGAGTACCCAGAGATCGCAGCACCCCCAGACAGTCAGGCTAGGTCGGCCACTACCATGCAACCAAAAGGGAATGTACTACTGCCTCCACCACCACCATTCCCTCAGTAGTTTCCCCCATAGTCGGGACCTCAGATGCCTCCACCACCGACTGATGGGAACCTTACTTCTCAGTTTTTGTACGCCATGATGCAGGCTCAGTGGCAGCAGACTGAGCTGATGAGACAGACGATAATGGCAGCATTGGCTAGACCTCCACCACCACCTCCAGTACCAGTACCAATACCGGCTCTGTATCCTTATGAAGGCTCTATCAAGAATTTCACAGATATGAACCCCAAGGCCTTTAGAGGAACAGAGAAGCCATTAGAGGTGTCACAGTGGCTATTAGTACAGAAAAGCTACTGAAGGCATCCCAGTTGCCAGCTCGAGATTAGATAACAGCAGTGGACCTATTGTTGGAAGATAATGCTCACCACTGGTGGAAGACAGAAGAGAGACGATTAGGCGCCGGGATCACCTGAAAGCAGTTCTATGATGTATTTTATGAGAGATTCTTCCCTATTCATGTTCGAGATGGTCTCTATGATCAGTTCCTCCATCTGAAGTAAGGAAATATGACAGTTGATGAGTATGACTCAGAGTTCAATCGTCTGAGTCGATTTGGTACGGGATTGATTCCGACGGAATTAGAGAAGGCAAGGAGATTTCACCAGGGGCTTGTACCAGAGCTCAAGTCTTATACGACTACCCAGTCTCGAGTCTCCCATTTAGCTGTCTTGGAAGAAGCTCGTGCTCAGAAGATTCTTTACAAGGAGCAGCAGCAGACATCGAGGCATCATACCCCAGCAGTTACACCAGCCTGAGCTACTCAGAGTGGACCTATTAGGAGGGCTACTGGATAGTTCCAGCAGAGGTACACACCTTATCAGAAGCCCACCTACAACTTTTACGGGAAGCAGGGGCATATCAGAGATGACTGTCAACTTTGTTTGGGTTTATGTATGAGATGTGGATCAGGACAGCACTTGGTCAGAGATTGTCCTGAGCAGCAGGCTCTAGTTCAGGCACATCAGGCCCAGAGGCCTATAATCCCAGCACCTCGTCCACCATTACCACCACAGACAGCACAGTACGACAAGGCCAGAGCTCAAGGCCCAGGGCAGAACCATGGAAAGGCATTCTCTCTAGCTGTTGAGAATGTAGAGATAGAGGCAGAGGTTATAGCAGGTATGGTTTTAGTTGCATCTTTTCCTGCTATTACATTATTTGATACTGAGCCACACATTCATTTATAGCCACTAGTTTTGCCATGAGACACAACATTCCCATCACGCCCTTAGCTAATAATGTTAGAATCCTCACTAGAGGAGGAGTTGTACCTGTTAGTGGTGTTTGTAGACTTTGTCATGTAGTAATAAGTGGCAGAAAGATGAGGGCACGACTTCTTGTATTTTCTATGCCGACATTTGATGTGGTTCTTGGAATGGACTGGTTGAGTCAGCATTTCACTCTCATAGACTGCCATAGGAGCAGTATTATCTTTAGACCACCGAATGCAACAGAGTTTGAGTTCACCAAAGAAGGCGGAGAGAGTTTTGATGCACCTGCATCGGGGACTCATATGATGATGCATGACACCCCTCAGTACCCTATTATCACCGAGTTTGAGGATGTATTCCTCGAAGAATTGTCGGGACTGCCACCTGACCGAGATATTGAGTTTTCTATTGAGCTTATTCCGGGAGCCGAGCCTATTTCATCTCGAGTATATCGTCTGGCACCCAGGGAGTTGGTAGAGATGAAGATGCAGATTGATGACTTATTAAAGAAGGGCTTTATTTGTGCTAGTGCTTCACCGTAGGGAGCACCCGTTCTTTTTGTGCCTAAAAAAGATGGAACAGTGCGCATGTGCATCGACTACAGAACATCGAATGCAGTGACGGTGAAGAACAAGTATCCCTTGCCGCGTATAGACGATCTATTCGATCAACTGAGTGGAGCAAAAGTATTCTCTAAGATTGACTTACGATCAGGCTATCACCAATTGAAGGTCCGAAAGGAAGGCATTGCAAAGACGGCTTTTCGATCAAGGTATGGACACTACAAGTTCTTGGTCATGCCTTTTGGTTTGACCAATGCACCTGCAGTCTTCATGAATTTGATGAACAAGATCTTTCATCAGTACTTGGACAAATTTGTAGTAGTCTTTATAGATGATATCTTGATTTACTCCAAGAGTCAAGAGGAGCATGAGCAGCATCTACGGATAGTTTTGGGAAAGTTGAGGAATGAGCGACTTTTTGCGAAGCTTAGCAAGTGTGATTCTTTCTCAAGGAGGTATCATTTCTTAGTCATATTGTTACGGGTGATGGTATATCAGTAGACCAAGAGAAGATCACAGTAGTTAAATCATGGCCCGCTCCCACATCAACTTCAGAGGTGAGAAGTTTTTTCGGACTTGTGGGTTACTATCGATGGTTCGTAGATGATTTCTCTCGAATAGCGAGGCCTATGACTCGATTAACTTACAAGGATCAGGAGTTTGTGTGGACAGACAAGTGTCAAGCCGCTTTTGACGAGTTGAAGAAGCGATTGACTACAGCACCGATCTTGACACTACCATCGGGCCCGGGAGAATTTATGATCTACAGCGACGCTTCCGGAAAGGGATTAGGATGTGTATTGATGCAGCACGTTCGTGTAGTAGCATATGCATCACGACAGTTGAGGTACACGAGAAGAATTATCCGACCCACGATCTAGAGCTCGCAGCGGTTATCTTTGCTTTGAAGCTATGGAGACACTACTTGTACGGTGAGGAGGTTGATATCTACACTGATCATAAGAGCCTCAAGTACATGTTCACACAAAAAGAGTTAAATATGCGACAGCGACAGCGACGTTGGTTGGAGTTGATGAAGGATTATGAGATGGAGCTTCATTATCATCCGGGCAAGGCTAATGTCGTGGCAGACGCATTAAGCCATAAGCCCATGGCACACTTTTTGACTACACAGAAGGAGTTGATTAGAGACTTGGAGCAGCTTGATATTGAGGTAGTATTGCCTGGAGCAGATGGCGTATTAGCCAACCTCCAAGTGCAATCATTATTGGTAGAGTGCATCAAGGCAGCATTGCCCAATGATGCTAGATTTAGACGTCTCAGGGAGAGGACTGAAGAAGGAGAGTAGACGGGATGGAGGATCCACCCCGATGGGACATTGCGATGTGGTGATCGCATTTATGTTCCCAATAGAGAGCTATGGCAGGAGCTGATGGCAGAGGCTCACAGTTCGACTTACTCTATTCATCTCCGAGGAACCAAGATGTATCGCGACTTACGACAGTATTATTGGTGGCATGGAATAAAACGAAAGATAGCTCATTTCGTTGCCAAGTGCTTGGTATGTCAACAAGTGAAGGCGGAGCACCAAAGGACGGCCGGATTATTGCAGCCGCTACCCATTCTCGAGTAAAAGTGGGAGCACATCACTATGGATATCGTCACAGATTTTCCTCGAAGTCCTAGGGGACGTGACGCGATGTGGGTGATTGTGGATAGACGTACCAAGTCAGCCCATTTCTTACCTTTTAGAGTGGGCCAGTCGACAGAGGTATTGGCAGAGATGTATATGGAGCAGATTGTGAGATTACACAGTATGCCTGTTAGTATTATGTCGGACCGTGACTCGAGATTTACTTCGTATTTTTGGAGGAGTATGCATGAGAGTTTGGGCACCCGATTAAAGTTTAGCATGGCATACCATCCTCAGACAGACGGCCAGTCAGAGCGTACCATTTAGATGCTAGAGGATATGTTGAGAGCGTGCATGCTCGACTTTGGCGGTTCATGGGAGGACCATCTTCATCTTGTTGAGTTTTCCTACAACAATAGCTATCAAGCGAGCATTCAGATGGCTCCGTTTGAGGCGTTGTATGGTAGAAAGTGTCGATCTTTTGTTTGTTGGAGCGACATAGGAGAGCGATAGCTATTGGGTCCCGAGTTGGTCTTGAGCATAGTGGAGACAGTGAAGAAAATTCAGGGCCACCTGCGAGCAGCGCAGGATCGTCAGAAGCAGTGGGCAGATAATCATCGTCGACCCTTAGAGTTTAAAGAGGGCAACCATGTGTTCTTGAAGATATCTCCCACTAGAGGCACAATTCGATTCGGAGGATGTGGCAAGTTGAGTCCAAGGGACATCAGGCCTTTTGATGTCTTGGAACGTGTTGGAGAGGTTGCCTATGTAACGCCCCAGTCCCAAAATACATAGGACTAGGAACGTAGACACGCCAGCTATATTTATAAGAGTACACTCCAATATATAAAAAACCTCGTATGAATACATAAGCTGTAAAATACAGTAGAACCATAACTAATCTCATCCACACAAAATAAATAAATAAAAGATATCATAAAATGATAATGAACTATCTTGATACAATATGTTGGGCGAAGATGAGTAGTTGGCAGTGTTAGTTCTTATTCTTCTTCTTTTTTCATCTGTGGTCGGTCATTCGGGATGGAGGAGTCGGGATGGAGGACATGCGGTGGAAGTGATGATTTGGTGGCGGTGGTGGTAGAGTGTCTGGGCGTGGGGTGGCCGGGATAGGTTCTTGGCCGTATCGGTGGCCGATGGTAGGGATACTGGATGGGATGCGGAAGGCGGTGGACGGGTGATCGATTTGGGGCTGGCCGATGGTGATGTGGCAGTTTTGGTGACGGTGGTGCCGAAAGTTATTTTGGTGGTTGTGGTGGCATTGGCGGCGGTGTTGTTGGTGGCAGAGTCGGGGAGATGAGGTGATGGCTGAGTTTAGAATCGGGTTAGGGACAAGATTTTTGCTGTGTCGGGACTGTCGACACGGGGGAAGAGGATTCAATATATATGTAAAAAAATGGTATAAGATAGTCACCCGGGGTCGGACCCGAGGCCGTCACGGCTGACACGCAAGAGATGGACACCGACACGATGCACGTACACTTTGTGAAAAATTTTGTGGAAGAATTTACGAATGATAAAAATTTATGGAGGAGTATCTGCCTTTTATAGGATGTAGGAATTTCCAGTTGGATAAGGATTAGGAGTAGTTTAAACCCAAAAATAGATAATTCACAACTTAATTTAAAATCAATCAAATCCAAATCCAAATACAAATCCAATTTAAATCTAATTAAATTCTATCCTTTAGTTTAAAATCAAATAAGATAAATCATATTTCAATTATAGATATTAATTTAACTATTTAAACATATCCATAAATAAAATCAAGATTTAAATTGCCACAATAATTTTAAAATATGTTTTCCAAAAATACTATAATAATAATTTCAAAAATATATTATTATTTAAAAATAAACTTAATAAAATATTTATGAAATATATATGTATGCACGAAGAATATTATTTATTATTAATAACTGTTTTTACGAAAGACTTTTTATAATAAAATAAATAAAATAACGGACTTGGAAATGTTGTTATGATAGCTAAAATAATTATTACATATATTATTTTGAAACTATAAAATCAAAAAATATTTTTCTAAAAATATGTACGTTCGCACATAATAGCACTCGTCGAGCAAATTCGAAAAACGAATTTTCGCGCGCGACGTACAATACAGCTACGCGACGTACAATACAAAATAAAAAAATCAATAATAAATTTATATATAAAAAAATATAGTATAAATTTAGGAGTTTTACATCTACCCAACTTAAAAGAATTTCGTCTTCGAAATTTAGAATTAGTATGGGGGTGAGAAGACACAAGGGAGTATCGGTGGGAAACAATCAATTATTTGGCGAGACAAAGAGATGATGTTCGATATGCGATTAGCAAGCCGTGGCTTAAAAGATAACATTTGAAGTTAGTCATGATAACGTGCAAAGGAGTAATATGGCATCAAGAGAATAAATGAGCGGCCTAAAAGATATGTTTTGAAAGTGGGTTGAGGGCACGATTTAAGAGGCGAATTAAGTTCGCACCTAAATTAAGCGATTAGAGGGTCATGGTAGTAATTATAGGGCCGAAAAAGAGGACGAGGAGTTTAGGACGAAGAGATAGCAACATTGAGTGGCAATGGTCATAATCGGTAGAAGGCTAGAGAGAGTTCTAATATAAGGCTTTCGTCCTTCTAGGATAAGTGAAGGTGAAAGCAATATAGAGTTCGAAGGCGGCGTTATCGAATACGAATACGTGGTTCAAAGGAGACCGAAAAATTCAAAAGGTGTTGCCAAGGCAGTCGTGGATGGAACTCTAGAGGGCAAGTTTAGCTATGTCCCCATCCACATAGAACGATAGATAAAAGCGAACCAAAGTGCACTAGGTTGATCAGACCATCATGCACCGGTTCTGAGTAGACGATACGTTAGTGGATGCATCCAATGACATATGTCATGAACAAGCTTGATAAAGAATTTAGCTTGCAAAAACTAGGCTACATTAGCATCATTAGTTTAGATAGTAAAAATATAGGCACGATAGTAGATGAATAAAAACAAATATGAATAGTCTAAGATTCATAAGGATCTAAGTCTTGTTTATTCCTATACCATCATTCTACGGTTTTATTGACCAAGGCTTGGTTGACCAAATAGGTTAAATTCCTCTAGTCGCTATGGTCTAGATAATACTATTTGTATTCCCTTGATGGTCAAGGGTGTGTCAGGTCGTGGGGTATTCTACCCAACTTAAAGAATTTAGCTAAGGGTGTTCGGGACATCTAACTAGTAGGGTCAATCTCTAGCAAGCACGAAGGGGAAGATAAGAATAATGATAGGAGGAATCAAGCAAGATGCAATTGATGAGTCGAATGGTAATTCGAATAAGGAATCGAGAAAAAGGTCAAGTATGTGGATGAGATCCTAGACTTCTAATCCTATACGCATGCTTGCTTGGTACGATAAAGTAACCAAAAAATTTATCTTAACCTGCATGGACCACCACAAAAACATGTAACGCCCCAGACCCAAAATACGTAGGACTAGGAACATAGACATGCCAGCTGTATTCATACGAAGTACACTCCAATATATGGAAAACCTCGTATGAATACATAAGCTATAAAATGCAGTAGAACCATAACTAAACTCATCCACACAAAATAAATGAATAAAAGATATCATAAAATGGTAATGACCTGTCTTGATACAATATGTTGGGCGGAGATGAGTAGTTGGCAGTGCTAGTTCTTATTCTTCTTCTTTTTTCTCATCTGTGGTCGGTCATTCGGGATGGAGGAGTCGGGATGGAGGACATGTGGTAGAAGTGATGGTTTGGTGGCGGTGGTGGTAGAGTGTCTAGGCGTGGGGTGGCCGGGATAGGTTCTTGGCCGTATCGGTGGTCGATGGTAGGGATGCTGGATGGGGTGCTGAAGGCAGTAGACAGGTGATCGATTGGGGCTGGCTGATGGTGATGGTGGCGGTGGCATTTTGGTGACGGTGGTGCCGGTAGTTATTTTGGTGGTTGTGGTGGCGTTGGCGGCGGTGTTGTTGGTGGAGGAGTCGGGGAGATGAGGTGATGGCTGAGTTTAGAATCGGGTTAGGGACAAGATTTTTGCCGTGTTGGGACTGTCGACACGGAAGAAGAGGATTCAATGTATATGTAAAAAAAATAGAACAAGATAGTCACCCGGGGTCGGACCCGAGGTCACGGCTGACACGCAAGAGATGGACACCGACACGATGCACGTACACTTTGTGGAAGAATTTACGAATGATAAAAATTTATGGAGGAGTACCTACCTTTTTATAGGATGTAGAAATTCCCAGTTGGATAAGGATTAGAAGTAGTTTAAACCCAAAAATAGATAATTCACAACTTAATATAAAATCAATCAAATCCAAATCCAAATACAAATCCAATTTAAATCTAATTAAATTCTATCCTTTAGTTTAAAATCAAATAAGATAAATCATATTTCAATTATAGATATTAATTTAACTATTTAAACATATCCATAAATCAAATCAAGATTTAACTTGCCACAATAATTTCAAAATATGTTTTCCAAAAATACTATAATAATAATTTCGAAAATACATTATTATTTAAAAATAAAGTTAATAAAATATTTATGAAATATATATATATGCACGAAGAATATTATTTATTATTAATAACTGTTTTTACGAAAGACTTTTTATAATAAAATAAATAAAATAACGGATTTGGAAATGTTGTTATGATAGCTAAAATAATTATTACATATATTATTTTGAAACTATAAAATAGAAAAAAAAATTCGAAAAATATGTACGTTCGCACATAATCGTACTCGTCGAGCAAATTCGAAAAACGAATTTCCGCGCGCGACGTACAATACAGCTACGCGACGTACAATACAAAATAAAAAAATCAGTAATAATTTTATATATAAAAAAATATAGTAGAAATTTAGGGGTTTTACAGCCTACAGATTGGCCTTGCCACAGTCGCTAGAGGGAGTGCATGACATATTTCATGTATCTCAGCTGAGGAGGTACGTGACGGACAGCAATCATGTGCTTGATCACTCCGAGATCACGGTTGGACCGAGTTTGTCGTACGAAGAGCAACCAGTAGGTATCCTCGATCGCCGAGTGAAGGGGTTGCAGAATCAATCTATTCCATTGGTTCTTGTGGCATGGAAGCATCACTCGCCAGGGGAGTCTACTTAGGAGCGAGAGGACGACATTCGAAACCGCTGCCCGCATTTATTCGAAGACGAAGGTATGTCTTGCATTTAAGCTTTTAAATCACTATCAATTTTCTTGCATTGCATTCGATCCCCCGACATTAGTTTAATTTCGAGGACGAAATTTTCTTTAAGTTGGGTAGGATGTAAACCCCCAAGATTTTCTAATTATTTTAGTATTTTAAAAATTATTTTTACTGTATTATTTAGCATTAAAGAGGTAGTTGATATATATATATATATATATATATATATATATATATATATATATATATATATATATATATATAATATGTATGATTGTTTGCTTGATATTTTAAGTGCTACTAAATATAGTCTACAATTATTATAAAAGATTTTTGTTGCTTAATTACAATTTATAGGATTTTTATGTGATTATATACATTATATATTTTTTTTTTTATGTGATTATATACATTATGTGATTATAAAAGATTATATACATTATATATATATATATATATATATATATATATATATATATATATATATATATATATAGTAGTAAAAAAATGCAGTGGTGGTCGGCCCAAGTGGGGGACCGACCACAGCTTGTGTAAAAGAAAGGAAAAAGAAAAGATAAATAAATATTGTACAACCAACCCCCCACTTAATGTGGGCGGGTCCCACCCCCTTAAATTGCTTGCTGCGTGCAGCAGCAAGCTCACCAAGCAAAGCCCAAATTCGTGGATCCCTTAATTCCTAAACCCATTAGTATTAGGTTTTTGTTACAACTTGTTATATATGTAACTTTTTCAACAAACCTCAAAACCCTAAACTTCCAAAACAAAAGTTGCGGTTGACCATACCCTCTTCGTCTACGAGTTCATTTCACCAGCGACGAAGCTTTGTGCGCGACTAACGGAGCATCGGAAGTCAGCCCTTCGTCACCCACGGAGCAGTTTTCCTACTCAAGGTACCCTACTTCCCTACGACGTAACTTTTTACTCGTAGCACCGATTTTCGATCCATAAGATTTTATGGAAAGTAGACTTGACCCTCTTCGAGATCCTTAAGGTGGATTTCGAAACAATCCATCGACTTGCTCGATAATTCGAGACGAAGTTGAAGAAAAACCTATTTTCTGTAATACTAAAAACTGTTGTAATATGATAACTTGTCGGCCAATTTTCTTGTTGTGCAGTAAACAATTGTAGAAACTAATTGAAAACAGTAAAATACAACATAACCGAGATTGCAACACATCTTCTGGATCGTCATTTTGATTAACGTGTAAAAAGTAAATCGATGTTGAAGTTGGAGAAAAACCTGAGTTAATTTATATAAATTTTTTGAATTTTTCTCGATACGGCGTGCGCCCCGACAAACTAGGTGATGTGGTCGTGCGCTATACACATCAAAAGGCCCGTATGGATATTGCCGACGTGTGGTAACTGACGGAACTCTGTTTCGTTGTGTGTGCGCGACGAAATCCGTCCGTATCTGTCAAGATACCCCGTATCGCCAATTTGCAAACTTTGTCCTAACTTTGTGTACAGTCGTCAATTTGAAACGAAACTTGTGCCAACAGGTCCGAATAGAAATTCTGGTCCTGTGTGCCAAGTTTGGTTCGATTCTGAGAAGGTCGAATCGAAACCCCTTTTTGGCGGGCCCGCAATCCACTCAAACGGGCAATTTTGTACACGGCTCATCGAAATCCAAAACTAGACATACCGTTGAGTTCCTCTCCTCAAATTGAATCCGTAGACATGTAGTTTGACGACTTTAGAGATCATAGACTTCGGCACGCATTTTGATGCAAAGCGGGTCCAATGGCGGACATTATTTTGATCCAAAATTATAATTTTGCCCCTGTTCCAGAATTAAACTTTTGGATAGGCGTTTCCTAGGTATATCTTTTACACCAAGTACTTTTTTGATGTTTGTTTTAGCGTCCAAAGTTGTTTGGAGATTGTGACATTTATTGGCTAACATTGTGATTACCTAGACTTGCCACTTTGCACCATCGGACAAGATACCTTGCCAACTTAATCTGTGATTATTATATTTCTTATTTTTAGTTGTTATTTTCATCGTTCTTGCTTCTTGATATTTAAACTGGGCCTCCAAGTCACACTTGGGTACAAGCGACTCTATCGGTCGTTTTTCTCGCCTTATTTATTTCTCGTGCATTGACTTAGTCTAGTGACCACCCATTGATGTTGAGGTATTGGTATATCTCATACGGCCTTGACACTTGTTGTATCACGTGATGTGAGTCACATGTAGGACACGTATCTGTATAGTCGGCTGGCCACCGATACGTATGGAGCGTGCGACGGATAGGAGTAACTGCCAATTGAATTGCATGCTAGAAGACTTGGCAGTTACTAGAGGTACATGTCAGTCATGGAGATGATGATACTAGGCATTGGGTGGGGAGAACAATACCTGACGTATGGGCTTCGATTGTACTTCCCTTGTAACCCGGAAGCTCCGCTGGAGATACGGGTATGTTTAGCCTCTCAGGTTGGCCATTGTCGTTCTTGGAACGTCATGCGCTTGGTCACTGGTGCCCAAGAGGGAACTATACTGGATCCTATTTTTAGCCTGGGCTCATGCGTCAAAGGATTGTATCTCAACTGCATATTCACAGTAGAATGGTCTGGACCCGATTGCATGCATACCTTTTCTCTTATTATATTATCACAGTTTATATGGCATGGTATTTTCTTGTATCTTGCTACGTCCTTCTGAGGACCTAGTTATCTCTCCAGGGTTAGACGATTTTCCACAGAAGTATGAAGCGACGTTAGAGCTATCCTACATCGATGACGAGGCAGTCTTTACTGATTTTTAGTCTATTCTTTATTTGAGACATTAGTGGACATTATTTTTACATCTCATTTTTTTCTATTTACGGAGGTTGGACTCTGATCTTGTGAGACTATTTTTTATAGCTGTTTGGAGTGAGCATGTTCACCCGACTATCTTTTGATACTCTTATTTATTTACTTGGACTCTATTATCTTCTGTATTGAGCTGTGATGAGATTAAATTATATTATTCTGGCCTGTGATTATTTTATTTACAGCTTATGTACATATTTGAGGATTCCATATATTAGAGTATTCTTCGTATATGTGCAGCTGGCATGTTCACGTGCTTGGTCCTATGTATTTTGGGAATGGGACGTTACAGGAAAGCAGTATGCTTTTCATCTCCTGGATGCATCTTAATCTGATTGTATTCTGAGAATCCGTCCATGAAAGACATACGTTCAAAACCACATGTATTGTCTATCATGACATCGGTGATCGGAAGTAGAAATTCGTCTTTTGGACAAGCTGCGTTGAGATCTCAAAAATCTATGCAAACTCGAACTTTTCCATTCTTCTTTATGACAGGAACAATATTGGCAGCCCAATCTGGGTGTTGTTCTTTACGGACAAAACCATATGTGATCAGCTTTTTAACTTCTGCTTCAATTTCATCCATTATATCCGATCGAAAATGCCGTTGCTGTTGTTTTATAGGTTTAGCATTAGGAAGAATATTGAGTTTATGGGTAGCTACTTTAGGATCCAGACCCGGCATATCCTCATAACTCTATTCAAAGATATCAATATATTCTTTTATCAGTTTTATCAACTCTTCTCTTTCATCTTCAGAAAGATTTTTGCTAATAAATATTGGCTTTGACGTAGTCTCGTCTCCAACATCAATCTAGACGATCTCATCTTCTGTGGGTGGTTGTCGCTGTTCAAACCGATGCTCCCACTGAGTGACCATTTGTTTTGTCCAAGGGTCATTTTTAAATAGTTTAGACTCATCATCGGTTTGAACCATATTAACTGAAAAGACATGCTCAGATTCAATATATTAGACTTCTTCAGAATCTGAGGATTGTAAAGAACTGGAAGAAAATTCCTCTTCGATATCTTCATTAAACATGTGGGATGTATCGTATCCCAAACCGTGACGGATTCGTTGATAAAATGAATCACCATATAATGGTAATCGTCTACCTTTGTCCTGATTGAGCCCTGGCATGGTTTTCAAATCATATCCCATATTTTGGATAATTTTATGAGATTGTTGACTATATCTGTCAATTCTGATTTTTTCTTTATCCTTCTCTTCGAAGCTATATGTCTGTGTAACAGGAATATTCCTAGCCAAACCAAACATAAATTGATGCTTGTTTTTCTTATTAGACGGGATCACAAAATAATATTCTTCGTGACGTCTATAAGTTACACAAGCTTGTGATGATGAGGCAACATGTAGTAAATAAGGAGTAGATGTTAGGAACCTCTGAGCATAGGGTCCAACATCTACATGAGGAGGAAAAAATTCTTATTATGATTAATGTATAAGGTTTCCTCTGTATTTATGTCAGTTTTATGTTGATGACTTTGATTATCAACAGATAAAGTCATTCTTTCAATAAATTTGACAGTCATATACTCTAAAAGAAAATCTTCATTAAAATAAGATAATACAGATTGATCAATATTTACATCATTGACAGACTGACTACTATGCTTTGGATTAATCATTAACGGACCATCATCCGTCTTCAGCGTAGACTTGCCCAGGTTGATAACTAGTGGCTCTGGATCAGTTGTACAAGAAGTACGTCCTTTAACCTTGATCATGAGAGGCTGATCACTAGTGTTGGCTTGAACTCGACCTTTGATCGAAATCTTCACAGATTCATTTGACGTAGCTTGAGTTCTCCCTTTGACTTTAATCACCAAAGGTTCGTCATTGACAGGTTGGGGTTGAATTCGACCTTTAACCTTAATCATCAAAGGTTGATCTTCTGAAGGTGATTGGTCTTCTAAAATCGATTGGTCTTCTGAAGGCGATCGATCTTCAGCCATATCGGTTATTTCCTTCACATTTTCTATTATAGAGTATTGAATCAAAGAAATAAGCTTCAACACCTTTAAAAGGATTGAGATCTGCAAATTCAGTCTTTACAACCCCTTGAGAATCCACATACTTGAAGCATTGGTGGAGTGTTGAAGGCACAATGTTACGTTCATGTATCCATGGTCTTCCGAGTAGGATATTGTAATATACGTCTGAATTGATAACATAGAAGGTTGCCATGGTTCGAAGATCACCTATTTGAATCTTCAGACGAATTTTCCCCAATGGTTTACTCTTTCCAGAGTTGAAACCAACAATTGTTGTACTACAGTAAGTCAATTCACTAGTAGAAATCCTCAATAGCCGTAGCATACTTTGAAGAATAATGCTAATGGATGACCCAGGATCAATGTAAATCCTGTCAACCTCAGTTGAATAAATATACCCTGTGTAACACAGAGGCCTGTCATGTCGATTATACTTCAATAGCATATCCTCTTGTGTGAAAGTAATGTTAGAAATTGGTTCCATCACACTGTGGCATTGGGGACACGACACCGGTATATTGTCAGGACTTTTGAGTTGGGCTAAGCATGAATCTGACTGTAGCAAAGCTTCACTCAAAGTTTCTCGACTTTCTTTAGAGAGACGGAGTAACTGAAAGATAGAAAGTCTAGCCGGAGTATTAGCTAACTGGGCAAGTACGTCAAATTTATAGGGTTTCATCAACCCTTGATTTGAACCAGACTTCAGCGGGACGTCAAAACGCACTGCCTTCTGTTTTCCTTTTTCAATTACCGGGAGTTTAGCAGGCCTTGTCTCAGCAGGAATAGAAGATGACTGAGTTGGTTGTGTTTCAGCGATGTCCTCCACTTCTTTGGAAGTTCCCTCATAATCCTTGTGGTAGTCTTTTCCAGATCTTGTACCAGCAAAAGTTTCTTCTTTAGACTCAGGAGAATGAAGTACCATATTACAGAATTTAGTCTTCTTTCCTTTAGTCTTTTTTTTATGGAGATTTTTATGTGGAACCTCAAATCCCAATCCGACAGAGAATTTTGACCTTGAATTTGTAAAGGAACTCGCATACCTTTACCATAGTTCAAGCCTTCCACTTTTTGAAAGTCATAGCCTATCTTTTTTATGAGATGGACCGATTGTTGACTGTACATGTGAGTAGGTAACGGACTTTTAATGGACTGTTCAACATATGAAGAAGGAACATAAACCTCTATAGTCATAAGGGTAGAAACTTTTGGTGCAGGAGGTAAAATCCCAACCGGAGCTTTCTCGTAAGCAGCAAAAACTTGTTGTGCCCTATACAAAGGAAAACTGTTCATGGCTAACCATTGCCGATGAGTAAGCTTTAGTTTGGTAGGAAGGACCAAACTCGGAGGGCATATGTTCAGACCCCTTAGCCTATTTTCCAAAGGAATACCATACCACAGATGATCGGAATCATCATGGTCTGGAGCAACAACAAGAGAAATCATATTACAGGTTTTGACTTTTTTACCTTTCTTGGATTTTGGAATTTTACTTTCATGTTCCATTTCAGGTACTAAGTCGGGGTGTACCCACATGATTTCACCCTTTTTTAAGGTGAGAGGCACTAATTCTTCACTTTGATATCTGGCTGGTGGAAGATTCACAATCTTCATCGTCGCCTTCGGAATTGGGACAACCCCATCAGGAACTTGCTATGGAGGAAAACCTCCAAATTGAAGAGAAATCATATTGGTTGTGACTGTATGATCATCATTAGTTAAAGCGCACTACAACAAAAAATTCTTTTAATGACGGCTAAAAAGCGTCATTAATGACGAACCATGACGCTTTTTTTTTCAAAGCAGCCGTTATGAAAACGGGTGTTATAATTTTTTTAAAAGCGTTATAAAAAAACCGTCATGAATAGTTCCTATAAAAACGTTATGAATAGTTAATATATAGTACACAATTCAGGACATTTTGAAAGCGTTATGAATAGATAATCTGTATAAGCTCAATGGAGAACATTTATAACACTCAATATTAGTGAACTCATCACATTTATAACGCTTAATACTGCACATTATATATTACTTTCCAGAAACTTCTCAATTCAATTTTAAAACAACCACTTTGAACTATATTCACAAGAAAACATCGAAATATTATATCACCATCTTTATTATATTATTTCAAAATAGGGTATCCAAATACATATATTTACAACTACTACTTAAATGGATCCTCAAAACAAGTAATTACTTTGGCTTCAACTTGAGCACATCAAAACTGTCAACATCACGTGTAGAAAATTCTGAATCAAGACTACCTGCATCATCATCAACAATGTAGTCTCGCTTCTTATCAGGCAAATAAGCAAGCTGCAAGAAAAGAGAAGGATATTATTAAATACTAGAAGATGAAAAATATCATAACCAAGCTAATAAGATTAAATACAGTAAACATCAGAAGCTACAAAGTGGAGTAAGCTGCAAGAAAAGAGAAGGATATTATTAAATACTAGAAGATGAAACAAATATCATGACCAAGCTAATAAGATTAAATACAGTAAATATCAAAAGCTACAAAGTGGAGTAAGGTGCAAAATGGAGTAAGCAATGCAAGGCTGCTGCCAAGTGCAGCCTAAACACTTGACTGCAGCAGTGCAAGGTGCTCTGCTCACCTTACTCTTCTCACTGTCCTGGGCAGAGAAGCCTCATATACATACAACATCAATATACACCCATGTATATATATATAGGTCCACCTATATAGCCCCTATCTATATAGCTATCAAGCTCACTAATACTTACTCAAACACTTAGATACTATGGATTGAACATTAATGCAACCCAGGACTGCAACAAGCCTCTGAACACTCATTGATACCATTATCCTGCTACCAACAGTAGACTCAAAGGCCTACACTAATACACTGATATAGGGATATGGCTAATTTTCTACTGCCATACTATGAACAGGGGTATGAATCCCCTTCTCTGTCAAGTCCCTCTTATTTGTCAAGTCCCTCTTTTCTTCTCTTCTAATTAAGATACACATGAATGCCCATCAATTCTAATATCTAAACTAATACCTAGGCTCATAGTCTATGCCAAGGCCAAAGCACTCTTATATATTCCCAGGTTTTGACACACAAGACACCCTCATACTCTTATTGATACCAAAATCCCTGATACCACCACTGATACATACCTATTCACTCCCTAACACCCTAACGTTATTGTCTACACCTCTCATTTCCCTCTCGAAAGCTCTGGGCAGAGCCTCCCCTACTACTCTTTAGCCTCCCAGGCCATAGGCCAAACTGCCTCTTCACTTCCAGTGCCATACCCCTCAAGTTCTACCAAGATAGCTAAAACTATGATTCATAAGAAAAATTGGCCAATATAACAAAACATCTAAGTGAAGGCAATTTATGTTAACCTCAGAATTAGTTCCCTGGAAGCACAAAGGTCAAGGTAATTTGGATGATACATAAAGTAGTAAACCAAGTTGGTTAATCATCATCTTAGCATTGATGCAAGTTATATTAGACTTGACATTCAAATCAAAGATAATCCTAAAAAGAAGATAACTTGCAGATAGATACATTTAATGCAAATACTCACTCACTATCAATGGACACTCTTATCCCCTTTATGTATTCACTGCCTAATCCTTCACTCTCTTACTCATATGCATACTTGACATTCCACTAACACTACATAATTTATATACACATACCTATATATATACATGTCCATCTTAATCTGAACATTGGTCTCTGTCTCATTCCAGTTGGACTTTACTAACTATTAACAAGTATCAGTCCAAATTAATACTTGGTATCAGTCCAAATGGATACCTCAAGTTGTCTAATCATCCATATTTATACATACACTCACTCTCTCTTCTCATATTAGTTCAGTCTAGCCCTTATCCCATCCCACTGTTGCTATACTCTGAAAGACCCCTCAACCTCACTGCTCTGGACAATCCTCCTATCACTCACACTCAAATACTACCTGCAATCTGCTGCCTCCGTGGCCATTTGGCCTGCTGCCAAGGCTAAGGCAGCCTAACTTGCCCCTACTGTTGCTCCCTAATGTGAGCAGTAGCCAACCACTGCTGTGGCTTGCCCGACCTTCCTGGTCTACTGCTCTCTTCATACAAAAAATGTTCTGCACAAGACACAAACTTACCTCTAACTGACACACTAAGTACTCGCATTCATTTCTAAAGGACTTACTTCACTGATTCACACTCCCTCACTTTCGAATTACTGATACCCAAGAGCCACACATGGCTATACGACCATTGCCTCTGATTTCCCAAAAACAGGACACTCTCTCACTGAAACTAACCCCACATTCCATTGCCAAGATGTACTCAAAACTGAGACTGAGAGCTGCTGCCCCACCCCTTCTCTATTATAACACATACATGCACACACTCTTTATAACGCTCTCACCCTCACAACATATTCAAAAACCATTCCCCCTGATTAACTAAAAGTTAGTATTTGATGATTGATGGAGAGAAATCATACCTTCATAATGATAGGGTCATTCCATGGTCCCCTGTTAGACCTAAGATACCCTCCCTCATCAGAGCATATGCACATACAACCAAGGAAATCTGGCAATTAGCTGACAGAAGCACAACGAAAGCTCTCGTCAGTTTAACTGTAGGCTACTACACATTTGAAAAGTAAATCTCAACAACAAATGATTCAGCACCTTGCATCTATAGCTTCGAGTAATCTAGTTTGGTACAGCTTCGACGCTATAGCCAAGTACCTCCTCCTCGGCAGCGGTTCACACCCGCCCAACATCAGCTTCTGGCCCAAATGCCAATCGTCCTTGCAATAGTACCTGATGTCGTAGCCCATGTACTCCTCGAGCTCCTTCTTCATCAGCACACAAGCGTGCCCGACCGTACCGTAAGTCTTGTTCGTTCCGTAAGTCTTGTTCGTGCCCCCGTCTTCCTGTCAACACCACTGCGCCAAAAGACAATGTCACTGTAGCGCCCCGTCCCGCAAATTCAATCGGACGAATCGAAACGCCAACGGCATTTGGACTTAGTCTTGCAACGGCTACTCGAAGGCTTGCTCGGTCGAGGCGATTCCTTGCACAGGTAGGGTAGTTTCGGTGAATTCGCCTCATCTTAGCCTTCACTTAATAACTCGCATGTTTTTAACTTGCACAAGTTAGGCTTGTTAATAAAAGAGACGCATCCACAGAGCTAAGAGAATAATCCCGACCCGTCGAAATATCTTAGGACATGGAAAATGGTCCCAAGGTCTACTTAGAAGTCGGCTCAATGTGCTTTCAAATGGCAATTAATCTTTCGTCCCGTGACTTGGGAGAAGAAAATTGGCCTAAGTTACTAAGTTGCCCCGACACTCGAATAAGCCTAAGCCATAGGCATCACCTGCTTGAATGCTTGATAAAGCATACACTGTCCCGTCGTTTTGCCCCAACGCTTGTATTGGCCTAAGTCATAGGCGTCGCCCGTGTGAATGCTAGAAAATGCATGCACGGTCCTGTCGTCCAAGGCTTGGCATAGCCTTCGTACGTCCCGCAAGTTAAGTCGTCTTGCACGGCTGTTGGCTTAAGTCTAGGCACCCGAAAACTTGGTTGTTCAAGTCGAACGCGTACATGGCACGTTCCCTCGATGCGAAGCTCGACGTAGCCTTTTCTCGTCGAGTCGATGTCCGAATAAGTTAGACGAGAGTTATGTTGGGCTATCGAAGCCATTTCTAGCACTGTCCCGCTCTATCTGCGGTTGTCAAGTCACGTAGTCCCTTGAGAACAAGGCTCGTCGTATAAAGTATATGACTTGAGCGATAGCGTCGCCTATAGAACCAGGTCTGTCTAAGGTACGAGTTACGGTAGATTTAGTAAAGAGTATGCCACGAACAAAGGAAGTCCACGCGACTGGTTGTCGCCGAGATCGGTCCCGCTACTTGGGAGTCTCGCTAAAAGTCTTGATAAGGAAGTGCACGAGATCGGTCCCGCTACTTGGGAGTCTCGATAGAAAGAAGGAAAGCATGGTCATGTTAAGGAAGGATTGGTAGATCGAGTTGAGTCTTGCATGGTCATTGGACAACTTGTCGACAAGGTGTAGTCTTCTTGAATGATCGTCGGGGCACCAGGATCATGTCGGCCCGGGAGAAGCGAGACGGCTCAAAGTAGTATACTGGATAACCACATAGGAGACTTCGGCACCTTCGGGCTAGCCACCCGTATAGGGACGAGTCGATATCCCCGAGCCGGGTTCAAGATAGCTTGACATTGCTAGTGACCACTCACGTAGATGGGTCGACAGAATAGCGGCAAACCGCGTGTATGCCTTTGGATTGGGTCTAAAACTTGGATACAGGTCTAGTCGATAACGCAATGCCTGGGCCTAAGATTGGGCTGTAGCATAGGCACCGTGCTTGGAATAATAGGTGGCATCAGAATGTTTATGAAGTCGACCCTATGTTTCACATGTCTTGTCTAAGTTAGTAAATGAGTCGAGCAGAAAGACCGCAAGACGGTAGCATGGATAAGTCTTGATAAGTTGTGAGGCACGGCCTCAATCTTGAAGCATGAACAAGTCTAAGCAAGGTCTTAAGGCACAAATCAAGTCTAGAGGCACGACCAACACGAGTCTTCCCCTTGACGTCGATGGCACGAGAATTGGTCTAGAGGCACCTGAGTTTAAGTGAAAGTCTTGGCAAGGCCGAATTCACATAAGTTTCTCCTTGGCGAAGCACTATCTCGAATAAGTTGAAGGCACGAATAAAGTATGGCACGACCCTGCCGTCCCGAGTTGAAGTTCAGTCAAGTACATAAGCGATGAGGCACTGCCTCGATCGAAATACACGTTGGCATTATAGCACGACCATGTCGTTGCATATCGATTTGGTCAGACGTCGTAGTATTAAACTGATCCTAAGGCAAGACTAGCAAGACAATCAAAAAGGGACTTGTATTGCACAAAGTAAATAAACGTATTAGTTTTTGTATGGATGGACGAGGAGCTCACTCCACCAGTATAGTTGAGTACTGATACCCATACAGTTTCTATGTGCAGGCACAGGTAGAAGCTCGTGGCACGGAGCTCGCTTGGATGCGTCGAGGCACGGAGTTCCTTGGCGAGTCGAAGCATGCGGCCGCGTGAACTCAAGACTTATATGGGACATAATATATATGGACATCGTCTTCCGAAGCTTCTGCTGGCTCAAGCATTGTAGCGAAAGATGAGAGAGAGCAGAGTGACTTATAAAATGAGAGAAAATTGTGCAGAAGAGACTTGCAATCAAGGCCTTGCGCCCATTGTAATATTATTGTTCAATATCAATAAAGAGTTCTTTTGAATAACTTGTGTTCTGCCTTTAAATTTCCACTGCATGTTCAATGTTTCTGCTTGGGACTTCTGTGCGACGATCCCGTCGCCGTCGATGTAATCGGCCATTATGGAACTGCCTTGCACGAGTGTAATCTAGGCTCGTGCAATATCACACCTTAACGAGGACGATCGCTCCTATGGGAGCGGAATGTGACATAATGGTATCAGAGCACGGCTTTACGTCCTTGGACTTCATGTCGATCTATCAGTTTTGAAAGCTCGTCGTTGAAAAAGAAGTGTGCGCTCTCTCTCGAATGTCCCTTGGCATGTCCATACAATAAGTCTAAATATTTTCAAAAGCTCGTACAAGCGTTCAATCGAACGCATCGGTAGGCCTTTGTGTCGAACGGTGTCAAACATGACTCGATAACGGACACATGCTAAAGTTAACAAGTCGCGTGCGTGCCTAACTAGTCCTACGTTGACCCTAGCAATTGAGCGTACAAACTCAGAATATTGTCCACGCGGGATGGCTATGCACACGGCCTTTTGGCTAAGTTATGCCACATGTCGCTCACCTCGACTTTTTGGTGCAAACGAATCGCGAGCAATATCAAGTATCGCTCGGTCAAGAACGGCGATACACTTAGAGTGTGTATCGATAGAAATGCTATCGAACTAACGCTTAGGCGTACACGAAAGATTGGTTTGGATTTTGAGGAATAGTACAAATGACTTAGTACGTCGAGACGACGTGAGCGATTACGCTAGAGATTCGTCGAATGAATCTGAAGGATATCTTAGCAAATGACGTGAACGTGATTGAGGACTAGATCGGATGGCTCGAATCCTGAGTGGTGTATGGTTTGTCGTGGAAATCATTCGAGCAAAAATGGAGGATTAGAGGTAAAGACGAGTATGTAGGCGAGACGATGCGTTCGCGCAGAGCCTTAGAACGCACCACGCTTAGTTAATCGTGACTTCGTGTGTCCCGAATGAGATATCGTTCGGACAACTTGTGAATGAGCAACGCGAGTTAGAAAATGATTCGGAATGATGAATAAAAGTGAATGTCTTGATCGAGGAAGCTCGAGGATTGTACGTATGATTTTGGATTAAATCGAATAGAATTGTGGTATATCCAGTTCGGATAATAGCATCAGTGCACGACTCAAAATTGGTTGTAAAGGAAGATCATCAGGTTACGCATATCGTCGATGGTATTGAGGCGTATCAAAGATCGATATACGATAACTCGGGGGTACTCTGACTGCGAATGACGATCGTGCAAATATTATTGTTCCGATGGATGCTATACTCGGGATATTGAAATGTATCGAGGAAAAGATAAACTTGGCTCGAGAATTTTCTAGTTGAACGAATGACGGTCAGACTATCAAATTGAAATCTTGAATTGGATGGAAATAAAATATTTGGATTTGCTTCGTCGATAACCACAACTTCGATATTCTTGTCTTATGCGAGCGTAACTCCAGCCTCGCACATGCGTCGCATCGATTAGGGCGATCACTCCGCGTGAGCACTGGTATGGTAATTCATACAGCGGGGGAGATTGAACTAGCATGGCGTGGCAATTTGTGTGCTTCAACTTATGGTTTGACGCGAAGGTGGACTCGAGAATGACTTAGCGTACGTGACGGTCGAAATTGAAGATTGCGTAGGTCCAATCCGCGTATCAAAAATGAATTAGTCTAAACTCAAACAAGAGTTACGCCCCGATGAGAATGATTATTCCGCGGGAGCGTTGCATGGTGATTCATGAACCACCGTGGATAATCGGACTCGCGTGACATCTGGACGCAACATATTGTCGAGCTAGACGACCTCGTGATCGAATACATGAATTGGTTAGAATTGGTGATTGAATAGATTCGAATCTATGTAATGAATACATTAATGCGAATAGGTGATCGTGCTTGATGTTTAGAAATCTGAGTGACACGAGCTCGGGTAAAAAATCTCGTACTATCGACTTTGGTTTGACCCTAGGATTGGGGTCAATATTGGCATTATTGTTGGGGAACTATGATTCTAATCCTGACATTAACTTAGCCTTGAGAAACGGCCTAGCAGTTAGGCGAGACGCCCCTGTTTCAAGGAGTTAGCAATCAAAAGATTGATTTTGAAGATTGGTATGGATTGATGGAATGATTCAAGAATAGGAAACCCTGCTCACGAGATTCGGCTGACATGCATATATTTTAGGGATGCTTGAGTATGTGCATGATGCGACTCGAATGAGAATGACGAATTTATTATCATGCGGCTTGGCTGAATGTATGTATTTTGGGGACGTCTGGAATGCGTGCACGATCCTACCAAGTGATATGTTGAATTGAAATGAGACTTTAGGAATAGAAGAGTATCGAGGATTTAAGATCGTGTTAAAAAAAAGAATGATAGTAGTACGAGCGTGGCTCGGAATCGAAGAAACGCGTAGGCGCAGTGTGTACGATAAACTATGGCATGCCCCGTACGACTGTTATAGTTTCATGTCTACGCTCGATTAAGTCTTGGCCATATAAATGGTAGGATGGCTTGCCTTCAGGAAAGTCTTGAGGACGAGACTTGTTCTGAGTGGTGTATGATGTAGTGCCCCATCCCTCAAATTCAATCGGAGGAATCGAAATGCCAATGGCTACTCGAAGGCTTGCTCGGTCGAGGCGTCTCCTCGCACAGGTAGGGTATTTTCGGTGAACTCGCCTCATCTTAGCCTTCACTTAATAACTCGTATGTTTTCAACTTGCACAAGTTAGGCTTGTTAATAAAAGAGACGCATCCACATAGCTAAGAAAATAATCCCGACCCGTCGAAATATCTTAGACCATAGAAAATGGTCCCAAGGTCAGCTTAGAAATTGGCTCACCGTGCTTTCAAATGACACTCAATATTTTATCCCGTAACTTGGGAGAAGGAAATTGGCCTAAGTTACTAAGTTGCCCCGACACTCGAATAAGTCTAAGCCATAAGCGTCGCTCGCTTGAATGCTTGATAAAGCATGCACTGTCCCGTCGTTTTGCCCCAACGCTTGTACTGGCCTAAGTCATAGGCGTCGCCCGCGTGAACGCTAGAAAATGTATGCACGGTCCCGTCATCCAAGGCTTGGCATAGCCTTCGTACGTCCCGTAAGTTAAGTCGTCTTGCACAGCTGTTGGCTTAAGTCTAGGCACCTGAAAATTTGGTTGTTCAAGTCGAACGCGTGCACGGCATGTTCCTTCGATGCGAAGTTTGGCGTAGCCTTTGCTCGTCGAGTCGCTGCCCGAATAAGTTAGACGACAGTTATGTTGGGCTATCGAAGCCATTTCTAGCACTGTCCCCCTCTATCTGCGGTTGTCAAGTCGGGTAGTCCCTTGAGAACAAGGCTCATCGTATAAAGTATTTGACTTGAGCGATAGCGTCGCCTATAGAACCAGGTCTGTCTAAGGCACGAGCTACGGTGGATTTAGTAAAGAGTATGCCACGAACAAAGGAAGTCCACGCGACTGGTTATCGCCGAGATCGGTCCCGCTACTTGGGAGTCTCGCTAAAAGTCTTGATAAGGAAGTACACGAGATCGGTCCCACTACTTGGGAGTCTCGATAGAAAGAAGGAAAGCATGGTCATGTTAAGGAAGGATTGGTAGATCGAGTTGAGTCTTGCATGGTAATTGGATAACTTGTCGACAAGGTGTAGTCTTCTCGAATGATCGTCGGGACACCGGGATCATGTCGGCCCGGAAGAAGCGAGACGGCTCAAAGTAGGATGCTGGATAACTGTATGGGAGACTTCGGCGCCTTCGGGCTAGCTACCCGTATAGGGACGAGCCGATATCCTTGAGCCGGGTTCAAGATAGCTTGACATTGCTAGTGACCACTCATGTAGATGGGTCGGCAGAATAGCGGCAAACCGCGTGTATGCCTTTGGATTGGGTCTAGAACTTAGATGCAGGTCTAGTCGGTAACACAATAACTGGGCCTAGGATTAGGCTGCAGCATAGGCACCGTGCTTGGCACGATAGGTGGCGTCGGGATGTTCATGAAGTCGACCCTATACTTCACATGTCTTGTCTAAGTTAGCAAATGAGTCGAGCAGGAAGACCGTAAGGCGGTAGCATGGATAAGTCTTGATAAGTTGCGAGGCACGGCCTCAATCTTGAAGCATGAACAAGTCTAAGCAAGGTCTTAAGGCACAAATCAAGTCTAGAGGCACGACCAACACGAGTCTTCCCCTTGACGTCGATGGCACAAGAATTGGTCTAGAGGCACCTGAGTTTAAGTGAAAGTCTTGGCACGACCGAGTTCGCATAAGTTGCTCCTCGGCAAAGCACTATCTCCAATAAGTTGAAGGCACGAATAGAGTATGGCACGGCCTTGCCGTCCCGAGTTGAAGTTCGATCAAGTACATAAGCGATGAGGCACTGTCTCGATCGAAATATACGTTGGCATTATAGCGTGACCATGTCATTGCATATCGAGTTGGTCAGACATCGTAGTCTTAAACTGATCCTAAGGCAAGACTAGCAAGACAATCAAAAAAGGACTTGTAATGCACAAAGTAAATGAACGTGTTAGTTTTTGTATGGTTGGGCGAGGAGCTCACTCCACCAGTACAGTTGAGTAATGACACCCACACAGTTTCTATGTGCAAGCACAGGTAGAAGCTCGTGGCGCAGAGCTCGCTTGGATGCGTCGAGGCACAGAGTTCCTTGGCGAGTCGAAGCGTGCGGCCGCGTGAACTCAAGACTTATACGGGATATAATATATGGACATCGCCTTCCGAAGCTTTCGCTGGCTCAAGCATTGTATCGAGAGATGAGAGAGAGTAGAGTGACTTATAAAATGAGAGAAAAGTGATCATGATAGACTTGTAATCAAGGCCTTGTGCCCATTGTAATATCATTGTTCAATATCAATAAAGAGTTCTTTTGAATAACTTGTATTTTGCCTTTAAATTTCTGCTACATGTTCAATATTTCTGCTTGGGACTTCTGTGCGACGACCCCGTTATAGCCGATATAATCGGTCGTTATGGAACTTCCTTGCACGAGCACAATCTAGGCTCGTGCAGCATCATGCCTTAGCGATGACGATCGCTCCTACGGAAGCGGAGCGTGACAGCTACCACCAGCGACTGCTAGCTACCACTACTCCCTCCCATCGACCACCATCACAACCAAACCACACCAGTACAGAGTAAAAGAGGAAGAGAACTTACCTAACCTAAATCCGCAACTCTATCGGCCTCGCCGTCCACCGCCTCCAGCGAGCCTCTCCAAGCTTCTGCGAGCCCCCCTTCCGTAGTAGAGCCGGCGACCCCGCCGTCTATGCCGCTGCCAGTGGTGAGGACTCCCCTCTCTTCTCTACGCCGCCATCCAGAGCACTACAACAAAAAGGCGTTGAGGGATCCGGAGGGGTGCTCGGCTACCCGCTGCTTCTCGTTCAGGTGACCAGGCTAAGCTGCGACGGACTCGTCATCGCCACCCGTGTCAACCACGTCGTCGCCACCCGACACGAGGGGCACCATCGTCCCCCTCGACGGCATGGTCCACCGGTCCTTCTTCTTCGGCCCCGACAAGCTCTCCGTGCTGAGGAAGCACGTCCCGGCCCGCCTCTCCGAAAATAAAGTCGGGGCTAGGGTTAGGATTTTTGGGAGGGGGCGTTGGGGCTAAGGTTAGGGTTTGTAGGAGGTTGAAAGAAGGAGGAGAAGGAGAAGATTAGAGTTTAGAAAAATTTTAGGGTTCAGGAAGATGGAAATGAGCAAGAAACTGAAAGGGCTTTGGAAATTTTTAGGGTTCAGGGAGAGGAGGGAAGAGGGGGAGGAGGGAAGCTCTGAAAAAGATCGAGTGTGAAGGGTTTTATTGGAAGTTTATTAATTATAAGTTTGCCACCGCTCTAAAATATTAATAACGCTTTGTTTTATAAACATTATAAAAAGCCAAGAATTAGCCCAAACTGTCATAGAAAAAAGGTATTTTGAACTTTGATAACGCTTAGGTATCAGGCGTCATCAATACGTCTTATCGAGCATTATTAATAGGCCTTTTTGTTGTAGTGCGACAACTTTAGCATTTATCAGCTCTTGAATCTTCTTCTTCAAGACATAGCAAGCCTTAGTATGACGATTTATGTATCTATGATAGATACAATACTTGAGATTATCAGTCAAATCTACCTCATTATGTCGTTTTGGCTCTAGAATCTGGAGTTTACCACTCTTCACAAGATAGTAAAATATTCCAGGAATATCACTGTCATCGAAAGAGTATTCTTCTGTCGGCTTAGAAGACTCCGGATTACTTGGTGTAGTTTTAGATTTTGAAAGGTTTACCACTAGGGTTTCCTTTCCTTTCATATTGTGATTACCAGAGTTGTTGCCTGAAGTGGCTTTCTTTCCTTTATCTTCTGAGGCGAAGATCATCCTATGTTCACGAGCCAATCTACTATTGGTCTCTGCTGAAACTGCTACTATAATAAATGAGACCCAATCTGTGAATTGAGAGCCTATAAAAAAAATGATGGTTGGTCGCAGATTCATTTTGCATGTATCAATTACTGCTGAATCTGGCATACTAGAAGGCATTTTCAAAGTAGCTTGTCAAAAGCGTTAAATAAACGTCCGAGTATCCTCTTTTTTTGTTTAATTTCTATTAAGGAAGACATATTCATGTTCATCCCTCCTTCATAGAAACGAGAGAGAAATATTGCTTTAAACTCGTCAAAAGACGATATGCAATTGTCGGGTAGACTGCGATACCAATCGTATGCTGTAACCGTCAAACACCCAATGAAGACTCGGGTGAGAAGAGCATCATTCTTCTGTAGATGCGTAGTCATAATATCAAAATAATTGATATATTAAATTGGAAAAGCCTTTCCATCAAATAATACCATAGATTGTGGCTTGAATTTAGGAGGAAAGGGCACATCATTCCAGTGGGGAGGATAAGGTTTCTTGATCCCCAACCTCTAGAGCTGATCTTTGTGCTTAAGAACCTCAAACTGTGGTTTTAACTCACGTACTACTTGAATAGCTTCACTAGTTTGAGGAAGCATATTTGATTGAATAGTGGCTGGATGTACCGTTACCCCCACTGGAGGTGATACATCTTCTGGAATAAGAGGATCTGGAGATACGGAGTTTTGATTGATAGCAGGCTCTCGACTCAGATTATTCAAAGGTATGTCAACCCCTTGACTATCTTGAGTTTGCGCTGCTACTTGCATCGGTGTTACCACTGCTGGTTGGACTGTTTGCTGATTCGTTATTAACTAATGCATATTTTGTATCATTGCAAGCATATCCTTTAGCGATTGTTCCACCGTAGAAAGACGTTCTGTATGAGAAGTAGACGTCTCCTATTCTTCTCCGATAGCATAAGATTCAACTTCTCTTGAACTTACAGAGGGATCGGTGTAGAAATAAGAATTAATGCTATCAGTTTCTGACTCCTGATACTGGGTACCCCCGGCTTTGAATCTGAAGAATGCATATTTAAAGGTCGTTGACTTCTTGACCGAGTATGTTGATATACTCCTTCAAAAGTGTCAAGGATTTGGTTGAACCTTTGTTGACTTGGAGTCCGAGACGAATTGCGTCTTGGACGTCGTCCTCTATTGATATGAGATGCCATATTGACTGATGCATAAGACAACTCATATTTTTGGTCATCATTTTATTGCTGAGGTACATTGTAGCTTAATCGGTCGAAAACTGACCGTTTAGTAGCAGAATGGCAACATTTGATCACAATTTGGTGACATTTACAATGATAATTTTCTTGAGGGAATGTCACAGGAGATTTTCTGTTTTTACGCTTTTGTACAAGTAACTCGCGTAAATCGAAAGAATCAGAAGGTAGCATTTTCTTTTTTATATTTGGGACAGAGAAATATCCAGTCCCTTATGTAAAAAGAAGATTACTAGCTTCATTGGCAGAAGAAATGTGTGCATTTTTACACGCTTGGAGTTGTGTGCGTAAATCCTGCATTGATTTTTGTGCACTACGAATGCCATCAGCATTGCGCATAATCCTGAGATTAGGCATTTTGCGTAAAGCAGCACTAGAAGATTGTTGGCGTAAAACAGAAGTTTTGCCAAAATTTCTTGTCTTTTTGGACAAATCAAAGGAGTTGTTTGCCATAAGAGACTTTTTTTACGCTGTACGCGTGTAGGCAAGTCCACTTTAGATGCAAAAGCACCATCATGAACTTTATCTACCATGTCACTGACAGAAGATTTGCTTTTACGCGTATAGCACAAAATAGAAGCATCTGCCACGTCACACACGGGAAATTTGCCTTTATGCGTAGAGCGCAAGACTTGAGTGTCTACCACGTCACAGACAGGAGACTGAATTTTACGTACAGGGCGCAACACTGAAGTAGGAACGGCCTCGTCACAGACGGGAGCCCCAACAACAGGAGTGGAAAGATTTTCCTTGCCTTCAGAGACAGCAGAGAGATCATAGGGTGCTTTGGGAATCCAAACTTTTCGTACCTTTCATGATTTTTGCACATTAGAGTAGCGAGCACTACCCCCAGTTCGGACATTTCCTCATAAGCAGTCTGGTCGAATTGAACAACCAGAGTCTTCTTCGTCGATCCAACCGACACATCATCATATTGAGCAATTACTTTCTCGTCATAGGAGAAAGTCGTCCTCAGCAGAGTCGTCATTTTGTTTTACTTAACAAAATTCCCTTAAAAGGCTTTTGAAATAAAACGAGAAAAAAAGTACAAAAGTACAAGTATTTTCTGGAAAGTATTGCTATGGATGTCTAATCTGAGAGCGATCACTTTGTTCCTTGGACCACACGATGATGATGAAGAGAACTGCTTGGAGAAGAACAACCGGAAGAACTAAGTCACCAGAAAGGTATCGACACAAGTGGCACTGATGGCACAGTCGAATGCTTTCCTGCTTTGCTTCACTCTGTTCTTGAGAAAAAGTTGAAGAAAAACACTCTGGAAAATCACTTTGCTCTGTAAGTCTCTGGGCTCCAAAATCTTTTACCTCTTTCTTAAAAAAGAATTCTTTATATAGACTTGTCTTCTGTGCGTAAAAAGCATCAATATTGAGTCTCTACGCACGCTACTAGGATAACTGTCACCCACGTACAGAAATTAGCCTCTACGCATGTTGACACATGTCCCATTATTCCAGCAAAACAAGGATAACACGTTCCCACGTCCTCAAAAAATGTGGCATGAAAGCCACATATACAAGCCACGTTCCCACATAATCAGGAAAAGCTAAGCGTAAAATAGCTCAAAGTAAGCTTCCTGCGTAAAGTGGCTAAGAAATAGCCTTGAGCGTATAGTTAGCTCAAATAAACTCCACGCACACATAAAAAAGTAGCTAAGATAGCCTTGAGCGTAAACAAGCTCAAATAACTTTCATGCGTAAAGGAAGTTGTTTCTCGAGCGTAAAGTAGCCCTTTTACACAAATGATCCTGGGTTAGTGTAAAACAATCTTCTTGGCTTCTGTGCAAATCTTTGTCAGAAAATCAATCTGTCAGAGCAATATCAATCGCGCATTTAATGCGATGTAGATAGCCTGTCTTCTGCATAAAGTCTGAGGATGGCTCTTGCGTATAGCAACTTGCGTAGAGTCTGAGGATGGATCTTGTGTAGAATATGAATTATACTCTATTTGACCTCTGCGTAGAGCTTGAATTTGACTCAGTTTGACTTTTTGTATCTTGCGTAGAACTTTGAACTTTTTTGACTTGGTCCTTTTATAAAATATGATAAAATATATCAAAATTTATTTTCGCTTCAACAAGCATCCGTCGAACAGATATTGCGGAGGTCACCATGCAGGTCGGCGACACCTTACCACACGAGTAGCAGAATTCAGGCACTCCAGGTATGCGAAATGTGACCCTCTTTTCAGCACAATCTATGGTTGCGTTGCACGGACCGAGCCAATCTATCCCCAGAATTATGTCGTAGTCCTTAATATCTAGAACTATTGCATCGAGACTGATCTTTTGACCACCTATACAGATGATTTCGTCTTCGCAGACTAAATTTGCAAGTAGTGGCATGTCCGATGGTACGTTAACAGTAAGATCGAGGTCCAGCGGTATAAAGGAAATTTGTGCTCGACGGCAAAGTCCGCCAATATAAAACTATGCATGGCACCTGAATCAAACAATACACGTGCAGGTTTATTATTGAATTACAGTATACCTGTCACGACTGTGTCAGATGTGAACGCTTCGTCTCGAGTCATAGCATAGACGCAGCCATGAGCAATGGGGCGACGGTCCTGGCCATTCGGTGGTGCGGTCTGTGGAGCCCGAGATGCTTGGCCTCGGTTCTGTTGATGTTGTTAAGGGCGCTGGTTCGGCTTCTCCGGATAATTGCGTGCAATGTGATCCATTCGTCCGCACCCGAAGCATGCTTCGTTCTTCAATCGGCACTCATTGTCCATGTACCCCTCTTTGTGGTAGAAATTACAGACTATTCTATCCTTCGTCTGGTTGCCACCTCCATTGCCGTAATTTTGATGCTTGTACGGGTTATTGCCTCTCGTATTACTATGGCATTTGTTATTAAAGTGAATAGTGCCAGTAATAGCAGGAGGATACTTGAACTCCAGACGGAGGGCATGGTTGAGTGCCTCGCCCATGGTTTTATATTCGGACACCGAAATATGAGCACGGATAGTGGAACGCAGGCCCACTTTGAATCATTGAGTTCGACTTGCAGTGGTAGGTAGATAGGCTCCAGCAAATTTGGCTAGTTTGTTGAATTCAGTCGCATACTGTCGTACTGTCATATTTTTTTGCCTCAACTGCATAAATTCGTTTTCTTTTTCATGTCGCACGACTGCAGAAAGATATTTCGTCTCGAACGCATTTCTGAATATGGCACATGAGATCGTCGTCATCTCGTCTTCACGTCGAATTGTCCGCTTCTGTACGGCACACCAATCGTACGCATTCATTCGAAGTAGAAGTTGAGCACACGCGACTTTCTTTGAGTCTTCGACAACCAGAAGCTCGAACTTGTCTTCCAGCTCCTCCAACCAGTAGATCGCCACAGAGGGATCTTTTGTGCCGTTGAAAAAGTGCGACAGCTTTTTGTAAATTTTGACACGTCGAAGTTAGAACTTCTCGGTGCCGCGGGTGAGAGCACGGGCGCCTCCGATTCAGCTTCGTTTGTAAAACCCCTAAATTTCTACTATTTTTTATTTATTTAAAATTTGTAATGATTTAAAATTTTATATTGTACGTCACGTAGTCGTATTGAACGTCGTGTGCGAAGGTTCGTCTTTCGTAATTGCTCGACGAATGCGAATATGTGCGAGCGTACATATTTTTGAAAAATATTATATTTATTATTTTTATAGCTTCAAAGTAATATAGACAAAAGTTATTTCTAGCTATTAATTTCAAGTTTATGACTTTAATTATGAAAAGCCTTTCATTTATATAGTTATAATAATGAATAAATTTTTCCTATAAAATGGTAAATTAGAAAAGTATATCTATGTAAATATTATTTGTACAAACATATATTTTTCGTAATTATTTATTTTAAATAATAATATAATTTTTGAAATTATTATTATTAGTATTTTTGGGAAATATATTTCGAAATTATTGTGACGATTTAAATCGTGATTTGAATTTTTGGATTTATTTAAATAGTTAAATATTTGAAGTTTGACTTATCTCATTTGATTTTGAACTAAAAATTTAATTTGATTTAATTAGATTTAATTGGATTTGGATTAGATTTGATTTGATTGATTTTAATTAAATAGATGGTTTATCTACTTGGGTTTTAAATATTCCTAGTCCATATCTAAGTGGGAATTCCCACATCCTATAAATAGGCAGGTACTCCTCCACATTATTGTTCCACAAATATCCACCACAGAGTGCATCGTGTCGGTGTCCAACTCCAATAGATTATTTTTTTGGTACATCTACATCATCTCCTTCGTGTCGACAATCCCGACACCAACTTCGATTCCTAAGCCTAACCCGGGCCAGCCAACCATATCCAACCCCTCTCCCGGCCAACGGCAGCAGACCCGAAACCCCCTAACCCTAAAAATACCAACACCAGCACCCCGCTACTGCCCTGCCATCCCGACCTTCCTGCTGCCACCCTACCGAGACATCACCTTCGCCTTCTCCGCCCACACAACACCGTCATCGCGACCGACCGCCACCACGACCGGTTGCGCATCCCAAAACCCCCAAACCCAGCACACCACCACTGCCACCTTGCCGGAATGCCACGGACCACCACCCATTGTCACCACCATCACGACCCCCATCACCACAGTCCCATCCACCGCCGTAGCTAACTCCGGCCAGGGCCAACCCGCCACCAGAAAAAGAAAAAAAAAGAAATAGAACCCTAACCCTAAACCACCCTCACCTCGCCGGAGCTGTGCGCCGTGAGCTCTGCCTCACTCCCTTCAACTCCGGCGTCCGCCCCCTTTCCTCGTCGGCCACCGCCGCCGCGACCCAGCTCCCTTTTCCTCCGCTCCTCCGTGACCGAAGCACCGCGCCCGGTCTCCTCGCCATCCCGGCGAGCTCGCCTCCGCCCAGCGCCTCGCCGCGCTCTCTCCTCCGCGTCGCCTCCGTAGCTCCGCCGCATCGTCGGAACTCATCAACTCCGCCCCTTCTCCCCGCGTCCGACTATCGCGCCTTCCCCCTTCGCCGCGAGCCGCCGCTCGCACTACGACCACCGCCTGTGGAACCCCATATCCGATGACTTCACCGCCGCCGGCCTAACCCTAGACTCCTCCGCCACCGACCCAGTGCCGAAGGCCCCCTCCGACTCCCTTTTCCTTCGCCGCGCGCCTCCGGCAACGCCACAGCCCCGTCGTTTCCCGCCCGGCCGCCTCGTCTGCTGTCCGACGTCGAGCCCCCTTTCCTCCTCCGCTTCTCCATCCTTCCTTTCCCCACCACTCTCTCTCACGCTCTTCACCTCCTCTTCCCAAATTCTTCTTCTCTCTAGACCTTCCGCTCCTCTCTCTCTTATTTGACTGTGACTGGATGCTTCCCTTTCTTTGTGTTGGAACACTTTGGGAGAAGAGATTGTTGTGTTCACTTTTGATGGCAACTGAAATTTTTTATATTTTTATTCATTTTGTTTCCTACTTTTCGAGAAGCACAGGGTTTTTATTTTTGCTGCCTTGACTGCTTTCCGAGGAAGCTTTGGCTATCACTATTTTTATTCTTATTTATTATTATTATTATTATTATTATTATTATTATTATTATTATTATTATTATTATTATTATTATTATTATTATTATTATATTATTATGATATGATTAATATTACTAAATATAGTATTGCAATAATATTTTACTGTTACTATTATTATTGTTAATACTATTATTTCATTATTATTATTATTATTATTATTATTATTATTATTATTATTATTATTATTATTATTATTATTTTCATTATTGTTATTATTATTATTTTATTCTTTATATGTACAAAATCTATTGTATGGTTATATTATTAATATTATTAATATTTTGATATTAGTTAAGTATATTGTTTTGGCTTACTTATATTAGTTTTGTAATTATTAATAGTATACATCGAGATATTTTTGAACTATATTAGCGTATTATTTTTGATGATTCTAATATTTTCTACCCAGTTGAATTATATCTTTAATATAAGAAAAGAGTTTTTATGACTTTTAGATATTTATTTAAAATATTTTGAATAAAAGAAAAACATAGAATTTTGTCTAAATTGGTTTTTCCAATTTTTTGTGTGTTTATCAAATATTATTTTTACTAATAAAAATATAGCTCCTATCTAATATCTAATTTTTGACGAACTTAGTATTTTTATCCAAAAATGATTTTCTTGACTGTGAGTATTTTTCTTATACTTATTTTGACTTATGAAAACTAGTTTTAGGAATTATAAATATTTTCTAAAACTCGTATATATATAAATATTTATTTATCCATTATTTCTTTAATTTCTCTCATGTCCGTATCCAAGTCATGTTGTTCCTATTCCTTCGGCCATTTCGAGACTACCTTATGTCCACCCTAACTAAATTGACCCTTCTGGACCCAATGGAACTGTCCGTGCCACTATCAGAGGTTCCCTTGTGTAGTTGTTACACCAAAGTTGCAGATCGTGCCACCTTGATCATCGCAGCACAACAGGCGCCCTACCAGGCAAGACACCTTGCCATTCGCTGTTTAATTATTTTAGCTCATATTTCATGTATTACTTATTTTCTTTATGCAAAATAAACTGTGATACATGGCATAACCTGTTAGAACTTATTGTTTATTTATATTTTCTGCTATGTATTATTTTTACACATTAAACCTAGATTTAAGGGACCACCTAGTGTGTTGCATACATTGGCCTTGACACGTTGTAACACGAAGTTGTGTGTCGCATGTAGAACACGGAAGTGCGTGATTGGCTGGCCACCAGTACGTACAAGCCGTACGATAGGAATAACCGCTAATAGAGGTTGCATGCTAGTTTGACTTAGCGGTTATAGAGGTTACTGTTGTGGATACAACAAAGTAGACATTGGGCGGGAAGGACAATTCCTTAGCATATGGGCTTCGATGCACTTTTTCTTTTGTAACCCGTGAGCTCCGCCGGAGACGCGGGTCAGATTACCCATGATTACTGACGGCCACTGACGATTCTGCGGAACGTCATGCTCTTACTGATGGGGCCTCTGGTGCCCAAGGGGGACTACGCCGATCATATTTAGCCAGGGCCCATGCGTAGGAAGGATTATTCTTAACTACATTTCACTTAGAATGGATAGGTACCTTTATCCATTAGGTACGAGTACTTTTGGTTTGGGTACTTGTATCTGACCGTGGCTTGGAACAATAACTTGTCGCGAATTAGTTCATCACATCTTGTCCTTGTTTGGTTGTAGGTGTGACTTACTACTTCGATGAGAAGGTATTGAACCTTGTTGGGGTCCGGATACCATATTGGATTCTTAGCATGGAAAGATACGCCACCGTGAATTAGTTTACCATCTCTTGTCCTTGTTTGGTTGGGGGGATGGTACGCTCGTTCAGTAGGTGCGTATTGGACCATGTTATAATTCGATTTACTTATTTATTTGAGCGATATTTATTCAGTTTATATGGCATGATATTATGTGTCTTGTTACGTCCCTCTGAGGACTTGGTTATCTCCCCAGGTGTGTGCTATTGTCTTTCGCAGGTGCTTTAGCTCTAGCCGTGACCATCTTCATTTCTTCGAGGATGATTGCGCTTGGATCGTCTTCGCTTCGCTCGCCAAAATCATTTATTCTATCATGTACTTTTCCTTTACTTGTTGGTAGTAGATTTGTCTCCGCCCAACATATTGTATCAAGACAATTCATTATCTTTATATGATGTCTTTTATTCATTTATTTTGCGTGGATGAGATTAGTTATGGTTCTACTGCATTTTACAGCTTATGTATTTATACGAGGCTTCCATATATTGGAGTATACTTTGTATGAATACAGCTGGCATGTCTACGTTCCTAGTCCTACGTATTTTGGGACTGGGGCGTTACATGTTTTTGTGGTGGCCCATGCAGGTCTAGATAAATTGTTTGGTTGCTTTACCATACCAAGCAAGCCTGCGTATAGGATTAGAAGTCTAGGGTCTTATCCACATACTTGACTCTTTCCTAGATTTTATCTACCGTTTGACTCATCGACTGCATCTTGCTTGATTCCTTCTAACAAAATTCTTATCTTTCCTTCGTGCCTGCTAGAGATTGACCCTTCTAGTTAGATGTCCCAAACACCCATAGCTTAATTCTTTAAGTTGGGTAGAATTCCCCACACACCCTTGACCATTAAGGGAATACAAATGGTATTATCTATACCATAGAGACTAGAGGAAGTTAACCCATTTGGTCAACAAAGCCTTGGTCAATAAAACCGTAGAATGATGGTATAGAAATAAACAAGGCTTAGATCCTTATGACTCTTAGACTATTTGTTCTTTATTTCATCTACCCTCGTGCCTATATTTTTACTATCTAGACTAATGATGCTAATATAGCCTAGTATTTGCAAGCTAATTCTTTATCGAGCTTGATCAAGGCATATGATATTGAGCGGCCGCTCACTAACATATTGTCTAATCAGAACCGGTGCATGATGGTCTGATCAATCGAGTGGACTTTGGTTTGCCTTTTTCATATATCAATCTACGTGGATGGAATGTAGTTGAGCTTTCTCCTTAGAATTCCATCCACGACTGCCTTGACGATTCTTTTGAAATTTATACGGCCGCCTTTGAACCACGCATTCGAAATCGATAATATCGTCCTTGCACTCCTTATAGCTTTCGCCTTCAACCATTTTAGAATGACGAAGGCATTGTGCTAGAGATTCCTCTAGCTATCCTATCGCCTATAACCACTATCACTCGATGTTGCTATATCTTCATCCTAAACTACTTGGCCCTATCAAGACCCACTAATCGCTTAATTTAAGTGAATCTAATTTGCTCTCTTCGTGACCCTCATTCATTCTGATCATACCGTATTGTTTTTCTACGATCTAGATCACGATTTCTTACGACATGATTTTATGAAAATATTGTCATCATTGGGTCCCCATTGATACCCTCTTGTGTCCTCTAACCCCCTACTAATTCTTAATTTCGATGACGAAATTCTTTTAAGTTGGGTAGGATGTAAAACCCCTAAATTTTTACTATTTTTTTATTTATTTAAAATTTGTACTGATTTAAAATTTTGTATTGTACGTCACGTAGTCGTATTGTACGTCGTGTGCGAAGGTTCGTCTTTCGTAATTGCTCGACGAATGCGAATATGTGCGAGCGTACATATTTTTGAAAAACATTATATTTATTATTTTTATAGCTTCAAAGTAATATAGACAAAAATTATTTCTAGCTATTATTTTCAAGTTTATGATTTTAATTATGAAAAGCCTTTCATTTATATAGTTATAATAATGAATAAATTTTTTCTATAAAATGGTAAATTAGAAAAGTATATCTATGTAAATATTATTTGTACAAATATATATTTTTCATAATTATTTATTTTAAATAATAATATAATTTTTGAAATTATTATTATTAGTATTTTTGGGAAATATATTTCAAAATTATTGTGACGATTTAAATCGTGATTTGAATTTTTGGATTTATTTAAATAGTTAAATATTTGAAGTTTGATTTATCTCATTTAATTTTGAACTAAAAATTTAATTAGATTTAATTAGATTTAATTGGATTTGGATTGGATTTGATTTGATTAATTTTAATTAAATAGATGATTTATCTACTTGGGTTTTGAATATTCCTAGTCCATATCTAATTGAAAATTCCTACATCCTATAAATAAGCAGGTACTCCTCCACATTATAGTTCCACAAATATTTTTTCACAAATATCCACCGCAGAGTGCATCGTGTCGGTGTCCAACTCCATTAGATTATTTTTTTGGTACATCTACATCATCTCCTTCGTGTCGACAATCCCGACACCAACTCCAATTCCTAAGCCTAAACCGGGCCAGCCAATCATATCCAGCCCCTCTCCCGGCCAACGGTCGCAGACCCGAAACCCCCTAACCCTAGAAACACCAACACCAGCACCCCGCTACTGCCCTGCCATCCCGACCTTCCTGCTGCCACCCAACCGAGACATCACCTCCGCCTTCTCCGCCCACAACCACCGTCATCGCGACCGACCGCCACCACAACCGGTTGCGCGTCCCAAAACCCCCAAACCCCGCACACCACCACTGCCACCTTGCCAGAATGCCACAGACCACCACCCACTGTCACCACCATCACGACCCCCGTCACCACAGTCCCATCCACCGCCGTAGCCAACTCCGGCCAGGGCCAACCCGCCACCAGAAAAAGGAAAGAAAAAGAAATAGAACCCTAACCCTAAACCACCCTTACCTCGTAGCAGCTGCGCGCCGTGAGCTCCGCCTCACTCCCTTCAACTCTGGCGTCCGCCCCCTTTCCTCGCCGGCCATCGCCGCCGCGACCCAGCTCCCTTTTCCTCCGCTCCTCCGCGACCGAAGCACCGCGCCCGATCTCCTCGCCATCCCGGCGAGCTCGCCTCCGCCCAGCGCCTCGCTGCACTCTCTCCTCCGCGTCGCCCCCGTAGCTTCGCCACGTCGCCAAAACTCATCAACTCTGCCCCTTTTCCCCTCGTCCGACCATCGAGCCTTCCTCCTTCGTCGCGAGCCGCCGTCCGCACTCCGACCACCGCCTGTGGAACCCCATCTCCGACGACTTCACCGCCGCCGGCCCAGCCCTAGACTCCTCCGCCGTCGACCCAGTGCCGAAGGCCCCCTCCGACTCCCTTTTCCTTCGCCGCGCGCCTCCGGCAACGCCACAGCCCTGCCGTTTCCCGCCCGGCCGCCTCGTTTGCCGTCCGACGACGAGCCCCCTTTCCTCCTCCGCTTCTCCATCCTTCCTTTCCCCACCACTCTCTCTCACGCTCTTCAGCTCCTCTCTCCAAATTCTTCTTCTCTCTAGACCTTTCGCTCCTCTCTCTCTTATTTGACTGTGACTGGATGCTTCCCTTTTTTTGTGTTGGAACACTTCGGGAGAAGAGATTGTTGTGTTCAGTTTTGATGGCAACTAAAATTTTTTATATTTTTATTCGTTTTGTTTCCTAATTTCCGAGAAGCACAGAGTTTTTATTTTTGCTTCCTTGACTGCTTCCCGAGGAAGCTTTGGCTATTACTATTTTTATTCTTATTTATTATTATTATTATATTATTATTATGATATGATTAATATTAATAACTATAGTATTACAATAATATTTTACTGTTACTATTATTATTGTTAATACTATTATTTCATTATTGTTTTATTATTATTATTATTATTATTATTATTATTATTATTATTATTATTATTATTATTATTATTATTATTATTGTTGTTGTTGTTGTTGTTGTTATTTTTATTATTGTTATTATTATTATTTTATTCTTTATATGTACAAAATCTATTGTATGGTTATATTACTATTATTATTAATATTTTGATATTAGTTAAGTATATTGTTTTGGCTTACTTATATTAGTTTTGTAATTATTAATAGTATACATCGAGATATTTTTGAACTATTTTAGCGTATTATTTTTGATGATTCTAATATTTTCTACCCAGTTGAATTATAGCTTTAATATAAGAAAAGAGTTTTTATGACTTTTAGATATTTATTTAAAATATTTTGAATAAAAGAAAAACATAGAATTTTGTCTAAATCGGTTTTTCTAAATTTGTGTGTGTTTATCAAATATTATTTTTACTAATAAAAATATACACTACAACAAAAAATCCTTTTAATGACGCTCGACAAGGAGTTTTAATGACGGCTGATACATAAGCGTTATCAAGTTGAAAATTACCTTTTTTTTATGACGGTTAGGACTAATTCTGGGCTTTTTATAACGTTTATAAAATAAAACGTTATTAATATTTTAGAGCGGTGGCAAACTTATAATTAATAAACTTCCAACAAAACCCTTCACCTCCCGATCTTTTTTAGAGCTTCCCTCCTCCCCCTCTTCCCTCCTCTCCCTGAACCCTAAAATTTTCCAAAGCCCACTTCAAGGTCACTCTATACTATTCTGTGCCCACTTCCTCACTTCCCACCTCCTCACTCTCCACCCTCCTCACCATGGCAAGTTCTCACCAACTTCTCGACGTCATCGGCAAGTGGTCGTACCACGGCCTGCCCAACGAACGCCTCCTCCTCGACGATGATGAGCCGGGAGCAACCATCCCGCCGACCTTCCGGTCGCTACACCACTACTTTGACTCCTTCCGACGCCCCTTCCTCGAGGAGACCCGGGCCCACCTGGCCTCCCGCGGGAGCGCCTCCGACGCCACCTGGGCTCAGAATTAGGGTTCATTCCGTCGATTTTTCATTCCGTCGATTTTTCTCTCTCTAATCTCTCTCCTCACCATTTTTCTTGAATTAGAGAGCTCCACCTGTCCAGGAGGATGACGAGACAGCCGACGACGTTCGACGCCGCGGAGGAGGAGGCCACCGCCGACAGCGAGCTCGTCCCCTCCTCCCTCGCCTCCTTCGTGCTGACCCTCAGGGTCGCCTCCTTCGTACCGATCCTCCTCCCTCGCCTCCTTAAATTAGCTATTCAGGATTCTCGATCACCATATTTTTGAATATGTCCAACACCTATATGGTATTTGTTCTTTGTGAAGCCTTTTTATTCTGTGCATTATTCTGTTATAATTATTAGTTCTCTCAGGGACAAAGATGGTTATTACTGGCTCAACGGAAGGGTTGATGATGTCATAAATATCAGGTATGCTGTGAACATCTCTTCCTCGTATCTATATTTAGAAGTTATTCATCTTCACGGAAACATTATTCCTGCATAGCATATTTAATTTGCATTACTATAAGTTTCTGATGAAAACTATTCTTCTTATACATGAATTATGGATCTATCTGCAGTGGGCATCGTATTGGCACAGCAGGGGTAGAATCTGCACTGGTCTCGCATCCGCAATATGCTGAGGCTGCAGTCCAGACTTTTTTTCTTCAAGATTTAAGCATATGCTCATTTGTCGCAACTCTTTGTCAACTGTAGTGGAAATGGAGGTGCTGGATGACCTACTGACTTGTTCAATCGTCTTTAGTTACTCGTCATGGATCTTGAGGAGGCACTCCAGACATTGCACCAGCAGCATAGTGGCAGAAGAACAAGAGGACAACGGTGTAGGTATTAAGAGTTTATATTCTGAACAGTGCCGAGCAAATAAATTACTTCTTGTCATGGAACCCAAGGAGGCACTATTCCAAGCAGGGTCGATACAGACAGAAACTAATTTTGTTTGACCCTTTTGACTTTTTTCGTGATCACCTCTTTAGGGGTTACCCACTACTCCGGCCTTTTGCACCTAGCCTGATGGTCATTCTAAGCAGAGAAAAATTGTTCAAGTCCAAAATTTTGTGGGACTTATTTCTGGGTCGGCCCTGAGCAGGACAAGAGGACAATGGCGTAGGCATGATAGTCAAATGTTCTGAACGGTATCGAGCAAAGAACGGATTTGAGGTCAAGTTCTCGATAACTCTTTGCATTACTTCTTTCTATGTATTGCTGTAGATTTCCTGAGCACATTTACCCAATGGATGTAGCTATGCTTGTCAAGGTTGCAAGATTTGATTAACTCGATGTGAAATATACATTTCTATATGAGATTGATAATGATATATTCATGAAGTAACTATGTTTCAAGTTCTCATCATGATTATGTTTGCAGGTTAATGTAGACTTGTTACGGGTTAAAGCAAACTCCACTAGCATGGTATGACAAGATTGTCGAGTACCTTAACTATGATATGGTCATGATACCCAACAATGATAATGTATATATGTCTTCTTTTGGCAGGGCCTTTATTCAACATATTCAAAGTTCCAGATGTTTATGGTGTTTTCCAATTCAATGTGGAGTACCAAAGGCTTGGATACACAAGCTTATCTCTTTCTAAGCAGGTGTGTTACCTTATTGAGATGAGCACATCAGTTCTTTTAGCTGTCAATCTATGGTAGTATTTCTGTATTCAATACTCTGTTGACATATTTAGCTTTGTGCTTCCGAACCATAGAGATGAGTGGATAAAATTCATTTAGCTTACCTTTTGGGTCAAAGTTTGTTTTGTTTTATTTTCCTTATACAGGACCTAGTAGAAGGTTGTAGGCTATTTCATGCTATATTTATATCATGATTAGCCTATAAACATGCATGTAATTGGAAAGAAAAAACATGAGATATAGAATTCACAGTTTCTATAAAATTGGTATTCAAGTATAAAAGTCGATAAGATTGACACTACTTGATAGACGAAACAAAATTTGCAAGGCTACTATGGTTCATGGTATTTGCCTGTTCTTTAAAATCCACGTCCAGATTTGCTTGCTTGCAACAAAGGATGAGCATCCAAGCGGATGAGGCCTTTGGGCCTTTGGTATCGGGGGATCGTCCTATGCATAAATCCTGGGATTTACTGCTTTAAGAGAAGTCCTGGGATTAACTGTTGTATCTTTTTTGCTTAGATGCAGTTAGGATTAACCTTGACTAATTTTTCAACTGACTGGAAAAGAGACTTCCATTGTCGGTATCGGTCGGTATCGTATTGGGACATTAATCTTGGAAGCAGTTGTAGATCGGTGGAATCAGCATGTCCGCATTATTTATAGCTGTTCTTCTAATTTCGGATATAAGTTTGTGTTTAATTAGTTGTGGAAATGCTTCATTTAGTTGTGGAAATGCTTCATTTCGAAAATAAGTTTGTGTTTAACCTGTAGATAGGTACAACCTTATTATGCTTCAAACCTTTCTTTATTTGTCTTTTTTCCCTTCAATTTTCTTTGCCAAATTGATGGAAAAAGAGAACCCCAATGCCAGTATCGGTCAGTATCGGATATCGGTTGGTATCGGATTGGGACATGCCAAACCGTATCGATGTCAGCCATATTGTATCGATATCGGCCGATACCTTAAACTATGAGGTACAAATTATAATCCCAAAATTATGTTGCAGCTAGATTTGCTTGATGACCATTATGTGATTTTGTATTTATGATTACAGATTAAAACAAATTTTGATGGCCTTTATGTGCTTCACTGTTTTTCAGGTTCCCAAATTTAATGGAAGAGGTTCAAAGTCTATTACATGGCATTGTTTCAGCTAGATAATATATTCTTTGCCATAATACAAGGTTTGATTCTTCTTACCAGTCATAATGATCTATTACAATAATGTAAAGTTTTATTTTTAACATTATATTATAAAGTATATTGAACCTTGTTTTTATCTTTTTTAGGGTTTTGCTACATATTCTGTGGACAGTTTTGATGTGGCCAAGTTTTGATGTGGACAATTTTGGTAGTTGTAAATATATATATGTATTTGGATATTCTATTTTGAGAATGTAATGAAGATGTTGATATGTACTCTATTTTGAGAAATGTAATAAAGATGGTGATATATAATGTTAAGTTTTTGGAATATAATATATACTGTGCAGTATAGAGCATTATAAATATGCTAATTTGAATAGTATAAAGTGTTATAAATGTGCTGCATTGAGCCTATACATATTATCTATTCATGACGTTTTAAAATTGTTCTGAATTGTGCACTATATATTAACTATTCATAACGCTTTTATAGAAACTATTCATGACGGTTATTTTATGACGCTTTTAAAAAATATTTATAACACCCGTTTTCATAACGGTTGCTGTGGAAAAAAAAAAGCGTCATGGTTTGTCATTAATGACGCTTTTTAGCCGTCATTAAAAAGGTTTTTTGTTGTAGTGATAGCTCCTATCTAATATCTAATTTTTGACGAACTTAGTATTTTTATCCAAAAATGATTTTCTTGACAGTGAGTATTTTTTTTATACTTATTTTGACTTATGAAAACTAGTTATAGGAATTATAAATATTTTCTAAAACTCGTATATATATAAATATTTATTTATCCATTATTTCTTTAATTTCTCTCATGTCTGTATCCAAGTCCTGTTGTTCCTATTCCTTCGGCCATTTCGAGACTACCTTATATCCACCCTAACTAAATTGACCCTTCTGGACCTAATGGAACTGTCTGTGCCACTATCAGAGGTTCCCTTGTGTAGTTGTTACACCAAAGTTGCAGATCGTGCAACCTTGATCATCACAGCACACCAGGCGCCCTACCAGGCAAGACACCTTGCCATTCGCTGTTTAATTATTTTAGCTCATATTTTATGCATTACTTATTTTCTTTGTGCAAAATAAACTGTGATACATGGCATAACCTGTTAGAACTTACTGTTCATTTATATTTCCTGCTATGTATTATTTTTACACATTAAACCTAGATTTAAGGGACCACCTTGTGTGTTGCATTCATTGGCCTTGACACGTTGTAACACGAAGTTGTGTGTCACATCGAACACGGAAGTGCGTGATTGGCTGGCCACCAGTACGTACAAGCCATGCGATAGGAATAACCGCTAATAGTGGTTGCATGCTAGTTTGACTTAGCGGTTATAGAGGTTACTATTGTGGATACAACAAAGAAGGCATTGGGCGGGGAGGACAATTCCTTAGCGTATGGGCTTCGATGCACTTTCCCTTTTGTAACCCGTGAGCTCCGCCAGCAACGCGGGTCAGATTACCCATGATTACTGACGGCCACTGACGATTCTGCGGAACGTCATGCTCTTACTGATGGGGCCTCTGGTGCCCAAGGGGGACTATGCCGATCCTATTTAGCCAGGGCCCATGCGTAGGAAGGATTGTTCTTAACTACATTTCACTTAGAATGGATAGGCACCTTTATCCGTTAGGTACGAGTACTTTTGGTTTGGGTACTTGTATCTGACCGTGGCTTGGAACAATAACTTGTCACGGATTAGTTCGTCACATCTTGTCCCTGTTTGGTTATAGGTGTGACTTACTACTTCGATGAGAAGGTATTAAACCTTGTTGGGGTCCGGATACCATGTTGGATTCTTAGCATGGAAAGATACGCCACCGTGAATTAGTTTACCATCTCCTGTCCTTGTTTGGTTGGGGGGGAAGGTACGCTCGTTCAGTAGGTGCGTATTGGATCATGTTATAATTCAATTTACTTATTTATTTGAGCGATATTTATTCATTTTATATGGCATGATATTATGGGTCTTGTTACGTCCCTCTGCGGACCTGGTTATCTCCCCAGGTGTGTGCTATTGTCTTTCGCAGGTGCTTTAGCTCTAGCCGTGACCATCTCCATTTCTTCGAGGATGATTGCGCTTGGATCGTCTTCGCTTCGCTCGCCAAAATCATTTATTCTATTATGTACTTTTCCTTTACTTGTTGGTAGTGGATTTGTCTCCGCCCAACATATTGTATCAAGACAATTCATTATCTTTATATGATATCTTTTATTCATTTATTTTGCGTGGATGAGATTAGTTATGGTTCTACTGTATTTTACAGCTTATGTATTTATATGAGGCTTCCATATATTGGAGTATACTTCGTATGAATACAGCTGGCATGTCTACGTTCCTAGTCCTACATATTTTGGGACTGGGGCGTTACATCGTTGGATCTAACCGTAGGCTCGGTCACGGAAGGCGTCATCGTTGAATTGTTATTGGCCACGACTGATTGTACGATTTGCTGGAGTATATTCAGCTGCTGTTGCAGCTTAAATTGAGCCTCGAACCGATTCTCGAATTGGGTCTAACGAGCCTCCATCTTCTGACGATGGAGCTCATTTTGACGTTGCTGCATTTCGAGCATCTGCAGCATCCGTTGCATCGGGTCGCCGGAAGGTCCGGCTACGGTAGGCATCATTCCCGTTGGGTTGACGAAATGCTCGGGTCTAGAAGTACTCGAGCCGCTGGAAGCGCACGTCTCGTCCTCTGTCCTAGCTCCCACAACTGCAGGGAAAAGAAAGACAACTCTCGTTAGTTTCAGAAAATATCATGGGTTCAGTATATGGAACAACTCATCTCATCGAAACGAGATTAACGGTTGGATACTAGAAACTCGACATTAGAGGCCGAGGACGTAAAGCCGTGCTCTGATACCATTATGTTACGCCCCGATTCCGTCGAATCGATAGTCGTCCCCCGGGAGTGATATCGTGCGAACCTAATTTGCGATCGCACAAGGCATAGTCATAAGGTAATCCGAGACACGAGATCTAAGAGAGTACACAAACAAATTGAATCACACATTAAGTAAAGAAAACTTTGATCTCTATTGATAATGAACGTCATTTACAGACTCCAGTACAAGACTCGTGCCGCGCGGGCTACAACATGACTTGATTACAAAAGAGTGTCGATGAGATAGCCGTTCCATACATTATTTTGCATAGGCTAAGTGGAATTGCATAAGGAAGCATGTTTTCCATTTTCAATACCGGCAGTTTTATAGCAGTGTTTCGTGAAGAATCGTGCCACGATTTCTTTGATTCTATACTATTATGACAATCATTCATTTACTTCATATTGATTTTGAAGTAGAGGGACGAGGCGAAGGAGGTCAGCCACTCGCCATAGACTTGCTTCAAGCGAGCGACCGGTTGGCTGCGCTGACATCGCCTACGCAATCACCTGCAATCGCATAAGCAACTGATTAGAATACTGTGTAATTCAAGGAATTTTGATATGAATACGAGGCTCGAAAACACAAGTCACGAAAACCCATCGAAAACATTCACAAAAAACGTATTCACAAAAACGAAAGCCAAAGCCAAATCAAGTGCGGCATGAAAATCAGAGCAACGGGAGGTCTCTCCCGACTCAGCTGCAGAGCCAATCCTCGAGGTACAACCCGCTGAATATAGGACTTGGTTCCGAAGAAGTCATTCAATAACGTGGAATGGATCTTAATTCAACCGTTCCCGTTTGATTGACTCGGCCGATTCTGACCTATCGGTCCCGACCGAATCGATAGCAACAGTGTTCCTTTCTCGCGCACCCCGTGGATGAAAATGGGGCACGATGTAGGGACGGGGCACTTCAATCGCGAACTAAGCTTATGTCGTTGTTCGTCGCTGTAGCGACGTAATTTTGCTATGCGCTTCGTCGCTAGCATTTTATGCAACTAGCGACGGTCACCGACATTGCGTTGCTAATTAGCAACGTCGTATTACGTTACTAATTATCGCTGGCAGATTAAATTTTAGCGATGCAACACGCGACGTCGGGAAAGAGGCGACGCTAAACGTTGATATGTTCATTAGAAAACAGGCGACGTACTAAAGGAGGAGTCGCGAAACGTCGCTGCATATAAAAAATCTGCGACGCTCTGTGACTAGACCACGACATCTGCTTTCCAAATCATAAGGCTTGTCGCTAACTGTTGCTTAACGTCGCTAATAGTGGCGTTCAGCGACTTTATTATGAAACATCTCTAAATACACAAAAATTAGCGACGTATTTATCAGGAGTCGCTAATCTCGTCGCCAATATGACTTATTTTGGTAGTGCGTCAAACCTCCTCCAACCCCTCGGCTCTGGCCTCTACCTCACTGGAGTCGACCATCTAGCCTCGACCAAACCTCCATCTTCACAGCATGGCCACCGTCACCAAATCCCTCACCTCTATTTTTTTGTTGCGTCGCTGTGACCGATGGCGACAACTCGTCATCACCTTTCCTCTACCGTTTCCTTCCTGGCCGACTCTACCATGGCCGCCTGTAACTACCACAATACCACCACCAAAATCCATTTATCACCAGAATCGACCATCCCGACCACCTCGGCCAACAACCCCGCTCGTAACCCCCACCATCTCCACCATACACCACCACAATAAAAAAGAAAAAGGGGAAACCCTTACCTACTCCGATAAGCCCGACCGGCCCCGCATCTCCGCCCTGTGCCGGTCAACCATGCGTCGTCAGAGCTACTATCCCCGGCGTGATGAGCTCCCCAGATCTGACCCCCTCCTCGGTGTAGTGCCCGACCGTGCCAGCCTCAATCGAACCATGCGCTCCGCCGTCCTTGTGACCATCCTCCACATAGGCTTCGCGTGTCACTCCACCGAGACTTACTCATCGAGCCTTCGTCCTCGTCGTGTCAGCCAAGGCCGATGAGCCACCCCCTCCGTGGATTCAATATGCGTCGGTGAGAAATTCTCAATACCAAAATTTACTAATTTAGCGACGACAATATCCGTCGTCGATCCGTCACTAAACCAGTTTAGCGACGGATCACTGACGGATATTGACCAAAAAAATCCATCGGTAAATAGCTCGACGCTAAATCTATCCGTCGCTAGGTTGTCGCCAGGCGACGATTTAGCGACAGATTTTCGTCAGCCTTATTCGTACAACTAGCGACGACTTGCCGACGATTTTTCGTCAAATCAAGTATCAGAAAGTGAGTGATACAGCGTATTACCGACGGATATGTCCGTCGATAATCCGTCGGTAAAGCGTATCAGAGAGTATCGGGTACATCACTAATCCGTCGACAACTTGTCGGTAAATACGTATCAGAGAGTTTCTGATACGCAAAGTCCATTACTAATTCGTCGCTCTTCTTCGCCACCTCGTGATGGATTAGCGACGGAATAGCGGTGGTAGATCCATCGATCTGATTCTAGAAATATTTGACCTTTCTAGAACCTTGGCGACGGATATTATGTCGCTAATCCGTCGAAAATAGTCGCTAGCTTGTCGTTATTCAGTCGCGATGTTGGTGACGGATTGTTCGTCACTAAATCTTTGCCGACATCTAGTGACGGAGTGGCGACGACCTATCCGTCGCTAAGGTTCTATGTATCTTTCATATCTCCAAAACCTTTCCGACGGATAAGTCATCTCTAGGTAGTCGCTATCCGTCGCTAACTGGAAATTTCTGGAAATTCTCCAGTTAGCGACGGATATTCCGTCGCTCAGTCGTCGCGAGTGGTCACTATGTAGTCGCTAGTCCATCGCTAACTGAGAATATTTTGAAAAAATTTGCATAAAATAAAGCATTTCATGTTCACACAATATACAATCACACAAACCAATATATAATCCAATATACATCACACACTAATATATAATCCATCACAAATATGCATCACACAAACCAACATAAAATACACACCAATTATCCAAAAATTAACCATTATCCAAAACATTCATCAAAATCTAATATTCGTCGCTATAATATCTAAAAATCCCATAAATATTCAACATTTAAAAACTATTCAAATACAATACATCAAAGAGGAGGAGGAGTTCGATCGTCCGCTGGTGGTACTCCCTTGCTGTGCCCGACGTAAATACACATCCATCATGTACGGTGGCAATCCGTCGAAGACATGGTCTGGAAGTTGGCGTAGCTGCTCTGGCGACATCAGCTCAAGGAGTGCCATCACAGTAGGAAGCGGTACCAGAGGGGCAGCAGGATTAAAAAAGACGCCCGATGGAAGAAGGACCGGCAGCAGCAGTAGACGGACCGGCAGCATGAGTAGATGGACCGACAGTAGTAGAAGGAGATGGAAAGTATATGGCCAATTGCTCTCGTAAGGACGATATCGCCTCATGCAGATGCACAAGTTGTGACCTCACATCATCGTCTGTCAGGGCCGCGGGAGGAGGTAGGGATGTAGGTCCTAAAAATCAAGTTGCAGCCATCAAAAAGGCAAAGAAAATCAAGTTGTGCACTCTTCAATTGAACTACGCAGGAGACAGATTGTGCAATACCTCAACTGCGCAGGCTGAACTGTGCACTCATCCAAGTGCGCTAGCTGACGTGGCCTCGTCATCATTATCTGACAGAAAATCAGATCTTCTAACAGCTGACAGCCCGAAGAACGAGAAAACTGTTCGTTTCTCGTGCAGCATAGCGCTCGAGGATAGCTGTACATGCAGCGTAATCTGCCAGACTCTCTACAGCATAATTCAATCTAGCGTAATCTGAAGCCAGCACAGTTCATGTGGCACACTTCATCAAGACAACTAACAATTTACACGTGGCCTACATGCCATCAAATACTCACCATGTGGCAACCGTCTGTACACGACCAAGCGCATTTCAATCAAACAATGCCACACGTCACATACAGGTGGTCCACGATCGAGTAACTGCCAGCGCAGTTCACTGCTTGTGCAGTCTAATGTCTGCGTAATCCATCCTACGTAATTCAGAATAACTAAAAGTTAGTTATTTCCAGAACTCTATAAATAGAGTTTCAAGTCTTCATTATCAAGCCCAGATCATCCCAGATCAGATCAGAATCATCACTAGAGATCAGAAGTTCTTGCCAAAGTGCTGCTGTATTCTTCAGAGGCTACCGTCTTCAAAGTTTACATCGTCCAAGGAATAAAGCGATCGTCTTCAGATCGGATTCCTATAGTTGTACTTTCCCAGAATTCTTGTAATCTTCTTACAAAGTTTGTGAAATAAAGATCAACTTTTGTTTTTGTAAACAAAATGACGACTCTGCTGGGGACGACTTTCTCCTCCGACGAGGAAGTGATAACTCAGTGTGACGTTGCGTCTATCGAAAAGACGCAGAAGACGCTGGTTGTAAAGGTCAACCTGACGGCCTACGAGGCAATGATCAACTCAAGGACCACCCTCGTACTGCAACAACTTCTGCCACGAGCAAAGTTCATCCAGTGTGGGTCCCCAAGACTGTTGTGCAGTCTACTGCCTATACTGCTCAGCCTGCTGTACAGTCTACTATTTCTGCTGCCAAGACTGTTGCGCAGTCTGCTGCTACTGCCCATGCACAGTATGCTGTTCCCCTTACCAGTGCACAACCTACTTCCTATGCTGCTTGTCAAAGTACAAGACTCCTCTTCTCCTGGCATAGTTGGCTGTAACTCTTCCTGCGCAGTCCACCACTCCAGCAACCAGAGTGCAACTCAAGCACTCTGGCATCAAAACTCCTATTGCGCAAGCTGCTATAATTATGGCCAGAAAGCCATCTGTCAAAGTTCCTCATGTGTAACCTGTCAGTGTGCCAACAGCTACTTCAACTCCTGCATAAACTACGCCAGCGCAGTCTAAAAGGGACAGTCCTTTGGCTAACCTCTCTTCTTCTCACAGCAAAGGGAAAAACTCTGCTCCTCTTCCCATGCATCCTGTTGTTCCAGCACAATCCATTGGAGGTAGTCTTTTGACTATTCCTCCTCCACCTCAGAACAAAGGAAAAGGCCCGTTGGTCTTTTCTCAAACTTTATCGTCCCACGACTTGGAAGACAACAGAGGAAAACGCTCTTTAGCTAACCCTTCTTCACAAAACAAAGGAAAAGGCCCTTTGGTCTTTTCTCAGACTTCCTCGGTTTTTACCGTAGAAGATCAATCTGAACGTGCCTCGGCACCAGTCAGTACAATAACTCTCTCAAACAAGGGTTCTTCTTCCCTCCTTGCCAAAGGGAAGTGTACTGATCAAAGAGGTATTCTGCCTACTCCAGTAGCAGAACTCTAAGATCTTCCAACTCTCAAGATATCCCGTTCAAAACAGGAAAATTGCTGGTGTCTCAGACAGAAACCCCTGGGGGTGAGTTTGCTGATCTAAGAACTTATCTTAATCGACCAACTTCGGCGAAACGCAAACAGCCAATGCCGAAGACTAACAAGTATCAGAGACAAACTTCCAGGATCAAAAATTCGGACACCTATGCTAATGAAATGAGTACTTCCCTGTACACTCAAGGGACAAAATATTTGAAGAACCGAAACCATGTTCCAAATGTTGTCAAAGAATATATCCCTCGAACTTCTTCTCATCCCGTCATCGTTCATGATCTCCGAGAACACCTTAAACAAAAATGGGACAATATTTCAACACCTTCAGTTTAACCACTTAGACACCATTGTAATCACAAGGTCGTCATCAAGTGCTGTTGTCAGACAACAAAACGATCTATCTTCGATCGTCTGAACTTTATAAACTCTGAACCTATGTCAGAAGATGAAGACGAAGTTTTGTACGCTTCCGTCAACATGACTTCCCGAGGGGGTAGGAAGTGCTCCAAGCACGGCAAGCCTCGCAAGCCAAGTCAGTGGTATTTAGATCTACTCCAAGAATCTTCTGAAGGAGTATTTCGACATACTAGATCCCGAAGCCGAGACACAATCGGTCAAAGGAATCTTCAAGATCCTTCTGGTCATCTCCCTCTTTCTCACTCAGGAGATGATTCTTTCTCTGACTATGACGCATATAGTGAAAGTTCTGAACAGACAGTATCTTCCACTGTACCTAGAGAAGTGACAGCTTATGTTGTCACTGAAGACCCAGATGCTTCTAGTTCAGCTAGTCAAGAACAACGAATAGCTGCGCTAGAAGACAAGTTGAAGACCATGGCCGAAATGGTTGCAAGTATGCATTCTATCATCGTGGCCCAACATACAGTACCACCGACTGTACCTGTTGCAAATCCTGAGATCATAGCATCGTCGGTGCTTATCAATGCAGGGCTGCGGGTAGCATCTCCTCAAGTACCTCCTGTACAGATTCAACCTACACCCAGTCAGTCAGGTGCTGGGGGTAGTGCTTACCACGCTGTTCCTCTCCCTAACACTCTGATGATCAGCCTGCTCTTTCTACATCATTGGAGGATGCTAATAAAGCTGTCAAACTCTTGCGCACTCAATTCGAGGCCTTCAAAGAGAAAGACAACTTACAGAGGTTGGGGATCAAACAACCCTATCCAGTTGAATGGAAGGAAGTCCCATTTCATTCAAAGTACAAAATCCCAACAATCTCCCTGTTTGATGGCATTACTTCTCCCAGTCAGTTCATTAACCACTTTGAGGTAATGACTGTCCAACTTCAGCTAAATGACGCTCTTCTTACCAGGATATTTGTTGACTGTTTAGCCGGTGTGGCATACGATTGGTACAGGAGTTTGCCCGATGGCTGTATCACCTCCTTCTCAGGTCTAAAACAAATCTTCTTGGAACGATTTTATGAGAGGATCAATGACATGACCATGTCAGCCCTTAATAAAATCAAACAAAGACATAATGAAACCGCTGAGAGTTTCATTGAAAGGTTCTGCCGAGAAGCTTTAAAATGCCTCCTGGAACTCCGACCGCTGTGACCATAGACACCTGCAAGGCAAATCTTTTGCCTATCATCAGCATGTGGACGGGGTCAACTCAGTTCCAAGACTGGCCATCCTTCATTGTCAACGCTAAAGCAGCTGAAGTTAGTGCTGACAAATTTAAGCAGCTAGGGATACACATGTCTAACCCCAACCCGGATGAACATCAGACATCGGGTGGTGGTAATCGTCAGAACAACCGCAAGGGAAAAAAAAACTTTGAACATCAACTTGAAGAACAAAAAATCTCTGGCGGTCAATGTAGCACCACCTACATCTACTTCTACTCCTTCAGCACCTCCACCAAGGGAACCTCGTCCGAAAGTAGAGTACTCATTTGACGAGAATGACACCGTGAGCATTTTTGATTGCTTGATCAAAAGCAATAAGCTCCAGCTCCCAGATCCGAAGAAGCCTGATGAAGTTGGTAAGACTGATCATCCTAAGTACTGTATCTATCACAGGTTCATTGGGCATCCCACTCGAGCATGTTATGTGCTCAAAGGCAAAATTCAAGAGCTAGTCAACGCTGGTGTTGTCACTCTGCAGCAAGACGAGAAGACTGTTACCGCAAACATGGTCTCAGTTCAATTTGGTGACTTCCTTCCGTAGATGGTACAACACGGTGTCGTTCCTATCCCCAAAGCTACTCTTGAGATCGAGAATCTCCCTCCTCCACAATGTGAAGGTCTCGTCCCCTTGTCTCTTGATAATGGCAAAATTATGTGGATCCACCCTGATCTTGCTTCGAAGTTCGAAGTTCCCTCTTCCTCCAAAAAGAAAGAACGCTCCAAGAGCAAGTCAAAGATTTGCAATATGGTGTCTTTTGACCCCATAGTTGAAGAGGAAATCCTGCTGGGCACCAGATCAGGGAAAGCCTATCTAAAGGATTATCCCGAAGCGTAGGAGAATCCTGCTTCTTCTGAACCCGCTCCAGTGCAACCTGCTTCCACTGAGGACATCCCTTCTGCCTCCTCACCAGTTGTAGAGTCCACTCTTTCTAAGCCGACAGCAGCCGACAAAGGAAAACAACAAGTCCATTTCGACAAACCTTTGAAGAAGTTATTTCCTTCTGGACTTGAAAAGCCTTACAACTTTGATATCTTGTCTCAATTAGCCAATACACCGGCCCGGCTGTCAATTTTCGAGCTCTTGTGCCTCTCCAAAGAGACTCGAGAAACTCTGAGTGAAGCTCTAATGTAGGCAGAAACCTGTCTAGCCCTTCTAAAGAAGCCGAAAGCAGAACCAGTCTCTTGCCTCCATTGTCATAGAGTGTTGGAATTAATTCCAAACATTACCTTCACACAGGATGACATGCTGATGGAAGACAATAGGCATGACCGTCCTCTTTACTATACAGGATATGACAACTCGATGAAAGTCGATCGTATTCTGATAGATCCAGGGTCTGATCTCAGCATCTTGCCGAAGACAATGTTAGATGCATTGAAGATCCCAGTGCATAGTCTTTCTAATACAATCACCACCATCCTTGGGTTCAATCAAGGAAGAAGTGAACCTCTGGGCAAGATTCGCCTAAAACTCCAAATAGGCAATCTTCGCACAAAGGTGACCTTCTATATCATAGACAACCATGGTTGTTCTTACAATGCTCTATTGGGGAGACCATTCCTGCATGAACATAACATTGTTCCTTCAACGCTCCATTAATGTTTCAAATATGTCGATAACAATGGAGAGGTTCAAAAGGAGGTTACTGATCTCTATCCTTTCAAAGGTGTCGAAGCATACTGCAACGATGCTCGTATGTACAAGGATGAGTTCATGAAAGTAATACTATCTCTTGACACTGAAGAAGAACAAGAAGCAGTGCCTAATGACACTCTCATCATACCTGTCAAAGGGCGTGTTTCTCGTCCTCAATCCTCCAAACCACTGGCTATTCACTTGCCAGTCCAGAAGCAGCCAACTGATGATGGTCAAGATCAAAGGGAGCTCACCTCTTCTGAGCCGCTTGTTATTGACTTACGTCGTAACAAGGAAAAAAGGTAGCTCACCTCTTCTGAGCCACTTGTTATTGATTTATCTCATAACAAGGATAAAAAGGAGCTCACATATTCTGAGCCGCTTGTTATCGACCTTCGTCGTAATAAGTCCAATCCTCCTCCACGTTCTTCTTCTCTTTCTCTCTTGTAATCAATCTGACCAAGCCTGCTAAGGCTAAAGGTCCTGTTGTAAATACAGATGTACAAATCAATGAAAAAGCATCTACTTTCCAGTATACTGATGTCATTTATCATGCTAAGTGCTATTTGGATATGTTAGATAGCTTTCAGTCATTTACAATAAGAGTTGTACAATCTCTTCAAACGGAAGTCTTACTCGAACACCCAGTTGATTCATACTTTGTTGTCCCTTCTCGAAAGAAAGGCGAGAGTCCAATACTTTTTAGTAAGGGACCAGAACAAAAATTCAGCTATACGAATGATAGCAAAAGCAACGATACGGGGCATCTTCAACTCCGTTGTTACAGTCAATAATTAAAAGATATCATCCGAAAGATGGGTTATGACTTCAAGAATGGCCTCAACTACGGCAAGGGTAGAAGAACTCCTATCCGTACGGCTGTTCCGAAAGAAAAATCAGAGATGTACTGTAGCAGGACCAAAAGAGGTCTCGGATATTCTTTACCTCCGGTATTATCCCCAGTAGGCTCCGAATTCGATAGCGAGGAGCGCTCTAACTCTTCTGATTCCAGATCCTGGGATTCTGACACCAGTATTGGTCAAGTTCATCGATTGATTGTATCTTCTAACATGGTCTCCGTTGAACTTCCAGAAGGCTATGACGAGGATATTGAAGAGAATCCTGAAACAGATCCCTGGGCTCAACGAATGGATACCCAATGGGAACTCCGATTCGAACAAAGAAAACCTCCTACCGAAGATCAATTAGTTCAAATTGATGTAGGAGAGAGCGGGTCACCTCGTCCAATATTAATCAACAAGAACCTTCCAGAGGCAGATAGCAAGAATTAATTCTTCTTATTCAAGAATATATCGATGTCTTTGCCTAGAGCTATGAAGACATGCCAGGTCTAGATCCCAAAGTTGCTACTCACAAATTGAATATCCTGCCTAATACAAAATCGGTTAAACAGCAACAACGACGCTTCAAGCCAGAAATGATGGACGCTATCGACGACGAAGTCAAGAAGCTTATAGCTTGTGGCTCTATCCGAGAAGAAGAACATCCAGATTGGGTAGCCAAAGTCATTCCAGTCCTGAAGAAAATCGGAAAAGTTCGAGTTTGCATCGACTTTCGGGATCTTAATGAAGCTTGTCCAAAAGATGAATTTTCTCTCCCTATCACGGATGTCATGATTGACAACACCTGTGGGTTCGAGCGAATATCTTTCATGGATGGATTCTCTGGATACAATCAGATTCGGATGAATCCTGAAGATGAAAAACAAACTTCTTTCTGCACTCCTCGCGGAGTATACTGCTATACCGTAATGCCATTTGGTCTCAAGAACGCTGGTACAACTTACCAACGAGCCATGAGTACCATCTTTCGAGATTATCTGCGCAAGACTGTCGAATGCTACGTCGATGATATTGCTAAAGTCGTCTAAAGGGAGATCACATCCAAGACTTGAGAACTATCTTCAATCTGATGCGCCAATATCAACTCAAAATAAATCCCATCAAGTCATTCTTGGGTGTCTCTAGTGGCAAATTTCTCGGCTTCATCATTACCTCTAAGGGTATACACGTGGATCTCAAGAAGATCAAAGCCATTCAAGAGATGCGTCCTCCACGCAACCTAAAAGAGCTACGAGGATTCCAAGGTCGACTTGCGTACATCAGGAGGTTCATTTCGAATCTGTCTGGACGCTGCAGACCATTTACTCAGCTAATGAAGAAGGGTGTATCTTTTATTTGGACCGAAGAATGTCAACGAGCATTTGACGACATAAAGCGATATCTCATGAATCCACCAGTCTTGGTGCCACCGATTTCAGGCATACCGTTCTTAATTTATGTCCGCGCTATGGATCATTCATTGGGTGCTTTACTTGCCCAAAAGAACAAAGAAGGCCATGAACAGGCCATATATTATCTCAGTCGTACTATGATTGGTGCCGAACACCGTTATAGTCCGGTTGAAAAAGAATGCCTAGCTCTTATGTTTGCTGTTCAAAAGACTCGGTATTACATCATTGGCCAAACTATTTATGTCATATCCCGAGTTAACCCTCTTCGGGTACTGATGAAGAAGCCTAGCACACTCAATTCTCGGCTGGCTACATGGGCTATTCTGCTAGCCCAATATGACATGGTATATGTTCCTCAAAAGTCTGTCAAAGGTCAAGCACTGACAGATTTCTTAGCAGCTCATCTTGTTCCAGAGACATCCAAACTTTATGATAAAATTCTAGACGAGACATTAGAATCAAATATGGTCTCCGAAGAATTTCCTACTTGGCATCTGTTCTTTGATGGTGTATCCAGGATTGGACCTAATGGTACTATTGTTGCAGGAGTTAGAGTTGTCCTTATTTCTCCAGACAGGTCAACTATTCAAAGAGCCTATTCCTTAGACGAACTTTGCTCCAACAACGTAGCAGAATACAATACTCTACTCATTGGTCTTCAGTTATCTAAACAACTGGACATTGAATATCTTGAAGTCTATGGTGACTCCAAGCTGGTTGTTAACCAGGTTAGAGGAACTTATGAAGTTCGCCATCAAGATCTAGTACCTTACTATAAAGCGGCAATCAACATGGCTACATCATTTAAAGCCTTCTTCATCGAATATGTCCGACAAGCTTGCAATACTGAAGCCGACGCTTTGGCTAATCTTGCAGCAGTCTTAGCCATCCCTATCAAAAGACAGCAGGTGGTGGTTATCTCTAATCGGGAATTGTTCTGTATCGAAAACAATCGTAATATTGAGTTCAGTAATCTTACTGAAGTCAATGTTATCAATGAAGATTAGAGAACTCCTTTCATCGACTTCGTAGTTCATGACATACTTCCGGAAGATTCCAAAGAAGCTACGAGTATTCGTCGACGGTCTCTGCGATTCTATTACAATCAGACCACCAAAACTCTTTACCGGCGGACTTATGACGGCCTACTCTTGCGCTGTCTTGCTGGTGATGAAGCGAAGCAAGTATTACGTGAAGCTCACGATGGTGTCTGCGGAGCACATCAACCTGTTCCTAAGCTACAGGATCGTATCCGACGTATGGGTTACTACTGGCCCTCTATGGTATCTGATGCCATCGAATATGCAAGGAAATGTCGAGCTTGTCAAATCCATGCAGATTTTATTCATCAACTATCAAAATTCCTTCATCCGACTGCTGCTTCCTGGCCATTTGAAGCTTGGGGCATGGACGTTATAGGTCCTATCAACCCTCCTTCTTCTAGAGGACATCGGTTCATACTGGCAATAACCGACTACTTCTCCAAATGGGCCGAAGTTATACCATTGGCGGAAGTCAAGACCAACAGTGTCATCAACTTTGTCAAACATCATGTCATCTATAGATTTGGTGTACCTCGAAGGATCATTCATGACAATGGACCTCAGTTCATCAGCCAAAAGTTCACCAGATTCTGTGACGATCACCGGATTGACAATGTCGCTTCGACAGCCTACAATCCTGCTACTAATGGCTTAGCTGAAGCTTTCAGTAAGACTATAATCAAGCTCCTCAAAAAGTTTGTGTCTACTAACAAACGAAACTGGAGTGAAAAGCTTGGAAAATGTCTTTGGGCCTACCGTACTACAGTCCGCAACCCTACAAGCTGTACACCCTTCTCTTTGGTGTACGGCTGTGAAGCAGTTCTACCTCTGGAACTTCAAATTCCGTCTTTGTGGATTGCTATCGCCAACGAGCTCACTACAGAGAACAACGACCTTCTTCGACTTCAAGAATTGGAGGTGCTCGATGAGAAGCGGTTAATGGCTCAATAGCATATTGAGTTATACCAAGCCCGCATCTCGAAGACTTTCAATCGCAAAGTTAAAGTCAGAACCTTTCAAAAAGGAGAGCTCGTTCTAACAGTCAGACGTCCCATGACTATGACTCACATGAGCAAAGGCAAGTTCGATACGAAGTAGGAAGGACCTTATATCGTGAGCAAAGTCTTCTCAAATGGAGCCTATCAACTCACAGAGCTAGACGGTCGAGTTGCAATGATGCCTATCAATGGCAAGTTTCTCAAAAAGTATTATGTATAAATGTAAAAGACATTGCTTGTAATCATCAGACAAGTTTATAAATAAAATTTAATTTTATTTCATCATAAATGATAGTACATAATATCAAGGAAGGTCACTATCATCCTTCTCAAGATTGGAACGCGGGCCACTACCGTCCTTCTCAAAAACATAATCAGCAAAAAAGCCGAGAACATCTTTGCTCGAACCCACCAGGAACTTGCAAGCAACCATCCGGCCTCATGGCCTCTTCTTCTTCAGTCTTCCCTGGTTCAAGAAGGAATTCCAAGATGTCCTTTGGCGGCTTGGGTACAGACGAGCCTTCGCCTACCTCTGTCTGCTTTGGCTGGGCCGGTTCGACTGGACGTTCTTCAGTAACCGCTTCAACCTTCGAGGCGATCTCAGCCTTCTTGGATGCATCTCCAGGCGACATCTTTAGGTTGAAAAGTGAAAGTGATCATTTTATCTGATTTTCTGTTCTATTTATAGATAGAGAGTCGTAAGACAATGAAGCGACACATTCATCTGACGGTTCGCCCGTTCATTATATTCATCTGACGGTTCGCCCGTTCATTACATTCATCTGACGGTTCACCCGTTCATCCATTCATCTGACGGTTCACCCGTTCATCACATACATTCAACGGTTCACCCGTTCATCCATTCATCTGACGGTTCATCCGTTCATTCCATTCATCTGACGGTTCATCCGTTCATTATATTCATCTGACGGTTCGCCCGTTCATTACATTCGTCTGACGGTTCACCCGTTCATCATATACATCTGACGGTTCACCCGTTCATCCATTCATCTGACGGTTCGCCTGTTCATCCATTCATCTGACGGTTCATCCGTTCATTATATTCATCTGACGGTTCGCCCGTTCATTACATTCGTCCGACGGTTCACCCGTTCATCATATACATCCGACGGTTCACCCGTTCATCTATTCATCTGACAGTTCATCCATTCATTCCATTCATCTGACGGTTCATCCGTTCATTCCATTCATTTGACGGTCCATCCTTTCATCCTGACGATTCATTTCGTTCACACATTTTGACGAATCATCTATTTCGTTCATATCAACAATTTGTCATCTTTGATTAAGTTGTCTACTGAAATAATAATATTCAACAAATCATATTCTGCCATGTCCATATTACCTCTGAGCAGATATAATGAATATAATTATTTTCTAAAATCAAAAATATATCATGTCCTGCACCTCTGAATATTTTTTTCTTTCTCTATCGCTATTATTTATATCTGAATAAGATATGCAATAAATAATAGAGCCACCAAGAAAATGTCTTTTTATTGATTGATCAAAATTGAAAGACATTACAAAATTATATGTCACCAAAAAAAATTGAAGATACAAAAAGTCTTTCTCATTCCGCTGGCGGGGTCATCAAGTTAGTCATCTGCTGCTTTAAAGTTTGTAGTCGCTCCTCACAAGAGTCCATCACTCGCCTCCTAGTTTCCTCCATCCCAGACTTATCGTCGAAAGATGGCATGGTGACTATTCAGCGAGAGATTTCAGCTTGATGAGTTGTGACATACTCATCTCTTTCCTGAGTCAGAGCGTTCAGTTGTTGAATTGCAGCCTGACGTTGTGTGACCTCATCCTTTAGAGCAAGCTGAACAAGTCTCAGCTCTTCTTGAAGACGGACAGATTCTGCTTGCAGCTCAGCAACTTTCCTCTCCTTCTCTTCAGCAACAGATGCTATTGTTTCCACTTGGGAATTATACTCAGCAGACTTTGTAGAAAAAGTGTCCAAGAGAACTTGGAGATCAACCTTCGTAACTGTAATATCTTGTGACATCTTCTCGAATTCAGCCTGTACCAAGTGCTCCATCTCCCTCCTATTAAGCTCTTTGTAGATTCTAACCGATGCCTCCAGCTCATCTAATATATGTTCAAGAAAAATAGCCTGAGCTTCGTCACCTTGACTGCGGATGACATTGATCAGATAAGAGGTTAGACCTCTAACTGTAGAGAAACCAGCATCTTCTTTCTCTATCACCCTATCTACCAAGGGTCCCAACGAATTAAAGAAAAGGTTGGTGAAGGAGCTAATGATAAATCGGTTAGTAGCCAGAGCACCAGGTGTAGTGGCTACTCCCATTGACGACGAAGCAGCAGGTGCCTGGAATAGACGTTCAGCTTTTTGTATATGAATGGAGGGCTCTATGGATAAAGGAGCCATCATAGAGCTAGCTGCCCCTCCCAGATGTCCTTCTGCAAAATCAAATGAACCTTATCATTTTTTTTGTTGTCATTAGCAACTAATTGAAAAGGATCAAAAGTAGAGACAATCTTACCATGGCTTGGTCCAGTGACTAGTCTGTCATCTTCTGGTACAGGATCTACCCTCGCAGAAGTAGCCTCAGACATTACTGTCTGGCTACTACCCGCCTCGTAGCTGCCCGAAATAGGTCGGCTACCACTAGCTATCGCCGTTATTGGCACTATGTCTGTGCATGCAGGAGGAATTGGGGATGATTCAATTTCTGCATAGATAAAAAAATATAGATGTCAGCTATTTAATCTATGAAAAGAAGGTTGATAAAATCATTTAATACCTTTGGGATCAGTATGAGTAGTTTTTTTATGTGCTACTTCTTCACCCGTATTCTTTTATGGAGACACATGCACCTCAATATCCTCTTCAGGATTTAGCGTGTCATCAATAGCTTTTGGGGATACATGGACATTAGCATCCTCTTCTGGATTTAAAGTATCATCAACAGCTTCTGTTGATGTATCTTCATTGTCCTCTGGCGCTTCTTCGCTGTTAGTTACGACGACCGGATCTACATCATCCTGTAGGCCGAAGTCGCAATCATTCAATGCATCGATCATTAAACGATCTTCTTCTTCACGGAGTGTTCCTGGTGTAGCAGAAAGCTGTGTGGTTTCCACTGCAAGTGAAGGAGATCGCGAAACTTCATCCTCTCTCTCCACAATGTCTTCTCTGGGCTCTACAGCCTCATCCCTCTGTTCTGGACTAGGAGTTTCCTGCCTGGGTTCAGGGGCAGGAGTAGGAGATGACATTGTAACTCCGAGAATAGCACTAGCTACGACCGATGACATAGGTCGAGGAGTGACTACCTTCTTTCTCCGGAAGACTATCTTCTTTCTATGTAGAGGTCTCTCTGGACTTTCTATATCTATAACATTGTCTTGCCTTTGGATAGAGGTCGGGGTCGCCGCCTCTTCTCTTAGAGTTGATTCGGCCTGCTGCCGAGATTGTGATCGGGTCATGACCCTTTCTGATGGTTCCAAGACAAGTTTATTCTTCGCAACTGGAGAAGAAGGTCCTTCTCTCCTTCTCTTCCTCTCCTTGGCGGGAGATTTGACAACTTTTAAAGAGATGCGCAATGGTTCGTTGACTTCTTCCGGGAAGTTGGCTTCCCTTGAAGCTTCCAACGGCGCATCGGCCGGTTCACGCTCTTCTTTGTTGCCAGGAGCCACCATAACAGTTGTTCCCTTCTTTAATCTAGTCGCTGTCGCAAAGCTATCGGCAAGACTAAAATTCTCAGCAAAGGTGTTCGCCGATGTGTAGAAGATTGAATATGTATACAGCATCCGCGGGCCATGGTCGCTCTTCGTCGGCATCGAAAACATTGTTCTTGTGTCTCGAGCGTTATAATAAGCCTAAGCTCGGGCACCATCGATCAAATAACCTTGTCCTTGCAGGCACGTTATGGCGTTACCCACGTGGAACTGGTCATTGCCGAATTGATGAGCAAAGCGGCTGAAAAGATATGGTTCCAAATAACATTCATCTTCAAACCTGTAGACCAGGTGTGACGGCCGGATCGTCTTCAGCCAATCAAACACTGCACGACCCAAAGGCTGCCTCCTAAGATCAACCAAATTTGTAGACATATGTTCATAACTAGTCGGAGGGGGAACACAATAGAAATTCCACCCTTTCTCGAGATTCAAAGCTCGTCTGCAATCTCTTAGGCTGGTATATATCCATTTGCTTCTGGAGAATCTCCTTAAGAAGCTATCGCCTATCGCTCCCATGTCAGGATTCATCAATGTAGGATGGTACAGAAGCAACCATCCGAACAAATAAGTGTAGAAAAGCTCCAGTCGAGGGAAGTTCCCTTTCTCTCCTTTTCCCTTGAGCATTGAATCAACAAAAAAACGAAGACCCGCGTTCACTCTGCAGGTCATCGCCGATAGCAGATCCATCCAATAGACAAAGACTAAACGGACGGCAGCAAAGAGCACGCCGCGATGGAAGTGATCTACGACGCTCGCTCTAGGGACGACGAATCGTCGGAGCCAATATGTGAGGAAACCCGCCAACTGGGCTTCCTTTGACATGGGCCTATAGCCCATTCTCATGAAACTTTCAATAAAATCTCATGTCTTGAAAGGAGGGTATTGAAGTTCATCATCAACCTTGATGTCCATTTTCTTATTTTTCTCCATCAATCCTATCACCTCACTATGGCTGAGTGGTTTGAAGAAGGTAGGGTTGCACGTATCGTGCTCCTTAGTCTTCTTCTTCATGATGTGGTAAAGGAACAAATAGGGCAACCACTTTGACGAGTAGCAAGTGCCAGAGGAACCACTCTTATAATATATGGAGCAAATCTTATAGTAGCACAGCAGTTCTTCAAAAACGGCCACCATATCAGCATTCTCTCGTCGAAGTCGGTCCAACTCGTCATTGGTTGGAATAAATTCTTCATAGGGGAAGTCTCCCATTGGTAAGCTCGAGATATACTTCATCTCATGAAGAGCTAGTCCAATCTCTCCACAGGGTGTCATGAAAGTCCCTGTCCTAAAATTGTACCTCTCTGCCAAAGCGAGAAACAGATGAGGGTTGGGGTGGAATCCATATACGGTAGAGTATACCGCCTGGTACAGCTCAATATTTTTGAGCTTCTCTTCGAACTGAGCCAATATCCAATTGGCTATGCAGTTCCATCTTTTGTTATCTGGGTTCACCAGACCTGTCAATCGGATGTCCTGATCCGGATATCTTCCCTCAACCTTTGCAAATTCATTCACAACGATCGATGTTCTAACTGGCAGCAGCAGGGAGGAGTTCTCCGGTGGGATACAGCCGGGCTTCAATCTTCAGAGCAAGGAGCTGTGACGCTCAGAGGAGCTATAAAACATATCCTTGTTATTCGGTCCTTTCTTCACACAAATATTTCCTGTTATGGCTTGCTGGAGAGGAGTAATATCCCAGTCCATCCTCCTGGGATAACTCGCATGAGCATAGCGGGATAGAGGGAGGCACCTGGCAATGTCTGGTAACAGTATTCTTTTTTCGCCTCTCTGAAAGAGTCTTTGTTCAACTCGAGGCCTCGGCTAAGAACTCTTATCAAGAGCCTCACCGAACAGAAATAGAGGCTTCTTATGAGTAACGGTGTCAGCAGTTTGCAGTGGCTGCCGTTCATCAGACTTAGCAAGGTTTCATTGTCATGTGCTATTAGAATGGTCTGTCGGAAAGATGGCAAAGCATACTGAGGAAATATCACATGGGACAGATCCTCCTTAAACTCTGGCTCAGCTAAAGTCCCTGCAAAGACTTCATAATTTGAGTCTTCCCTGAGGTTGACTGCATCAAACAAAGAGACAGAATTCAGTACATGTAAAATCAAAGATTTTGTTCAAAAGATTAGCGAATTGCACAAGCATCAGATTGTGCTATGTGCATGGAATCAGATTGTGCTAATGCGGTCTACATACGCAAAGTTTCCAGCTGCGCCAACTCATCCACTTGCGTAAGCCATCAGATTATGCTGAACAACTTGCACAAAGCATCAGTTTGCGCTGGACAGCCTTGCACAAATCAGCAGATTGCGCTGAATATTTGCCAGCACTTTCTACCGATTGCGCAAGAAAATAGTTTTCATAAAAATAAAAACTATTAAGTTTATGCAACCAAAACCCTAAACAGGATGGTGCAATACAACCAAATCTCTAAAAAGAGAAAGGTTCGAAGGTTCGACAATGTCAAAGAACCCTAAAAAGGGTTTTTGATCGAGTTCACTACCTTGCAGTGCGGGATGACCGATTTTGTGATGAGAAATACGAGGCACAGCCCAAGTCGAAGACTCAGCGGGGGCTTTGCCTTTCTCGGCGACGAAGCATTTCGGAGCCATTGGTGTCGACGGGGAAGACGGAGAAGGGTCGGAGTTGGCTCAGGAGTTTTCTCTCTCAAACGTTTGGAAACAAGTAAAGAATAATAGAAAGAAGAATGAGAACTATTTATAGTTTTTCGAAAGTAAACAGACGCCTCAGATTGCGCCAAAGAAATAGGAACTAATTCCTTCAATTGCGCAGACAGGGCATTACTTGCACAACTTGATTTTAAATCAAAAATTCAAAGTATTTCGAAGCTTTGAATATTTTCAAACTTCAAAAACATTGAAGGGGGTCTTGTAGGTCCTAAAAATCAAGTTGCACCCATCAAAAAGGCAAAGAAAATCAAGTTGTGCACTCTTCAATTGAACTGCACAGGAGACAGATTGTGCAATACCTCAACTGCGCAGGCTGAACTGCACACTCATCCAAGTGCGCTAGCTGACGTGGCCTCGTCATCATTATCTGACAGAAAATCAGATCTTCTGACAGCTGACAGCCCGAAGAACGAGAAAACTGTTCATTTCTCGTACAACACAGCGCTCGAGGACAGCTGTACATGCAGCACAATCTGCCAGACTCTCTACAGCGCAATTCAATCTAGCGCAATCTGAAGCCAGCGCAGTTCATGTGGCGCACTTTATCAAGACAACTGACAATTTACACGTGGCCTATATGCCATCAATTACTCACCATGTGGCAACCGTATGTACACGACCAAGCGTATTTCAATCAAACAATGCTATGCGTCACATACAGATGGTCCACGATCGAGTAACTGCCAGCGCAGTTCGCTGCTTGTGCAGTCCATTGTCTGCGCAATCCATCCTGCGCAATTCAGAATAACTAAAAGTTAGTTATTTCCAGAACTCTATAAATAGAGTTTCAAGTCTTCATTATCAAGCCCAGATCATCCAAGATCAGATCAGAATTATCACCAGAGATCAGAAGTTCTTGCCAAAGTGTTGTTGCATTCTTCAGAGGCTACCGTCTTCAAAGTTCACATCGTCCAAGGGATACAACGATCGTCTTCAGATTGGATTCCTATAGTTGTACTTTTTCAGAATTCTTGTAATCTTCTTACAAAGTTTGTAAAATAAAGATCAACTTTTATTTTTGCAAACAGGGGGCGGTGGAAATCTCTGAACCGCCGCGTGCAACGACGCCAAGGAGCCGACTCCATACAGGCACCTTTTCCTAAAGCCGCCGACGGTATCTACGAACAAGTCGTCGTTGCGAGCGGCCATAGAATAGGGCGTCCGGGTGGGCATCGTTTCGCTGACATCTTCGGCAGCAGATGGCTAAGCTCGACTAAGGGCCTCACGATACGCAGCCTATCAAATGAATGTGTTTATACTATAAGTTTACCTAAGTTGTAATCTAAATCCTATGTTTTCCTAAGTTATAGTCTGAATCCTAAGTTTACCTAAGTTATAATCTGAATCCTAAGTTTACCTAGGTTATAGTCAGAATACTTTTACTTCTAACATAAATCTTATAAATGTAAGTACTTACATCAGTCTCCTTGGTCCTCTCGTCGACGAAGCTCTTGTCCTTCCGCCTCTTGTGCGTATGCTGGAATATATCATGCATGGTGACCGAATCTGCCTCTTTTTCCTCCTTTATTGCCCGTTGGGTCTGCATACAAAATATTCGTAGAATTTAATTAACTCTGTATATTAATAATACCAAATTAGATAGTGTAATAAATTTTTGGTATCTTACCAGATCTGCAAGCGTCGCTGCGTGGGGCCTTGATTCCCCCGTATGAAGCCCCGCAGCCCGTCGGTTCGCCTTCGCTACCTCTGATTTCTCTTTGTACGCAGGAGTATCCATTTTATCCAAGACCTGCTCATAATAGTCCTGTCGGGTACAATTCGGCTTCGAATGCCCCGTTTGAAGGTCATGTATCGCGTCCCGTATCTTCTTCCCGGTGGCACTTCTGTATAACTCCATATGTTATTGCCATCAATCTCTCCTTTCCTGATGGAAAATACAGCATGTATGTTACTGTAACTGGCCAACCACTCTCATAAACATCATATTTAGGAGATTTTGTTACTCTCTCGTGACTCTCTCGCAATGGTATTCTAGCTCGAGAAGAGAGAAATCCAAGTACAGTTGTTTCTAAACCTTCTACTATACTGATACGGTCGACACATATCTGATACGTGCCGATACCTATCGGATATGGCCGATACCGAATCGATAAGGCCAATACGAGTCCTAGCTATATGGCCGATACATATCGGATAGGACGATACCAATTCACTAAGGCCATTACCATCCGATATGACCTATACTAAACCGATATACCGATACTAATCTGCTACGATCAATACTAAGTACATACGGTCGAGGAGATGGATTCGCTACCGATAACAATACCGATTCTGATACAGATACCGATACCAATACCGATTTTGATACAGATATCGATACCAATACCGATTCTGATACAGATACCGATACCGATACCTATACAGATACAGATACCGATAGTCCGATACTGATACCGATACCGATACCGATAGTCCGATATCGATACCGATTCTGGTACAGATACCAATACCGATTCTGATACCGATACCGGCTCGTCGTCGATAGTCCGATACCGATAGCGATAGTCCGATATCGATACCAATATCGATACTGATTCTGATACCGATACCGATAGTCTGATACCGATACACATAAACCTATCTATCACTAGTAGCCATACTCCTCTACATACTCCTCTACACTAGGATACACTAGTAACCATATACTCCTCTACACACTAGCTAGTAGTCATACTCCTCTACATACTCCTATACACTAGGATACACTAGTAGCCACCAACGATCGAATTTTTTTTACTTCAAGGATACTCTATACACCCTTGATGGGATACACAAGTAGTCATACTCCTCTACACTAAGGGTGAGCATTATTCGGTTTTAAAAAAATCCGGTTCGGTTTCGATTTTGAATATACTAAATTTTCTTATTCGGTTTCAGTTTCGGTCCAAATATATATATATATATATATATATATATATATATATATATATATATATATATATATATATATATATATATATATATACACTGCATGGTTTAAAGTATCGCCCGATACCTATCCGATACGGCCGATACCGATACGATTAGGCATGTCCCGATCCGATACCGACCGATACCCGATATTGACCGATACCGACATTGGAGGTCTTTTTTCGGTCAATTCGGCAAAGAAAATTAGACGAAAAAGACAAATCACCAAGGGTTTAAAGCATGGTTTAAAGTATTGGCTGATACCGATCCGATACGGCCGATACCGATACGGTTGGGCATGTTCCGATCAGATACCGACCGATACCAAATAATGACCGATACCGACATTGGGGGTCTTTGTTCCGGTCAATTCAGCAAAGAAAATTAAACAAAAAAGACAAATCAACAAGGGTTTAAATCATAATAAGGATGTAGAAGCATGTAAAAGAAGAAAATCATATCTATTGTGTGTGTGTGTGTGTGTGTGTGTGTGTGTGTGAAGAAAATCACATCTATTGTATGTAAACCAATCGGTAAGGGTGACTACTATTTCATTTAATTTCAAAACTACTAAGAAATAACACCGAAAATACTTAAAATTATGCCTAAATGTATAAAATATATGTTTTTAAATGTAAATAATTTATTAATAATTATTAGTTTTTTGATACCAAAGTCCGATACTCCGATACGATACCGTTGATACTACCGATATTGTCGATACCAATACTCATAGGAATAGTCTGATACCGATTCCCATACCGATATTGTGAACATTGGTTTAAAGCATTATAAGGTTGTAAAAGCGTGTAAAAGAATCTGATACCGTCGATACTACCGATAATTATTTGTTTCCCGATACCAAAAAATTCGATACTCCGATCCGAAACCGCCGATACTACCGATATCGTCGATACCAATACTCATAGGAATAGTCCGATACCGATTCCGATACCGATACTTTGAACCTTGATACTAAGTTTATATATACATATGCTAAGGGATTTCGGGGGGTGTGTGTGTGTGTGTTACAACCGGCCCCAACCCCTACCCCCACCACCATCGACTGCCATCCCCACCACCGCGACCCCCACCCCCACCACCACCCCCACCCCAACCCCCAACCCCACCACCGCTGATCGCCATCCCCACCGCCGACCCGAAACCTGCCGCCCCCCACCGCCACGACCCGAACCCCCCCAGCGACCCCAACCCCCAACACCGCGACCACCACCCCTACCACCGCGATCCCACCCCCACTACCACCGGCCCCCGCCAACCCCCGCCGTCCCGACCCGAATCCCCCCCCCGTGACCCCCACCCCCACCACCGCGACCCCCACCCCCACTACCACCATCCCCCGCCTCCCGTCCCGACACGAAACCCACCACCGCAGCGATCCCCACCCCCACCACCGTCGGCTCCCGCCGCCCCCGTGCCCCGACTATCATGCCCCGATCCCGCAGAGTCTTTTCGTCCTCGCCTCGTACTCTATGAGACCGTTCGTCCTCGCTAAGGCGTGATGTCGGGCAAGCCTAAGTTGTGCTTGCACAAGGCCAAGACCTGAAGCAAGACAAAATTGACAATACGCAGCGGAACATATTATAGATAATTTAAGCAGCAGCGGACATATTTTAAAATACATGCATTGAACACAATGGTAACAAGAAATAATTCATTTTATTAATTTCATTTGAATAGATTACAAGATCTCGAATCTCTCTGATACAATGTTACATTTGTTGGCACATTTTATTTTGAGTAATTAACAGCATCTTCGTAGTTTAGTCTTCTGTTCTTCAGATTCAAATATTCTCAGAAGATGTACTACATGGAGTTCTTCACTTCAAGAGCTTCCTCCTTCTTCTTTGAAGACTGTAGCAGTTATCGGTGTTCCCTGCATAAAGTTGGCGTCTTCCTGCTTAGAGTCTTCGTGTCTGTACTGGTCTAGGTATATCTGTAAACACTAAAGGATGGATGATAACTAAAAGCACAAATCGAAAAACATGTCATTCAGAGCGGCATACCGGCGGTATGCTTCGGCATACCGACGGTATACCGTTTTCGTGTCCAGAAAAGTTTCTGTGACAAAAAGCGGCATACCGACGGTATGCTTCGGCATACCGGCGGTATACCGTTTTTGGACTCTAGAAAGTTGCTGTCTCGAAATGTCGGCATACCGATGGCATGCTGCGGCATACCGGCGGCATGCCGTTTTTAGCAACACAAAAGTTGCTGTAATCAACTGTCGGCATACCGACGGTATGCTGCGGCATACCGGCGGCATGCCGTTTCTAGCAGCTCTAAACTTTCTGTGACATTCTATCGGCATACCGACGGTATGCTCCGGCATACCGACGGTATACCGAATTTCGAATACTTAGTTTTCGATTTGGTCTGACACGCATTAATGGCCGCATTTAATGCTCTTGAACGGTCATAATTATGACCGTTACTATTTGGCCGGCATACCGGCGGTATGCCACGGCATACCGACGGCATGCCGTTCTGCCTGCATTTTAGAACATTAAATGCCACCTACTCTTGGTTTTCTTATAAAAGGAAGCTCTCTCTCTTGAGCTTCCTCACCAACTCTTCCATAAATTTTCCAACAACCAAGAGCTCCACCATTAATACTCTTCAAAGCTTTTCATTGTCATCCTCTCCCAAAGTGCTAGAGTATTAAAGAGTTGTACATTTCGATCTTCACGTGTTAGAAGATCAACAAGTTCTCATTCTCTTTTGTTTGAAGTTGGCGAGCCTTCGTACGAAAACTCATGTGTAGAAGTTGGCAAGTCTTCGGATCCAAACTCGTGTTGAAGTTGGCGAGTTCTTCGGATCCAAACTCGTGTGTACTATTTGGATAATAGTGGATTAAAGCCGGAGAGAGTTCCGGGACTGGATTGCCTCAAAAGAGGATACCAGGATACATCCTTGCGTTTACGTTTGATCTTTCTACTCTTTACTTTCAATTGTCTTTATTGCATTAATTGTTGTAGTTTATATTTTATTTCCCTATTCACCCCCCCTCCCCCCTCTAGGGTTCTACAATTGGTATCAGAGCCTCGTTTTCTTGATTTGGATTTACACCCTTGAGTGATCCATGGCCTCTAACCCTAGCATCAACACGTTTCACAATGAGGGACACTCCACAAATAGGCCTTCCATATTTGATGGTACCAACTATAACTACTGGAAGATTAGGATGGGCATTTATCTCAAGTCCATAGATTTCGATTTATGGGATTGCGTGATAAATGGCCTTCCTACTCCTTCCAGAGCTATTGAGGATATTGCTTCTGACACCCTTCGGGAAACACTTGCCGAAAACATTAAGAAGCTTGCTTGTCGAGATGCCAAGGCAATGAATGCTCTTTACTGTGCCCTCGACAGTAGTGAATTCAACCGGATCTCTACTTGCAAGACTTCCAATGAGATTTGGAAGTTACTTGAAGTCACACACGAGGGAACTTCACAAGTGAAGGAATCCAAGATCAGTAGACTCACGCAAGAATATGAGTCTTTTAAAATGAAGCATGATGAATCTATTGCTAGCATGTTTACTCGTTTTGGTGACATTATTAACCCTCTCTCTTCTCTTGGAAAGGAATATCCCGCTCATGAAAAGATAAGGAAAATTCTTAGAGGATTGACGAAAGCTTGGAGTCCTAAAGCTACCGCAATCATTGAGGGGAACGATCTAACCGTCATGAACCTAGAGACCCTCATGGGTAAGCTAATGACTCACGAGCTCGACATGAAGGATCAAGAGGAATCCTCCATTCAAGAGAAGGAGAAGAAGAAGACCAAAGAAAAGAGAAGACTCTCGCTCTCAAAGCTTCAAGGTCCTACTCCAAGGATAGCTCCGACGACAATGAGTCGGATGACGATGAAGAAATAGCTCTCACAGCTAAGCACTTCCGGAAGTTCTTAAAGTTCAACAAGGCCAACCGCTCTAGACGGGACAATGAAGAAGACCCGGCGTGCTATCAATACAGAAGACCCGGACACATCAAGAGGGATTGTCCGATGATACGAAAAGACTCAAGCAAGTACGAGAAACCTAGCAAGGGAAGCTCATCCTCCAGAAAGTTCGCCAACACTAGCATTTGGTGTGAAAGCGACACGAGCGACTCCGACAACGACAAGGAGTGCAAACACAATGCCAACGTCTGTCTCATGGCAACCGATGAGGTACTTGATGATTTTTCTTTAAACACTCTTACCTATGATGATTTGGAGAAAGCCATTCTTGAGTTACATGAAGAACACAAAGGTGTTCGGAATAAATACAAGAAATCTCTCAAGGAGGTTGAGGCTCTTCAACTTGAAGTAGAGAGGCTCTCAAGCATCATCATTGATGTGAAGGGAAAATCTCTTATTTCTGACACGGATGAAATAGAGTCTTTGCGACTCAAATTTCAAGAATCTCTTGACACCATCAAGAAAAAGGATGATGAGATTCAATCCATGAGAAGCTCTTATGAATTTGCCATGCGCAAATGTCAAGATGCTAATAGAAGAGAATATTCCACCTCTATTAAGTATAATGATCTTCTTACACGAAGTAAGAATTTAAGTAATAAGAATACCACTCATATGCATGCTCCAAGACACCCTCACACTCATCACAATGCTAGGCATAATCATTACATGAACACTACACACAACTCCTTTTCTAACACAAGAAAAGGACCCTTTGTCAAGAAGAACACCTCTCATCATGCTTTTTACTATCATTATAACACTCATGGTAGAACTTCTCATACTAGAAACTCACACATGCACAACACTCACACTTCTTCTTCTAAATCGTCCTTGATGTGCAATTATTGTGGTTTGGTGGGTCACACTTCTAACTTTTGTTATACAAGAAAACAAGTTGACATGAGAGTTCTTAAGTGGGTTCCTAAGACTAACACTCATGGACCCATAAGATCATGGGTACCAAAATGTTCATCTTCAACTTATGTTGTAGGTGACGAATCCTTCTCATGCTAGAAGCAAATGGATTCTCGATAGCGGTTGTTCACGGCACATGACCGGTGATGCTTCACTTTTTACAACGCTATCGATGAAGAAAGAAGGACACGTCTCCTTCGGTAACAATCTTAAAGGTTATATTATTAGAAATGGTAATATCGGTTCTCCTCCTTATCCTTGTATTAATAATGTATGTCTTGTTACTAATCTCAAGCATAATCTCTTAAGTATTAGCCATCTTAGCGATAATGGTTATGATATCAAATTTGTTAAACTCAAATGCCACATTACCGATAGCTCCAATGGAACTATTGTGTATGAAGGCATTAGAGAAAACAATATTTATGTTCTTTATCTTGTTGAAGGTACTAACAATGACAGGTGCCTAGTTGCAAAGAACGATAAGAGTTGGCTTTGGCACATGAGGCTTGGACACGCCAACATGGATACCATCTCTCGCCTCGCCTCCAAGAAGCTTGTACGAGGACTTCCTAGCATCCCTTTCAAAAAGGATATGGTATGTGAAGAATGCGAGAAAAGTAAGTTGACCAAGTCATCCTTCAAATCCATCAACTCTGTGAGTACCACTAGACCCCTCCAACTTATTCATATGGATCTCTTTGGGCCTACTAGAGTAGCTAGCCTTGGTGGCAAACTTTATGCTTTTGTTTTAGTTGATGATTTTTCGAGATTTACTTGGGTTATTTTTCTTGCTTGCAAAAGTGATACCTTTCATAAATTTGTTGCTTTTTGTAAACGTGTTCAAAATGAGAAAGGTTTTTCTATTAACAAAATTAGGAGTGATCATGGAGGTGAATTTGATAATGTTGATTTCTAAAGATTTTGTGAAAAGAATGGTTTTGGACATGATTTTGCTTGTCCCCGTACTCCTCAACAAAATGGTGTTGTGGAGAGAAAGAATAGAATCCTTGGCGATATGGCCCGGGTCATGTTAAACCAATATAAGCTCCCCCAATATTTTTGGGCGGAAGCCGTTAATACGGCGTGTCATGTTATTAATAGAGTCTTAATTAGACCTATTACTAAGAAGACTCCTTATGAGCTTTGGTTTAACAAAATTCCTTCTATTGAATATTTCAAAGTTTTTGGTTGCAATTGTTTTATTTTGAATACCAAGGATAACCTAGGCAAGTTTGAAGAAAAAGCCTATGAAGGGATATTCCTTGGATACTCTACTCATAGCAAAGGTTTTCGTGTTTTTAATAAAAGAAGTCTTGTTGTCGAAGAGTCAATCAATGTCTCTTTTAACGAACTCAACTCTTCTACATTCTCCTCCTCCGAGGATATTGATGACATCTCATTTGGGTTGGAGAACTCCTCTATTGAGGATCGTCCTTCTTCATCTAACAATGAAGTTGTGACCCCATCAAAAGAGTCTCCTCCTCTCGAGCCTCCTCCAAAGGATCTCCCAAGAGAATGGAGATTTGTCACCAATCATCCTAAGGAGCTTATCATTGGGGATCCTTCCTCAAGTGTTAGTACAAGATCTGCCACTCGTGATCTTTGTGCCAATGTGGCTTTTATCTCTCAAATAGAGCCTAAAAATGTTCATGATGCTTTCCTTGATGAATTTTGGATGATAGCTATGCAAAAGGAGCTCAATCAATTTGAGCGAAACAAGGTTTGGGAACTTGTCCCAAAACCTAGCAATCATCCCATTATTGGAACTAAATAGGTGTTTCGTAACAAGCTAAATGAAGATGAGTTAGTGACTCGTAACAAAGCCCGATTGGTTGCTCAAGGCTATAACCAAGAGGAAGGCATTGACTACGACAAAACCTATGCTCCAGTTGCACGTCTTGAATCCATTTGTATGCTTTGTGCCTTTGCTTGTTTTAATGACTTTAAGCTATTTCAAATGGATGTTAAGAGTGCTTTTCTTAATGGTATTATTAAGGAGGAAGTTTATGTTAAACAACCTCCCGGTTTTGAAGATTTTCAATTTCCTAACCACGTTTTCAAACTCCATAAAGCCCTTTATGGCCTCAAACAAGCTCCACGTGCTTGGTATGAGCGTCTTAGCTCTTTTCTTGTCTCTCACAATTTTTCAAAGGGAAAAGTTGACACCACACTTTTTATTAAATCACATGATGGGACTCTCTTATTGGTTCAAATTTATGTTGATGATATTATTTTTGGTTCTACTAACAACACACTTTGTGTAGAATTTGCCAAAGTTATGCAGGAAGAGTTTGAAATGAGTATGATGGGTGAACTCTCCTTCTTCTTGGGGTTACAAATCAAACAAGGGCCTAAAGGAACCTTCATCAATCAAGCAAAATATACAAAGGACCTCCTCAAGCGTTTCGACCTTGACTCATCCAAATCAATGAGGACCCCTATGGCTACATCGACCAAGCTTGACAATGATGAAGATGGCACATCGGTCGACACTCGTAAGTATAGAGGTATGATCGGTAGCTTACTTTATTTAACGGCTAGCCGTCCGGATATCATGTTTAGTGTTTGCTTGTGTGCACGATATCAAGCCAATCCAAAGGAATCACATTTGAGTGCCGTTAAGCGCATTTTTCGTTATCTCAAAGGCACCATTAACATGGGTCTTTGGTATCCGAAATCCTCATCCTTTGAGCTTCACGGCTTTTCGGATGCGGATTTTGCCGGATGCAAGATTGACCGAAAAAGCACTAGTGGCACATGTCAATTCCTCGGGAAGTCCTTGATATCGTGGTTTAGTAAGAAGCAAAACTCTGTTGCTCTTTCCACCACTGAGGCAGAGTATATTGCGGCTGGTTGTTGTTGTGCACAAATTCTTTGGATGTCACAAACACTTTTAGATTATGGCATTTCTCATTCTTGCACCCCTATTAAATGTGATAACACTAGCTCTATCAATCTCACGAAAAACTCGATTTGTCACTCACGTACGAAGCACATTGAAATTAGACACCATTTTCTTCGTGACCATCAGCAAAAAGGAGATATCCATCTTGAATTTATTGATACTACCCATCAATTAGCCGATATTTTCACTAAGCCTCTCCCGGAAGATCGCTTCTCTTTCCTTTGTCATGAACTAGGCATTTTATCTTTTGATCCTTAGTCCCAGTCGGCCGGCACACCGACGGTATACTACGGTATACCGGCGACATGCCATTTTTCAAGGCAGAATTAGGTTCTGTTTCGAAAGACGGCATACCGTCGGTACACGTCGGCATACCACCGGTATGCCGGGCTGCGGCGGACAGGCTTTAATTTCTGGTTTCAGGCCCACATTCTTTCACTCCTTCATTTATTCCTTTTTACCCTCTTCTATTCTCTCTCATCCATCCCATCAATCTTCAACTCCCATCCCATCACCTCCCTTCTCATTTACTATCCTCTATCTCTTCACATTAACTACCCATCACTTCCCCCCTTTTTTTCTCCTCTTTTTACTCCACCATCATAACTTTCCTCCACCTTTTCAACTCCTTCTCTTTCAAACTTCCTCTACAACCGTTCCTACCTATTTTCAAAATCATCTCTTCATCTTCCTCCTCTCCTTAAAAACCCTCATTCCTCTCTCTCCTCTCTACTCCTTCTTCCTCAACACCATAGCACCAATCCCTCTCCATGGCCAACCCTAAGCGCCCCCGATCCTCCTCTTCCTCCGGGTTCAACCCCTTCGTCCCGGTGGCGCTACCTACCGGCTTTGACCAACGTATCTTCTCCAACTCTCTGGCCGCCGAGCTTTGGTTCCAGCACTTCGCCAATCACAACGTATTCAAAGGCAGGGCGATCAACTGGAACCTCTTCCCCGGTCACGTCCCTTTGTTTGACGATGCCGGTCTCTCCTCTCTTCTAAGGCGCCAAATCCCTATCTACCCTGCTGCTGTCCGCCTTTTCTATTGCAACATGAGAGGGGATGACGACGACCCTTCCGCCATCCAATCTATGGTCAATGACCGCCACTTCCGTCTCACATCTCGGGAAGTGGGGGCCATCTTAGGCATCCCAGACAAAGGGGATGCGTTACCTCTTTTGGGTGCTCTCAACTCCTCGGCGGCGTCCCCTTTCGACGAATTCTGCCGAATCATCTGCAAGGGTCCCAACCCTCCTGCCATTCCGACCCTCTCTGCCCAGCTGGAGCCGTTTTATTACGAGCTCCATCGGATCGTATGCCACACTCTCTTTCCGAAGGGCGGGAACTATGACACAATCACTGGTGATGCCCTCGTCTGCATGTACCATCTCTATGTCCGGAAGCGATTCTCCTTTCCAAAGACTCTTCTTCTGCAATTCCGGTGTACCTTGCCTTCGGGGAAGCAGAATCTCTACTATGGCTCTTTCATCACTCTGCTTATGGAGGCCAAGCATGTTGACCTGTCTCTCTGCACCACGGATGGCGTCCCCTCATATCTTGCTATCTCCCGTACCCTTGCTGGCGCCTCTACTTCCCATGCCTCATCTTTCCAAGAGCAACCGGCATCCACGCCTGCTGCTCCCACATCTACCCCTCCTCCTTCAGGCCGTTATATGCCGCTCACTCAGCAGCATTTTGATATACGGATGGCCCAGGCGGAGGAGCATATGCGGGCCTACACTCGTGGACTTGGCACCCTGATCCAAACTCGTTTCCACGATCAGGGGTACTTCATTCAGCACACTCTTCAAGACCGTGATGCTTTTCTGGATCTTAATCTTCAGGATCCCATGTACACGGGCCCGCGCTTCTCTGACCCCAATGCCTATGGGTTTATGTACCCTGACGGCATTGATCCTTTTGGCGCCTTCCAGCAGGCTCAGGGTGATGATGATGATGATCCGGCTGAGGATTAGGGATGGTCTTCCTTTTGATGGTGGTTTCGGTTCTTGAGTGGTTCTAGTTTTTATGTGTGTTTTCTGTTTGTTGTCCTTAGTGGTCCTTCGGGGACCGGTTTATGGTTGTTTTAGTTGTTTGCTGTCCTTCGGGGACATTATCTATGGTTGTCTTTTGTGTCTGGCTCTCGTTGTGGAGAGTCTTTTATCTTATTACTATGAAATGTATGGGTCCAGCATGTATTCACTTTCTCTTTAATATATTCATGCATGCTTTTCTATATTTCCTCATGTCATTTCTCTTATGCAATATTTCTTTTGATTATCCTCATCTTTGACTAAGTGACAAAGGGGGAGAAATCGTATTGAGGGGGAGCTGTCTACCTACGGGGGAGCTACTCCCTGAAGATGCTATCTCTCTAATTTGTCAATTATCAAAATGGGGGAGTTTGTTGGCACATTTTATTTTGAGTAATTAACAACATCTTCGTAGTTTAGTCTTCTGTTCTTCAGATTCAAATATTCTCAGAAGATGTACTACATGGAGTTCTTCACTTCAAGAGCTTCCTCCTTCTTCTTTGAAGACTGTAGCAGTTACCGACGTTCCCTGCATAAAGTCGGCGTCTTCCTGCTTAGAGTCTTCGCGTCTGTACTGGTCTAGGTATATCTGTAAACACTAAAGGATGGATGATAACTAAAAGCACAAATCGAAAAACATGTCATTCATAGCGGCATACCGGCGGTATGCTTCGGCATACCGGCGGTATACCGTTTTCGTGTCCAGAAAAGTTTCTGTGACAAAAAGCGGCATACCGACGGTATGCTTCGGCATACTGGCGGTATACCGTTTTTGGACTCTAGAAAGTTGCTGTCTCGAAATGTCGGCATACCGACGGCATGCTGCGGCATACCGACGGCATGCCGTTTTTAGCAACACAAAAGTTGCTGTGATCAACTGTCGACATACCGACGGTATGCTGCGGCATACCGGCGGTATGCCGTTTCTAGCAGCTCTAAACTTTCTGTGACATTCTATCGGCATACCGACGGTATGCTCCGGCATACCGGCGGTATACCGAATTTTGAATACTTAGTTTTCGATTTGGTCTGACACGCATTAATGGCCGCATTTAATGCTCTTGAACGGTCATAATTATGACCGTTACTATTTGGCCGGCATACCGGCGGTATGCCGCGGCATGCCGTTCTGTCTGTATTTCAGAACATTAAATGCCACCTACTCTTGGTTTTCTTATAAAAGGAAGCTCTCTCTCTCTTGAGCTTCCTCACCAACTCTTCCATAAATTTTTCAACAACCAAGAGCTCCACCATTAATACTCTTCAAAGCTTTTCATTGTCATCCTCTCCCAAAGTGCTAGAGTATTAAAGAGTTGTACATTTCGATCTTCACGTGTTAGAAGATCAACAAGTTCTCATTCTCTTTTGTTTGAAGTTGGCGAGCCTTCGTACGAAAACTCGTGTGTAGAAGTTGGCGAGTCTTCGGATCCAAACTCGTGTTGAAGTTGGCGAGTTCTTCGGATCCAAACTCGTGTGTACTATTTGGATAATAGTGGATTAAAGCCGGAGAGAGTTCCGGGACTGGATTGCCTCAAAAGAGGATACCAGGATACATCCTTGCATTTGCGTTTGATCTTTCTACTCTTTACTTTCAATTGTCTTTATTGCATCAATTGTTGTAGTTTATATTTTATTTCCCTATTCACCCCCCCCCCTCTAGGGTTCTACAACATTCTCTCAGAACTTTACAGATTACAATGATCTCATTCCCATATATTACATCCCTGAGGATGAGGCTCGGGCTATCTCTTCGGACTATCCTTCTCGATGCATATTGCACATGCATGCAGACTGATGGTGGGTCAGTATATCAGTATACTGGTGATTGTGAACAAAGAGCTATATTTGTCTGAAATGATCACTGTTCATTTAGTAAAAAAATATTTCTTGTGATGTGATCTTGCTACTTTTTACCTATATTCATTTCATGCATACAGAGTCAGTTTATATTATTTGAAAACATCTTTCAAAAGCCACAATTTATTTTATTTCATTTCATCTCAAGCATACAAGAGACTGTTCAATTCAAGCACGATGACTATTCATTTCATGTGCAGTGTGCAACGTGTTTCATGAGCATAATCATTTCTTTGTTCAAGCAACTCTTATGGACAATTATCAGCACGATATCATATCTTTTCTTAAAAGGGGACATAGCACTTCTTTGTAACGGATTAATCTCTGCAAGCAATTCATATAGCAAACTCAAGCAATACATATGTATCACTTTTAAGTGATTCTTACCAAAGCCGATGGTCCATCCCTGCACAAGACAAATTAGCATAAACATGATAAAACCAACATTGTTATTTCATGTTCGTCTCTGCATCGTTAGCTCTTATCAAAACATTCTTGACACATACAGACTCGATTGGCAGCTGTGACTCTCCGATTCAGCTCTGCACCAACCAACACCTATCTATATGATGGTCATGAAAAATTCCATGATTAGCCGCTGTAACTCTCCGGTTCAGCTCGTCGCTAAGGACTCAGATATCGACTCCCATTTTTACATGGAGGCCCTAATCTCTCCTAGGCCGAGTGGTCCAGGCGCCCCTAGATTCCACCCGAGAGACAAATTTTACTCGTGTACGAGTTGTCCGAGACCATATGCATGCTCTAGCAGTTCTATCAGATGAGACAGATTTGTGATCAGATGGACGGCATGTTCTTTTCATGCCTTTTCAGATATATGACATATTCTTTTCATGCCTTTGCAGATGTACGACACGTTCATTTCGTGTCTTTCTTCTTTTCGGATCATATAGCCAACAGCTTCTCTCTTTTCTTATCAAGCATGATAATGAGTCATATTCAGAACAAAGATCTATATTAGCATGGCAATATCTCGTTTGATTTAACAAAGCAAACATTCATTTCTTTATTAGCAGGCACAATTCTTCTTAGCATACAGGTTATCTCTTTTCTTGTTCTAAGCATAGCAACGTGTGGATTCTCTAAAGCATACTCAATGATTTACTATCTTGTTATTAACAATAGCATTCAATCAAAAACTCAGATTCTTATTAAGCGTAAGCGAATCAACAAATGAGACTTCGTCTACACACCCAGATTAATCATCTTCTGTTGCAGAGCCAGCAATCCAATTTCTTTGTTTATCTAGTACCCTTGCGGAGGGGGGCACTACATAATTATCCATCCAGAAGAAGTTTCGTCCTTGAAACTTAAGGAGAAACTTACGATATCCGTAGCAGCGATAGTCCTCATCCTTCGCCATCATAAATCCATAAAACTCTTAATTCAGACATATCAAAACTTTTGTTCAATAAAGCATTCCAATCTCAATCAATCAAATCGATAAAATATATGCCGGCATCATAAAAATATTTATGGACTTATTGTATGGAACGTTCATCTCATTGATGATATCAAGCAGGCAAGAAAATTTTGATCAGGAGAACATGTTCGAATTCAATTGAACCAAAATTGGCTAGAGGATCGGGTTGCTCTGGTACCACTTTGTCATGCCCCGATCCCGCAGAGTCTTTTCGTCCTCGCTTCGGACTCTGTGAGACCGTTCGTCCTCGCTAAGGCGTGATACTGTGCAAGCCTAAGTTGCGCTTGCACAAGACCAAGACCTGAAGCAAGACAAGATTGACAATACGCAGTAGAACATAATACAGATAATTGAAGCAACAGCGGACATATTTCAGAATACATACATTGAACACAATGGTAACAAGAAATAATTCTTTTTATTAATTTTATTTGAACAGATTACAAGCTTTCGATTCTCTCTGATATAATGTTACATTCTCTCAGAACTTTACAGATTACAATGATTCTGTTTTCGTACATTACATCCCTTTATATACAAAACCAACTCTTGCAACAGATGTCATCTCTTGGCATCTCTTCTGATTTTTGGCTCCTGAGGATGAGGTTCGGGCTATCGCTTCAGACTATCCTTCTCGATGCATATTGCACCTGCATGCAGACTGATAGTGGATCATTATATCAGCATACTGGTGATTGTGAACAAAGAGCTACATTTGTCTGAAACGATCACTGTTCATTTAGTAAGAAAGCATTTCTTGTGATGTGATCTTGCTACTTTTTACCTATATTCATTTCATGCAAACAGAGTCAGTTTACATTCTTTGAAAACATCTTTGAAAAGCAACAATTTATTTCATTTTATTTCATCTCAAGCATACAAGGGACTTTTTAATTCAAGCACGATGACTATTCATTTCATGTGCAGTGCGCAACGTGTTTCATGAGCATAATCATTTCTTTGTTCAAGCAACTCTTATGGACAATTATCAGTACGATATCATATCTTTTTTTAAAAGGGGATATAGCACTTCTTTGTAACAGATTAATCTCTGCAAGCAATTCATATAACAAACTCAAGCAATACATATGTATCACTTTTAAGTGATTCTTACCAAAGCCGACAGTCCATCCCTGTACAAGACACGAATTAGCATAAACATGATAAAACCAACATTGTCATTTCATGTTCGTCTCTGCATCGTTAGCTCTTACCAAAATATTCTTGACACATGCAGACTCGATTGGCAGCTGTGACTCTCCGGTTCAGCTCTGCACCAACCAACACCTATCTATATAATGGTCCATAGAAAATCCCAGGATTAGTCGTTGTGACTCTCTGGTTCAGCTCGTCGCTAAGGACTCAGATATTGACTCCCATTTTCACATGGAGGCCCTAATCTCTCCTATATCGAGTAGTCCAGGCGCCCCCAGATTCCATCCGAGAGATAAATTTTACTCGTACACGAGTTGTCCGAGACCATATGCATGCTCTAGAAGTTCTATCAGATGAGACAAATTTATGATAAGATGGACGACAAGTTCTTTTCATGCCTTTTCAGATATACGACATGTTCTTTTCATGCCTTTGCAGATGTACGACACGTTCATTTCGTGCATTTCTTCTTTTCGGATCATATAGCCAACAGCTTCTATCTTTTCTTATCAAGCATGATAATGAGTCATATTCAGAACAAAGATCTATATTAGCATGGCAATATCTCGTTTGATTTAACAAAGCAAATATTTATTTCTTTATTAGCAGGCAACAATTCTTCTTAGCATACAGGTTATCTCTTTTCTTGTTCTTAGCATAGCAACGTGTGGATTCTCTTAAAGCATACTCAATGATTTACTATCTTGTTATTAACAATAGCATTCAATCAAAAACTCAGATTCTTATTAGGCGTAAGCAAATCAACAAATGAGACTTCGTCCACTCACCCAGATTAATCGTATTCTATTGCAGAGCCAGCAATCTGATTTCTCTATTTATCTAGTGTCCTTGCAGAGCGGGGTACTACACCGACCACCGAGAGTGAGAGAGAGAGAGGATTACCTGGAGAGAGAGAGAGTCTTTGCGGCTGGAAAGAGAAAGAGAGAGAGAATTTAGAGGGGAATGAAAAGTTCCTCCCCTCCCCGTCGGTTAAATTTAAGTTAGGGCTGGATATTTAGCGACGGACAAGCAACAGATATATTCCGTCGCTATACCACCCTAGCTGGCCGACGGAATATCCGTCGCTATGTGGTCGTTAAATTTTGCGCCAATTTTTTTAACATTTTCCGCCAACTTTTGACAACTAAGCGACGGCATAGCGACGGATTCTTTATCCGTCGCTATATCTCCGACGACTTAACGACGGATTGGCGACCTTTGCTCGCCCTTAAAATAAAAAAAAATTATCCGCTTTTCGACGGCAATCAGTCGGAACTTTGTCGGTAGTCTGTCGCTAATAGCGACGGACAAAATTCGCCACTAAATGTCCGTCGCCAAATGGCTGTATTTTGGTAGTGTCTCTCATTTTCCTCTTTTCCTCACTTCTTTTTCTCTACTGATTCATGAGCTTTCAATTGAGAAGGGAGAGAGAGAGAGGGAAGTGAGTTGGCGTGGGGGGTATTGAGAAGTTTGGGCCAGTTTGTAGGACCATGGGTCGGGCTGTGTGTTCCTTAAAGAAAATGAATAAAGTCTGATATATATTTTATGTATATTTGTATATTAGTAATTTAGATAAGGGTATATGTACGTATACTATTATGTATATACGTTGTTATATTATTTTATTATTATAATTATTATTTTGTTGGAAGGTTTTTTGCCTTGGAGTTAGATTGGGCTTGGCCAGCACTATTAATGATTTTCATAATAAATATATGGTTTTTGATTTATAAGTATTTCTCAAAGGGCTTATTAGTTTTATGATATAAAATACAAATATTTCTTTAATTATGTATATAGTTCTAAAAAGGATATATTTAAAATATTATTCTAATATTTTCTATATATTTAAATTATAGTTTTTGACCTGAACATGATTTTTCTATAGTTTCCAAAATATTTTTTAAAGTATTTTGATTAGTAGTTTTCCAATATCAAAACGTATTTTCTAAAATTAGTTATGTATATTTTTATTGATCTATACCAATTTCTCTTCAATTTTTATCTTAATCGTGACTAGTCATACGTTTCTATTTCTTGTGATTCTGACTACTTCATATCGACCCAAGGCTAATCGGATTGTCCCGGACTCAATGGCACGATATGTTCCATCATTTGAGGTCGTCTTGCATAATTATAACATCTACGATTATTTTGTGCCAACGTGATCAAGTCACACAACAACTACAACTTAATCGAGGCAAGTACGCTATTGTTTTATGTGCTTCTTATATTATAATGCTATCTTTTACTGTGTTTTATTGAGTATCCAGATTGTGACATAATATGCTTGATTGTATCATTGCTCGTTTATTGACCGTTTAGTGAGTCGGGAGGGAAAATGCCAGTAGGTATATGAACAAACCCCAATGAATGTTTACTGAATGATAGCTAAGTCATACACCTCACGTATGGGTTAGTCATATGAAAAATGAATGTTAGCCATCGTATGATATGCCGTATTAGCTAGCCGTTCACATGTCGAAAAATATTTCAAACACAATATGTTTATTGTACATGTTCATTGTTAGTTGTCTTGTTTATTCATGTTCTTGCTAGTGGTTTCTTGTACTTGTTTATTGTTTCCAGTTCATTTACATGTTTCTTTATTTTCTACTGCATCTCTACTATCTAGTTTATTTTATATTAAGTTACATTAAATGCAATATGGTTGTACTTTGCTCCTTTTCTGACTGGATCATTGCAGGTGACTTGGCATTGCTTCCTACTTTTGCGCTAAGGACCATACAAGGGAGATAGAGATCTTGGAGGCCAACCTTACATTCTAGATTAGATAGCTCTTTTATTTTAGCTAGTTTGTTTCTGAATGTCATTTTCAGTGTATTATTGGATTTGTAATTTAAAACTGTTGTGAATGAGCAAATAGTTGTGATTTTGTTATATTTGAGATCGACATTGAGACCTAGACAGCGTACTACTGCCGATGCTGCGGCATAAGCTGGACTTGGACATGCACTCGTATCCCGTAAAGCGGGTGTTGGTTGTGACAATATATCAAAGAGACAATGAAAGCTTTGTAATCATTTATAAAGACATCAATAAAGAAAATATGTCTCTTTATCATTGTGTTTAATTCTATTTTCTACTATATGTCTATTGCTTCAATTTTTGCATTCTTGTTCTGCTGTATTGTTGTCTATCTTGTTTTTGTACATGTTTTGGTCTTGTGCAACCGCAACTTAGGCTTGTACGACATTACGCTCAAGCGAGGACAACCAGTTCCGCCGGAATCAAAGCGAGGACGAAAGATCCTTCGGGATCCGAACGTGACAATAACTATTTAAAAGTTGAAAAAAAATACTTTTTGAAAACTAATCAATATAATAACTTTTTTTGCGATGATATAATAACGTTTCATTATTAAAATAATATAAATATAAACTACATTGACTAGTATGAACCATTTTAAATGTGGCCTACTTTACTTTATTTTTATTTTTTCTCAACTTTTTACATTTGAGATGGAAACTAGATAAATTTTCTACTTGTTTCTATTTATTGGTGATGTGACAAAAAAATTAAAACTTAGGCTCTGTTTGGATGTTTTTAAACTCAAGTTTCTAAGTTTATACATGGCTTTGATTGAAAAAACTGTTTGGATGCTACCACTCAGTTTTTTATTTCCCAAATTGTTTTTCCAAGACCAATGTTATAAGGGCTAATTAGTGTTTAAACCTTGAGTTTTATACTAGTTTAGAGTACAAGTCCTGACATGTCCAATTGGAGAGTTTTGACCATAGATTGTTTTTTCCTATTATACCCTCCCTTCATGTTTGATAATGAAAATTTCATATATAGGTTTGGGAGGGTATAATGAAAAGAAAAAAAAATCGAGGGTCCAAACTCTCCAACTGGACATGTGAAGGCTTAAACTCTAAACTGGTATAAAATCCAAGGTCTGAACACTAATTAGCCCATGTTATAACGTAGCTTCTAGGAAAGAGAAGAAAGCAGCTTTCCAAAAAAAATTTGCTACCACCCTTTTTCTCTCTCCTCATCATTTCCTTCAAAAAAAATTGTCTACCACCATGAGCAGCAAACACTAGGCTCTCATCGGACTCCTCCAAAAAATGGTTTCCTCCACCACCTCCACCCTCCGCAGTCGTCGGTCCTTTCTCCACCACCTCCTCCCATCGACGTTGTTCCTCTCTCCAGGTCCTTTTTCCACCACTTCCTCCTATTGACGCCGGTCCTCTCTCTCTCAAGGTCCAGCGGAGCAACGAAAGGCTTCGTCTTACCTTCATGCGGGAGCATGACCGCATGACACCTGCCTCCACCTTCGTCGAGGAAAACGACCTTGACCGCCTCGACCTCGAAGATGATGACGACCCGAGTTCGAAAACGAAGTCGACGACCACCCGAGTTCGTAAACAAAGTCGACCACCTGAGTTAGAAAACAAAGTCGACGAGGACGACGATCTTGATTGCCTCGAGCAGTCGACGGGATCGTACTCCCTTCTTCCTCCCTTCCTCTCAAACTCTAACCCCAATTCTCTATTGATGCACCAATGATTGACTCAATATCGCGTGGGGGTGGTGGGGATGGTGTCGAGACCAGAGGGTGGTCGTGGAGCCGAGACACGGAGTCGGGGAGGAGTGGTGGTGGTGGTGGTGGTGATTGGTGGGGGTGGGACACAAGACAGAAAGATGGGAGCTCAGCTACGGCACAGACACAAAGACTCGGTTTAAAAAATATTTGCTGAAATAATTTTACCAAACAAAATTTTATTTTATTTTTTCAGAATATTATGTTTAAATGAAAGTAACCAAAAGCAAATTCAGAATCTGTATGTTCAGAAAACAAATTTATAACATATTCTCTGTAAACTGTTATTAGAAAGAAAAAAAATTCAGAAAATCTATCCAAGGACCTTTAATTTTACAAACAAACAATACATCAAATAAAAACTAAGGCAACTTTCTACTTTTCCGACCCGAATATTCCTTCTTTTGAAAAATACATCATCACATCAGTGTGTGATTACCAAAGATGTTGAGGGTTGCCATTGCTTGTGTAACTAAATCATGTTAGTTAAGCATTGTTGATTCGAATCTGAAACAATATATTCTCAAACATCTGCACTGGCCAGCTATCTAAGAGATGGGAGATGTGTCGGTGAGTCTTGTGGCAGCAAGTGATATAAAAATGTGGTAACTTCCTAAGACAATATTACAAAAAGATTAGTGTCTTAATTATCATGTCATCAAAACTTTGAAGTATTTTTTATAAATCGAAAAATTCCATCCACAACTTATTTTTAATGAATTTGTGGTGAAAGCAAAAAAGTGTAATGAAATTAGGATAGCACGACAACAAAGTCCAACCATAGAGCTAGTCCAAACCATAGAGCTAGTCCAATGGCGTTTTTCTCACAAACCAAACTGTATTAAAAAAAAAAAAAAAAAAAAACTTGTATTAAGCTTCATTTAAAGTTCAATTAAAGTTTTTTTTTTAAAAATAATTACAGAAAACGTCCAACCAAAGGGTACATTATGTGAAGAAAATGGCCAATGATAGGACATTTTTAACAGAGTTTTTTGGACCCTCCACCTCCCAGATTTTATCACTTCGGCATACGTCCAAAAAAAAGTCCAACGAAACAAATAGGCATTAATGTTGAGTTTGAAAATTTCCGTTTATAAATAAGTTCAGCGATAAAAACCGTGCGCATAGTTTCTATGGTTGTATACCACGAGTCTAAGAGAGCATATAGATTAGGATTAGCGTCTAAAGAGAGAGCATATCGATTAGGATTAGACATACTAATCAGCATTTGGTTAAACATTTGTTTTATAATTTCCAACTCAAAACAAAAACAAAATTGAACAAAATTGAACATTGCTCGCCATTCAATCAACTAAGGCCACGTTTGGTACACTTGATCCGCTAATGTAATCGTGACTGAAATATAATCAAATAAAAAAATAAAAAAAAATTCATTTGAATACATTGCAATTACATTACAGTGAACCAAACCGGATCTAGTTCTTGCACAAAACCGACAAACATCTTATTACAACTCTTGCACGGAACACCAACATAGATTAATGAGATAAAAGGCCAGAGTTGCAGTAAAAATCTGGGTGTCATCTCATATCTAGTGCATGTGCAAAATCAATGTAATCTACCATCAACTGAGTATGAGTACTAGATGACATAGTCTACAATGAAATTTTACCATGAAAATCAAATATATTCTTCTTAAGCAATCCAACAATAATAAAGGTCGTAGTTTTAAGTGAACTAGTACACAATAACGTCACATTCTACAGCTAGAAGAGAGCTTAAAAGCCCTAATGACACAAAATTGAAACAAAATCCCACTCAGTCCAAGCCTCCATAGCGACTCCATTGATGATAAGGCCCATCATGCTGAAAGGTCTCAACGTCTAGATCAGGAGCTTCTCAATGGCCTCCTGTATGTAACCAAGAAAAAGCCCATTTACCAAAAGAAATTTCAAGCAACATTATACTCCGCAGTAAAAAAAGATTTTGATTTAACCTTTAGATGTTGTATCTGACTCTTCAATTGGCTACCTTCATTGCTTGTCACAGAACAAGAGATTACAGACCTCGTAACACCACAAGCCCGACCAAGTGCTTGCTTAGAAGGAACAAAGACATATGGCACATTCTGGCACAAGAAAATATTACAAACTGCTTAGTTGTCTGAGTTCATTATTGCTACTTTATTGAGACAGAAAAACTAACAAGAAACTTGAAGCAGAAATTCATGGTATATTATAATCTTATATATAATACTAAATGATATAGAGTTTAATAGGCTAATGAGGACCCAACTAGTAAACAAGTATCAGGACAAAATGATGCACAGAGTCATGGACTAATAGATCTCTACTAGATCTCTGTCCACATCTTAGTACGCCAAAGGAAAATCTGAAGATAGTGATATACTCCCTTGCAGGGATAATCCAATGAAGGTGCCCATACTCGTATTCTGTCATATTGGATACTCTACTTCCAGACATCCTAGATGTTAAAACTATATTAGCTATATAAAGGCATGCCTACAAGTTAAAGGAGAAAAAAACATGATAATGAGAAGATTAAGCAAAGCTTAGAACATATGAAGTATGAATATACTTTTATCATAGTCTGCGTTTCTTTTTAATTTTAAAAATTCACTTCCCCACTCCTGTAGCTATTCAATTCCTATCAGTAAAAATTTGTGTACAAGTGTCTGTATAGGAATGGTAGGATGAGTTCTATCCGTACATTAATTATTACGGGTACTTTGGTAAATATACTGATGTATGGGGTCGCCCTAATCTCTTTTCCTCTTGAAACAATAAAATAACTCGTGTCCGGCAGTGGACGTGGACGTGGACAAAGGTGAACGTCAAAACTCGTGTCTTGTGTTTCTTCTTATTCAATGATACCATGTTCATAAAAATATAAAATATAAAACATCCAACAACTAAAGGTCTAAAATTTGTTTGACTAAATGGAAAATTCAGAATTTGATAATTTTGCTCAGCAACGGCCAATTAAAGACGGAGATAATGCATAAGCAAATGAAGTTGGACAGGGAACAGTGGCTTAGTAACTACTCCAACCATGATAATAGACCGTCTTACAGAAATTTAACCTTTCATACAAGTGCTTGTAACATGAAGCTCAAAGCTGCCATAGAGAACTTGATATGCCTATTACAAGCTTTGTAATACAGATACCAAATTAGGCTAGTGTCCAAATTGCAGTTAGTTATTAGTACGGATTTCTAAATTCTGTTTTGGGCTTGCCAACATGTCCACTGTTCAGATGATGCGCTCATACTACCAGGTATTTCATAGAATGGCCTCCAAACTCTAGGGCCAGCTGTAATGCCCCGCTCCGTACGAGGCATTTGGTTGGCTTATTGGATGGGATCAGAATATTGGACCGTGGCTTATGTTGGAAATCGGAAGAATTGAGACTGATGCAGTCTAACTTAGCTGGCTAGATGGAATGGGTATTGGAACGTAGCTCGCTGGTGGAGCTACGCTTAGTGGAATTTTGGGTGAGTGGAACTGTCCTTCCTCCTCCTTACTCCTTCATGCTTAATAGATGAAGTATTGAAATGCTATGAACTGTCCCTAAATGTCCCATATGTTAGTTGCTGAATAATAAAGATGCTTTTGCTGAGAATTATTGAAATGTACAACACATTGAACTGTTAATGTGATTCGCTGCCTGAGAATGAATTGATAACATTGCCCCTTATGCTTAACACTGCTGGAACAAGTAGACACTTGAATAATGAGATGCCTTATGAATGATAGAATAAAGAAATGAACTGGCTACGCTATCGACCCAATGAACTGAATGAGACACTAGAATCTTGTACTCTCTGTTTATCTGTTACAAGAATGTGAAATGCTGTCTGTCCCTTATAAGAAAATGAATGAATGAATGTTAAGTTCCTCTTAAGAAAGGAATGATATGAGATACGTTGCAATGAAGCAATGAATGAGAAATGATAAAGCTGGGATCGTTGAGATCACCAAATGAAATGATGGTAATGATGAAATGAATAAGTCCTTGGAAATGACTAATGATGCACTGTTGCCTTTACTTTCCTTAAAATGTTTTACCATGCAATTTTGTTCACAATCGAGTCGGACACGCATTCGCATGGTCATGGACAACTTGTATACAAGGTTTAAGTAATAATTTCCTCGAACGGTTCCTAGGGCCCTGGGGACCGATTCGGCCTAGGAGGAAACAATGATGAGTGCTATGGGAGCACGGATAAGGCGGGGTGGCATAGAGGCTCGCCACCTACTATGCTGACCGCATTATCTTAAAATGAAATGAAATGAGAAGAGTCCATATGGTTTAACAACACCAGTGACCATGTAGTCAGGATGCATGCTAATGAATGTTTTGTGCAGGCAGAGTAAGTATATCAGATAACCTGTAATTGATACAGGTACGAGGAGTCGGCTATCGGTAAGAAATCACATAATTGTGATATTGTATAAGTTAGTTTAACTTGCCTGCTTAACATGTTCCATTTAGTATGCTAGAAAGATGCCTTGCTATAATCATTGCTCAAACACAACATACATGCTAAGTGATGCTTGAAGTGAGAACTGTTATAACATGTTTAAAATGTTAATGTTAACGATGCCTCAATGATGCCTTTTCATGATAACACCTAGTATGCCTCAATGATGCCTTTGTATGATAACACCAAGATTGATAAATGATATGTCCACATGAATGCTACTAAGAATATGTTTACATGCTTCACTCTGATTATTGCCCATGAACTGTAAACTGATGCTAGGCCCCAAGTAGAAAGATCACTCTAATAAATGCTTGCTTAAATGATCACCTAAATGTTGGTTTATGCGAGTGGGTTGGATTCTGCTCGCCAGTACATAGATGATGTGCTGACCCACGTTTTGTGGGCAGGTGCTCGTGCTTGGAATGTTCTACACACGAAGTTTAGCTGGATTGGTCCCGCGGCATCGAAGATTTGTTGGGCATACAAAAGCTCTCCTTGCACAAGATGATGTCTTCTGTTTATAAAGGGCATAATGTATGGAACATTGTAATCAGTTGTACCAGTGAGATTGTAAGCCAAGTCGGTATATCGAGTTGTAATCCATTGTATCCAAATATCAAATGTAAGTTGTATAGCATTGTTCAGTTGGTTTCCAATTTAAAGTGAGATGTGCTGTAATCATTGTACTTCAATACAAGTCTTGTACTCTTCTTCAATTATCAATAAAGAGAATAAAGTTCTACATATCTCTGTGTGGCTTTGAGTTACTCTTTTTCTCCGCTGCTATAAAGAAGTGATGTACTTCTATTCAATAAGAAAGATTGTCCTCATTAAATTCAAATTATCTGCTTCTGCCGCTGCGATGTGTTCCTATTTGAAGAATAATCGATTATGTACCATCTTTGCCTTGTACAAGTGCAATACCAGACTTGTACGGCATCACGCCCAAGCGAGGACGATCGATTCTAAGAGATAAAATATGAAGAATAAATGACTCTACGAATCGGGGCGTGACAAATTGGTATCAGAGCACGGCTTTACGTCCTTGGTCTCTTCTTTGATTCATTTCAAATCAAAGTTGCATCGATGATTGACCAAAGTTGCTTCCGCGATCACTCAACGTTGCTTCCGCGATTAAATCAAAGATTGCTTCCGCGATTATATTGTTGTTGTCCTGTAATCATCCTATGTTGTTCATGTCTGAAAGATCATTGACCCTCTTGGCTGCTCACTGGATATTCCATACAATAAGTCTATATACATTGTGATGCCCCTGAAAGAATGATTGTTGTTGGTTTGGACACAATTAATCCAACAATGACTCGATGCCATAGTATGCTATATTGTGAATGCTGTTAGAAATGTGGGAATATAGAAAAGTGGCTAGGTATGCTGTAACAAGTTGAGAATTGCATGTGATGCAGAAAGATTTGGGAATGAATAATTGATGGATGAGTTCAACAGAACTAGTGAGTTGACACATATGTGCTCGCTAGTACTTTCGAGACCTAAGAATGTTGGCTTGTGATATTGAGACCCCAAGATGTTGGCTAAGTATTGTGATCATTATAGATCATGAATGTCCGGAATAGATTGAGTTGGTATTGTTTAAGGATGGCTTCGTTTCTGACTGGTATATTGCATCTACCACCTCAGAACGAGATGTATGTTGACCCTTTCCATAGAATAGCAATAAGACTATCTGTGGGTACTGGGTAGTGCCGAGACTTAGCTGGGAGTCATATATTGTTGCTAGATTGCTCGAGTGTCCCTTGACGGTGATGTTATATTGAGTAGCGAGATTGAAAGAAATTGTAACCAGTGGCTTGGTTAGAAATTGTTTAGTCGAGTGATGACTCGGCCTAGTAAGACAGTTAGAATGCTATGGGTAAAATGATTTGGCTAGAGAATATTGTGGCTTAGAACATCTGAATGTCGACTTCGATTGGTTGGATGCAAATTAAACGTGGCTAATACAAAGTTGGTTGCATAGCTGAAAGTTTTGGAAATATCGTCGGGAATCAAAGGAATATTAGAGATCTATGCTTGACCCTAAGGTGTAATAGGTGTTAATCCATCTTGATCACCAAAGGATAGTCGTTGCCTATGTACATGTATGTTGAGGATTTAATGAGACTAGAAAAGTAACAAGTAGCCACTTGACTATTTGTGTTGCCTAGGGAATGGTTAAGTGATACATAATTGTCGGATTGAATGGATGAACTATTTGACCATTGCTGCATGAGATTTAAGAATGCCCGTAAGATAGTTTGATGATTAAGAAACGAATAGGATGGAGAAATTTCAAACGTGTTGGATAATGTCGGTATAGGTGATTGTTGGTTGGGATATAGATTATTGGCTTATGACTTAGTGGTGTGACTTCGTCATACAGACCGAATAGTATGATTCTATAGTCCTGTTGAGACTAACAGAATCGATGACCCTTGAATAGTTAGCCTTGGCTTATGGGTTTGTGTGAGTATAAAGGAATTTGGAATAGAAATTGAATCATTGGAAATTTACTTGATGGATTATTGGAACGATGAGAATCGTATGTCGGATTGGGAATTGACCGTAATGTTGATAGATCGATCTTAGTCGATCGTTGGGTAAGTCTAGAGTGAGCCTCTGTGGGAATTAGTTCCTTGAGGAAGATACTAGATAGATAGACTTGACCCTAGAAACCGTGGGCTGCATGACCAATTGTTGGCATAACCAACAATGGCGATTAGTTATTCAGACTGAGTTAAAACCCATAGGTTTGGGTAGAGTTCCTTAGAACTGTTGGTTGCTTGTTGGCCTTAAGAATAAGAAACTAGTATAACCCTAGTAGCCGTCCACTCTAGGGAAGTTACCTGAACGATTAAGTTTAGCTATCAGTGTAGCTAACCTTAGAGATTGACTGAATAATAGGTAACTATTGGAGACCCATAGGATGACCTTGTGGCATTGAATGAGAGACAATGATAATGAGTATTGACCTAAGGGAATGTATGCTTCAACTTGAGCCTTAAGAGATGTTTGACCATTGAGGATTTTATGTCGGCCATAAGTGGGAATTGCAACCGTAAGGTAAGGCTTGAGTATACCTATAGTCGGGTAGCTAAGTTAACCTTGACTGTTGCATAGAATTATACCCTGACTCGGGTAATCGATAGTGGGTGACGTCGGATTGTGTCTTATAGAAAAGATGAGTTGCCTCGATGAAAAATATTGTTGGATTTGGGAAGGAATATGATTGCATGTTGTGAACTCTTGATATGGTTGGCTCTAAGTTAGACCCTTAATCGAATGTTAGAAATGTTATGCTTGGGTATAGAGTTTAACCAAGTTGTCCCTGAAATTAAGTATTGTAGCCTGGAAGATAGTAATTGTGGCAAAGTGAATAAAGCAATAAGTCAATTGAAAGGATGCTAAGTTGGATTTAGAAAGGAGAGTTATATTGTGGCTGATCGAATCGCACTAACATGGAAGTTGGTTGAAGTACATATGTTTTGGGGACGCCTAAAATATGTGTATGGATCCAGCAGAAGTGATTGGTTGTGACTGAGATAACATTATGGGAAGAATTTATCGCACTAGCACGGACTTTGGCTGAAATGCATATATTTTGGGGACGCCTAAAATATGTGTATGGATCCAAACGAAGTGATATGTTGCGACTGAGATAGAAATGTAAGAAAAATGTTGGCGGATCAAGGAGAAGTTACAAGTAATTGAAAAAGAGATAGACAGATCGAATCGTTGATAGATTTAAATGGTACAGTTGGATAGCTATTTTGAGATGACCGAGTGTGCTGAAATGAATATTGAATTGAAGCTGAATGAATAACTCATGGTGATTAAGTGAATCTTGTGGAAGACTTGTTCCTTAAGTTTCGAGGACGAAACTTTTTCTGAGTGGTATATTATGTAATGCCCCGCTCCGTACGAGGCATTTGGTTGGCTTATTGGATGGGATCAGAATATTGGACCGTGGCTTATGTTGAAAATCGGAAGAATTGAGACTGATGCAGTCTAACTTAGCTGGCTAGATGGAATGGGTATTGGAACGTAGCTCGCTGGTGGAGCTACGCTTAGTGGAATTTTGGGTGAGTGGAACTGTCCTTCCTCCTCCTTACTCCTTCATGCTTAATAGATGAAGTATTGAAATGCTATGAACTGTCCCTAAATGTCCCATATGTTAGTTGCTGAATAATAAAGATGCTTTTGCTGAGAATTATTGAAATGTACAACACATTGAACTGTTAATGTGATTCGCTGCCTGAGAATGAATTGATAACATTGCCCCTTATGCTTAACACTGCTGGAACAAGTAGACACTTGAATAATGAGATGCCTTATGAATGATAGAATAAAAAAATGAACTGGCTACGCTATCGACCCAATGAACTGAATGAGACACTAGAATCTTGTACTCTCTGTTTATCTGTTACAAGAATGTGAAATGATGTCTGTCCCTTATAAGAAAATGAATGAATGAATGTTAAGTTCCTCTTAAGAAAGGAATGATATGAGATACGTTGCAATGAAGCAATGAATGAGAAATGATAAAGCTGGGATCGTTGAGATCACCAAATGAAATGATGGTAATGATGAAATGAATAAGTCCTTGGAAATGACTAATGATGCACTGTTGCCTTTACTTTCCTTAAAATGTTTTACCATGCAATTTTGTTCACAATCGAGTCGGACACGCATTCGCATGGTCATGGACAACTTGTATACAAGGTTTGAGTAATAATTTCCTCGAACGGTTCCTAGGGCCCTGGGGACCGATTCGGCCTAGGAGGAAACAATGATGAGTGCTATGGGAGCACGGATAAGACGGGGTGGCATAGAGGCTCGCCACCTACGATGCTGACCGCATTATCTTAAAATGAAATGAAATGAGAAGAGTCCATATGGTTTAACAACACCAGTGACCATGTAGTCAGGATGCATGCTAATGAATGTTTTGTGCAGGCAGAGTAAGTATATCAGATAACCTGTAATTGATACAGGTACGAGGAGTCGACTATCGGTAAGAAATCACATAATTGTGATATTGTATAAGTTGGTTTAACTTGCCTGCTTAACATGTTCCATTTAGTATGCTAGAAAGATGCCTTGCTATAATCATTGCTCAAACACAACATACATGCTAAGTGATGCTTGAAGTGAGAACTGTTATAACATGTTTAAAATGTTAATGTTAACGATGCCTCAATGATGCCTTTTCATGATAACACCTAGTATGCCTCAATGATGCCTTTGTATGATAACACCAAGATTGATAAATGATATGTCCACATGAATGCTACTAAGATTATGTTTACATGCTTCACTCTGATTATTGCCCATGAACTGTAAACTGATGCTAGGCCCCAAGTAGAAAGATCACTCTAATAAATGCTTGCTTAAATGATCACCTAAATGTTGGTTTATGCGAGTGGGTTGGATTATGCTCGCCAGTACATAGATGGTGTGCTGACCCACGTTTTGTGGACAGGTGCTCGTGCTTGGAATGTTCTACACACGAAGTTTAGCTGGATTGGTCCCGCGGCATCGAAGATTTGTTGGGCATACAGAAGCTCTCCTTGCACAAGATGATGTCTTCTGTTTATAAAGGGCATAATGTATGGAACATTGTAATCAGTTGTACCAGTGAGATTGTAAGCCAAGTCGGTATATCGAGTTGTAATCCATTGTATCCAAATATCAAATGTAAGTTGTATAGCATTGTTCAGTTGGTTTCCAATTTAAAGTGAGATGTGCTGTAATCATTGTACTTCAATACAAGTCTTGTACTCTTCTTCAATTATCAATAAAGAGAATAAAGTTCTACATATCTCTGTATGGCTTTGAGTTACTCTTTTTCTTCGCTGCTATAAAGAAGTGATGTACTTCTATTCAATAAGAAAGATTGTCCTCATTAAATTCAAATTATCTGCTTCTGCCGCTGCGATGTGTTCCTATTTGAAGAATAATCGATTATGTACCATCTTTGCCTTGTACAAGTGCAATACCAGACTTGTACGACATCACGCCCAAGCGAGGACGATCGATTCTAAGAGATAAAATATGAAGAATAAATGACTCTACGAATCGGGACGTGACACCAGCCCTGAGCTCAAGGGGGTCCGAGGCAAACTCCCTAAATGGGGCTCCATACATAAAATGTAAAAAAACGTAAATATAACAAAAAATTATTGCCACCAAGATTTGAACTAAGAACATCTAGTGTGTAGGTCTAAAATGATAACCACTACACCACAACTCTTTTGAGTCAATGGCAGCCCATAGTACATCCTTGTTCTATTCTAGATACAACAATGTTGGTTCCCCCATTAGTCGTTGGGCCCTGGGTGTCGCATGCCTAGGCGAGACCCGCCCCTACAGTTATTGAGTTGAAGTTTGAACCAGGTAACTAACATGGATCTAGGTTTTGATTTTTTGAAGGGCCCCCCCCCCCCCCCCCCGGTGACACAATTAAGGTCGTTCAATTTTGAACCAAGTAATTAACATAGACCTAGATATCATTTTAAGGATGTAACGCGAACTGGATTGACGAACCAATTCAGCTTATCCCAGGTGTACCAAGAACAAGGTTGTAAAAGGCGCTAGGCGCTAGTCGGGCTGGTACCGGATGCCTAGCCCGCCTAGGTGGCCGCGGTTCAAAATAAAAATAAAAAACCCCAAAAAAAACCTACTTAAAATTGCAGAAAAGGTCCATAAAACCCAAAAACATGCATAGTCGGGCGTCGGGGGACTTAGGTGGGCACCTAGGCGGACATCGGGCGGGCATCAAACGCCTGGCGCCGCCTACACGACCGACCGCCTAGGCCGATTTTTATAACACTGACCGAGAATAACTAAAGTTGCATACCATGTTCCTGAACGTGTATCATGACTCAAAACATACCATAACTATGGCCCGCGCTTCCTAGCCAATCCAAATGATGCAAATAACCTTTCATCGATACCACTTTCTTATAAGCTAGGAAGTATGTAAAGCCCAAAATGTGGTGGTGTCGTAGCAGACACTCCACAGACACCTATCGGACATTCTATGTACACTACAAAACACACTCCGACACCAAAACAGGTGTCGCATCCGTGTCGCCATGTCCTTATCGTGTGGTGTCGCATCCGTGTAAGTGTGTTAAAGCTTATAAGCAATGCTCCATACAACACACGTAATCTAATATAGTATCCACTTGCCAATTAGAGATTTAGCAAACTAAATACACAAGCCAATCATGATTCTCAAATAGTATTGTCCCCATTAAAGAACCGAGCGTAGGACCAATTATACCTTGTCCTCGGCCAGCAGAGGGAGATGGAGGAGGATTTCGAGCGGCTCGGTGTCGGCCGCCATCACGATAAACTCCGATATGCCTCTATTCAGAGTCTTGGTTGCTACAGAGAGCGAAACAAAATCAATTACACTCGTTAATATCGACAATTTCGAGGGGGCTAGATGCAAAAAAAACCTTCGTTGGCGCCCTTTTTGAGCTGCTTGTAGTTCGCGGCCTGCTGGACGAGGTCAAGGATTGTGATCGTCAGCTGGGAGTCGGCCAGCGGATAAGCTTTCGGGTTCACTGCGATCTCCGAGCCCTAAAGATTGGAACTTTATCATTTTTACAGAGAGAAACCCTAATTAAATAGGAAACCCTAGATTTCTAGAGAGAGAGAGAGAGTACCATTGCTCTTAGCTTTTCTTTGGGTGCGACTGGCGACTGGTGGAGGAAGAGAAAACCCTAGATTTTTGTGGGGAGGCGAGGGTTTTATGGAGTTTTTGACTCGGATGGGGACCGGTTGAGAACCCGATAGCCCGATGCTATCGGGTTTGGATGACGAGAAATTAAGATCTGGATGAGGTTTTGGGTCGGGTTCGAGTGCTCTTCAAGAGATTGTGGCCGGGTTTCGGTTTGGCATTGTGTCTGGAATTTTCTTTTCTTGGGTTGGGAATAGAATTTGGAAAATAAATTAGGGTTTGATATCAGCCCTCCAGCTTGTAGAAAAGAATAAAAGAAAGAATAATGATATTTGTCACTCTAAATTGTACCTCCAAATCGTCTCATCTTAAGTGACAGCTGACGTGATATGTTGATGTGGCAGCTGGCGTGACAAATTTTAAAATTCAAATTAAAATTAATATTAAAATCAATGTTAGCATTAATATTAATATTAAAAATTAATATTAACGTTAACATTAACAATAATATTAATATTAATATTAACATTAATATTAACATTAGTTAATATTAATATTAGCATTAAATTAAGACTAAATATCACTTTGATACCTTCAACTATTCCGGTTTTTTAACTTGATACCCTAAACTTTTTTACTCAACAACTTAATACATCAACTATTTTTTTTTCAACTTCATACCTAAAATTCTAAAAATCCCGAAAATGCTCTTATCCCTTCCCTCTCCCTTCCCCCCTCCGGCCACCCCTTCTCCCGCACAGCCCTAGCCCCCCTCTCTCCCGCCCCGCCGCCCATCCGGCCACCCCCCTCTCCCGCTTTCGGCCGCCTCGCCCCCCCCCCTCCCGCTTCCGGCCACCCTCCCCCAGCCCCCCCTCCTCCCACGCTGCCCAGCCCCCCTCCTCCCACACTGCCGTGCCCTAGGGGGAGAGGCGGGGGCTGGTGGCCGGAGCGGGAGGATGGGGAGGGGGGGAGGCGGCCGGAAGCGATAGGGGGGAGGCGGCCGGAAGCGGGAGGGGGGTGGTGGCCGGAAGCGGGAATGGAGGTGGGTAGGGGGTAATTTTAAAGTTTGACCGTGGGTATTTCCGTCCCAAAAAATTTTTGTGTATCAACTTGTTACAAAAAAAAAAAGTTTAGGGTATCAAGTTAAAAAACCAAAATAGTTGAATGTATCAAAGTACAATTTAGCCTTAAATTAACATTAATATTAACATTAATTAATATTAATATTAACATTAACATTAAATTAACATGGACAAAATTGGGTAATTAACTTTTGGGATTAAAATTTGTCATGTCATCGGCCATGTCAGATGATACATAATATTATTTAATATGCCATGTCAACCGCCACATAAGGAGGGATGTATTGGAGGGACAATTTGGAGATACGAATAGCATTACTCTAAAAGAAAACAGTTTTTTAAACTCGCTCAGCCATGGAAATTTTGGATTAATATTAAGATTGAGAGAAATTTTGAGTCGCACCCCACTTGTTTTATCCAAATTCAAGGTGCTCACCACTGTTTTACCATAATGTACGAATCCCCCGTCCCGCCGCTGCTGCGTCCATCACCACCACCACCACCACCATCATTACCACCACCTTCACTATCACCACCACCACCTTCACCTTCACCATCACCATCACCATTACCACCACCACCACCATCACCTTCACCAACAACAACACCGCTCCCCCGCCGCCCCCGCTCGGCTACCGCTCCGCAGCCCCGCCCCTCTCCCGCTCCCGCTCCGCCCCCGCGCCCCTGCCCCGCTCGGCTACCGCACCGCAGCCCCGCCCCTCGCCCGCTCCCGCTCCGCCCCCGCGCCCCCGTCCCGCTCTGCCCCCTTCGCCCCGCTCCGCCCCCTCCCTATCTTCTTCCACGTTGTTGTTGCCGCTGGAGGTCGCCACCTCTGCTGCGTCGGGGAGGGGAGAGGGTGGCGCGGGAGGAAAGAAAGGGTGGACGGCAGCCGACGGGGGCATGCACGCAGCGGGGTGTGTCTTGGAACGGAGGGTCGCGGAGAAGAAGAGGGCATTTTCGTCCAAAAAAATGGGTCAAATGAGTTTGACTGTTAATAAAGGACAAAAACCGTCAAAAATGGGAGGTGTCTTGTATTATGAAAATTGTGTGGGGTGCACCTTGAATTTGGGTAAAGTAAGTGGGGTACAACTCAAATTTTCTCTAAGATTTATCCATGTCTACTTAGATGTTCAATTTTAAACGTTCAAAAAAGATGTTTTACACGCGCGCGTGTACGCATGCGGCGACACCCTCCCCTCCTGCCCTGTGTTTCGCCTCCCAGCCATCACGTACGTGCACAAGCGCGTGCAAAGTAGCATGTTAGTTAAACGTTTGTTGGACTAGTACTTTAAAATTGTCTATTTTAGCTCTGAATTAATTGGATACTTTGACAAAATTTATTTGGCTTTCCGGTTGCATTGAGCACCAAATAAAATTTCATATGATAAAGTGACGGACCAAACTAGCTTAGTATTCTCAAGTCACTTATGATTTCTGTTTGTTTCTTTTTTTGGTGCCAATAATCTAATCCGTAAAGCATGTATGATCCTAAAAAAAACTTCAAAAATATTTTCTATAACAAAGTACTCCAAAATTATTTTAATATTCATCAATCATGTGTGTTTAATTTTGTCACCAAGGACGATCAATCATCAATCATCATCCAAACCTTCTAGAGTGATTCAACTATGGAGTATAAGAAAAAATACATATAGGATTTGACAAAATTTATGATCGGGTGCCAAACATACTCCTCACTCATTTCTCTTTGAAACATGGCTAAGAAACTTGCCTAGTAATTTCATATGTATTTTTTTTTTCTTAAGAGACATTGGCTCAAATCTAGGACATCCTCAATAACTCTCCTCAACCTCAATAGACAGCTCACAAAGGGGTCATATAATAATATGAGGAGGTAACAATATATTCGCATCAAATTTCTCTCTTATTAATAATGTAAATTAAAAAAATTTACAATTTGCAACTTTTTAAATTTTTGACCGACTCCTTGTACCTTTTGAAATTTTGGTACCTCTCTCCAACCCCACTTATACACTTTTATGTATAAAAAGTGGATACATATGATTAGTCGTACACTTTTAACATAGCTCATTTGAGTGTCGTCACTTATTTTCTATTAAAATATCAAAACAATCATGCTTCAAAAAAAAAAACTCCGAATACACACTTTTTCCTCCCTTTTTATTAATAAATAGTTGTCACTCTCGTTCCATTTTAAAAAATAATTATATAGTTATCATTCAAATGACTTTTGTTTCATTCAAGTGGTGGATCTCTTTTTAAAAATGTACATTAATTAAAAATATTATTTGCAAAAAATATTAATATTTTTTGAAATGTAAGAACTAACAAAATATAGAGTACTATATAATATCTCTGTCAAAGAACGAAGTGCGAGTTTGCCTTGAGTCAGAAGACTTCTTGTCTCAGACAAAATGGGAGGTCCATTTTATCTACATTGGTGAGCTCTCTGAATTTTTTCAGGAGTTGGATCACTATAGTAAGGTGACCATGAGTTGTGATAAAGATCTCGAGATCTATCAGGAATCGCGAGAGCTCTAGCGTGTATACATTTTTCTATGAGGTCTTTGCAACCAGTTTTAAAGAGTCCGCGGTGAAGTCATACATAAGGATATGTATCTAGATCTTCAGACGTCTTATGGATATGTTCGTTGGGAGTCGAACATGAAAGACGCCATGAAGAATGAAGTAAGGCCTCGTTTGGTTTGCGGAATGGAAGGGAAAGAAAATCAATTCCTTGTCATTTCCTTTCCTTTGAGAAACTTTAATTTTTATTGATTTTCCTTTCCGATGTTTGGCAATGCCAAGAAATTTGAAAAGGAAAGTAAATACTTAAACGTGGGAAAGTGATTCCTTATTTGGATGGATGGAATCACTTTTTTCCCTAATTTTCCTTCCATTGGAAATCACTTTTCTTTTCTTCTTAATTTCTTGGACACCCAAATATAGGAAAGTAATCACTTTCCTTTTCCAACTCGGAGATTCCGCGAACCAAACGAGACCTAAAGAGACTGAAGTCATGGTGGTTCGTAACTAGTTTAGGAGGTCAACCTTGCACTGATTCTTATGTTGGTTGATCAGATGGTGACCGCTCTACGCACCATACTGGAAAGTGTAGCACTGAAACCTTCTTGGTTATTCGATGACCCGGTGTTATGATTTAATCGGTTATCGTGAAGGATGGAACAAATACGTGATCCCCGCTACAACAAACAATGTGCTGCTATTGCTGAAATAAAAATGAATCTGAGCTTGTCGCTGAACGAACGTACTACTGCTTTGGTCATCGCTGTAGGACATCTAGATTCGGCGCACGATTGGTTGACTTCATCGATTGCCACACCACCTACACCTAATTTGTCATCCTATGTTTTTTGTTGTGATGCCTATGTTGGTGCTTTCTTTATATGGAGAGAGCTTGCTCTCGACATGCCTTGTAAAAGTTTAGTCCCACATCGAAAATGCACCATGAGTTATCTCAACATATATACTTGGTTGTGTTGTTGAGAGATGCACATGGGGTGGTGACCCTAAGGAGGAAACCATGTGGGTGATTTTACTAGGAGGTAAGAATAAGGCTCCAAGGATTAAGCATTAATGCTTTTGTCATTCTCTTAGATTAATTCCGTTTGGAGCTAAGCGGCTCGGGCTCATGGGCTCATGGACTCGCACCAGGCTGACTGTACAGACTACAAGTCAGTTATGGAAAGACTGATTGTCACGCCCCAGAACCAGAATACTGGAGAGCGGGGGAATGACTCAGCCAGCTACGTATTACGGGTAGATGAATACCGTATAATACGATCAATGCTGTCTAAAAGACAAGGGGGTGCATACTACATGAAAGTCTTACTATGGTCACTTCACATCTATTGTCTCAATCATTCGAACAAGAAACAGTAATAGAGAACATGTAAGATAAAGCAGTAAGGCGTCCCAAACGCTCTGTCAAAATATTCTTGATATCTGGCTTTATAAAACATAGCCAGATTGATGTAGCAAAAGTATACACAATTGTTATCAGCTGCAGCCTGACTTTAGTTACAATTATGTAAAAAGTAAGTACAAGACAATCCGACTAACATGTCGGTGCCAAACGGCAAGGTATAAAGTAGATAACAAAACGAGCGGGAAAGTAAGAAACCCACTCGAGTCCTCCTGCGATCATCCTTCTTGTGTTGACCATCTTGGAGGCAGAAGTAAGCTGAGTCCTCAGGAACCGACTCTAAATCTGGCCATGCAAAACCAGAGAGGTTAGACCTCTAATAGCAAGTACCACAAGGAAGCACGACATGAGAACTAAAACCAGTAAGTAAGAGAATATAATAATAGGTCTCTGCTTTCCACTAGGATTCACAAAACATCACAACACTTCGAACCAACCTCCCAACCAAACAAGGACAGAAGTTTGCCCGTCATGTCCTGACATTCTGATCATCACAGTTAGGCAACAGAGTAGGTACAGTACACAAACAAATCATCTTGAACGGCCAATCAACTACTACGGCTTGCTATTGTGAGTCCCAAGTTATTCTGGAATTATACAATTAGGGATTCCTCAGTTCTTACTATGTGCGAGCAAGGCTAGTCTATCCAATCAATCAATTGCGCCAATCATGTAATTAGACGAGTCCCAGCGGGATGCCCGTCGTTAATATAGCATGTACAATAATATAAGCAGATACTGTTCCCTGCTTGTGTGACAGATTTACAGTATCTGTGGGAACCAGCCGGCCCGTCGGGCACTTAATAGTCCCAAGGGGGCTGCCATGTAAGAACTCGGGAATCCATTCTCTCCATGCCATCATTATTTTATTTAACTTAATAGTCTCTACGTTGAGTGAAGTTCCATGCCGTGGATCATGGTCATTCAAATGAGTACTTTCGTACGGGGTACGATATGTGCAACTCTACAACGATACCCGTGCGGCTAGGTTGTAGGTTTTACATAGCGTGATGCAACAATCAAATCTGACCACGGAGTAATCATGCCTTGACCATAAAGTACACATGCTATTTTTGTAAAATACATAAATAATTTGAAGCCTGCATGTGCCTGTATGCCAATATTCGGGATTTGGCTAATCGAGTACAATAGTTCATTACATGAACGTGTCTCATTCATTTCATTCAATAAGACGACTAGCCAGTCTCTTAGTTCCAACTAGGAACGTATGATCAATTTTAGTCAAGATAACCATTATCATCAATGGTGACAAGGCATGAAAGTCAAATAGTATTCAGTGGAGTCGAGTCTACGACTCTCAGGGTTTAATTTCAGTCAATCGGGGTATCTATAACTCAATTCACGACACATGGTACATCCCACGTAACAATCTATATTTAACAGAAATATCAACATATCATGATTATATCAAGTTTATGCAAAAAGGCGTAAGGATAAAAAATGGACGTTAAACATCTAATAAGATATCAATATACAGGGCTATAGAAGATCCAGGGTAAGCAGGCTACTCTCATGTCAGCCTACGCTCATGTCAGCGTACGCTTATGTCAAGCTACGCTCAAGCCAGCGTACGCTCAGATCATGCTACGCTCAGGTCAAGCTAGCGTATGCAAGTCATACGCTTCCAAAAGGCAGCGTATGAACTCCATACGACTCCTCTCTATCCAAGCCAGCGTACGCAAGTCATACGCTCCCAAAAGGTAGCATATGAACTCCATACGACTCCTGACCATCCAAGTCAGCGTATGCAAGTCATACGCTCCCAAAAGGTAGCGTATGAACTCCATACGACTTCTGACCATCCAAGTCAGCGTATGCAAGTCATACGCTCCCAAAAGGTAGCGTATGAACTCCATACGACTCCTGACCATCCAAGTCAGCGTAGCATGTCATACGCTCCCAAAAGGTAGCGTATGAACTCCATACGACTCCTGACCATCCAAGTCAGCGTATACAAGTCATACGCTCCCAAAAGGTAGCGTATGGACTCCATACGACATACGCTTCCAAAAGACAGCGTATGTAAGACACACGCTTCCTAAAAAGGCAGCGTATGCAAGACACACGCTTCCTAAAAAGGCAGCGTATGGACTCCATACTGCGCTGCGCTAAAGAGCGCGCACAGCTCAGTGACGCAAGCTAAAAAGCTAGCATACACTGCTCACTGTCTTCTCCAAACAGCAAGAACTCCATGGTTGTACCCTAAGTTTCAAAAGTCCATAACTTGGTCAAAACAAGTCCAAATCCAACTTTTCAAAGGTCAAAATTGGGTAGAATAAACTTCTCTACAACATGGAACCATCAAAATTTAAAAGCAAAGAAGTTTGATTGATCAAAACCACGAAACTCCAAAAATAACTCAATTTTAGATCTACAAAAATTAAGACTTCGAAATGAAAAATGCCAAGTTCTAAACTCTCTTAGGATCTTGCGAGGAAGATAAATGAACTACAAAAACATGGGTTCTCATGGGAAGCAAGTTGTACTTGCCTACGGTTTGGTAGGTGGAGAGAGTAATGAAGAAGAAGAAGAAGAAGAGGAATAATGGTGAGAATGAGAGTTTATGAGGAGAGAGAAAGAGAGGGTGGCTTTAAATAGAAAAGGGGGTGGTAGGTGGGAGTTGGGCCGGGTCCAATGGGTCGGGTTGTAGGGGATCCAACCAAAGCCAACCCGAACCCAAATAAGCAAGACTAAGGCAGGGAATAAAAGCAGGAAATAAAGTACAGAAATAAAATTACAGAAATATAATTGCAGGAAATAAATTAACTTAAAAATTTAAAGAGCAGATTAACTGATTAACATGAAATTAAAGGAATTTAAATACAGGATAATACATGATAAATATTAAATAAATACATAATAAATACTAAATAAATACATTCGAGGAGTACATGTATAAAATATGCATTCTGGGAACAGGGGGTGACACTGATTCAATGCGATTAATTTAGATCCACTTTTTGTGGGATTTAATTCAATCTTTCCATAAGATTTGAATTAATTTCATTACTATCTTTGTGGAATTTGAATTAATTTCGTTGCCATCTTTGTGGGATTTGATTTAATCTTTTCATAAGATTTGAATTAATTTCGTTGCCATCTTTGTGGGACTTAATTCAATCTTTCCATAAGATTTGAATTAATTTCATTGCTATCTTTGTGGGATTTAATTCAATCTTTCGATAACTGAAAAGGCGGTTAGGGTTTCCACCCTCTCTCTATATATACTCTCTTCTGGCCTCCTTTGTGAAGTACTACGAATTTTATAAGTCAAAAAAAAGAGAGAGAGAGGGAGCTGCTGCCGTCATTGCAAGTCCATCCGAGGAGTCAGAACAGATGTGACTTCGAGCGTTCCATAAGTTCTTCAACTTGCTGGTTCCTGGAAGCAATTTGTGTGGGGCGAATCTTGCTTTGAGCAACGGTGTTTTGACACCCCATCAACTTTTTTTCATCTCATCTTTCTCTACATTATTGTAACTCATTCTGTTCCAATTGCAACACGTTTGCAAGGAAAAACGAGAGATCTTCTCTTCTCTATTTCCCTCCTTCATATTGTAATCTGGCTATTTAGTTTTTTACATCATCGTAGATCTTGAGTTTGATCACTGCAAAGTTTTTTGTGTGACATCTCAGATCTCGATTGTATCAGTTTTCCATCTTTGGTCAAGCCCCGGGAATAACAATATCAAAGCAAGATCCTTGTAGATGGAAAATATTAATGCTTCGCTCGTCCAATCGGACTACTGCAAGTTGGAAAAGTTCGATGGAGAGCATTATCAAGTCTGGAAGATGAAGGTTTATCTAACTCTTCAACTCAAAGACGTTGATCATGTACTGTTGGAGGAAGAACCTTCTATTCCAGACACTGGGTCTACTGCCGCAATCAATACGGCTACCGAACTCCAGGCCAAATGGAGAAGGGAAATAGCATCTGCAGGCTTCTCATCCTGAATTGTCACCCTCATTTCCCGTATTTTCTGTATTTCGTATTTATATTCGTATCTGGATTTTGGCATGTATTTTTATTTTTCTCAACTTGTGGAATTTCGGTATTTCTCGTATTTTGGGTTTTGACATGGCTCGGTTTTAATTGGGTTGGTTTGGTTTGGTTTAATGTGTATTGGAACACCTTAGCCTATGCTCCACCCTAAATACACCACATCCCACCCTCATTAAAACTCCACCAACTTTTTCTCTCTCCTCATAAACCTCCATTAATTTTCTTCTTCTCCTTCCTCTTCACAACACTCTTCTCCTTCCTCTACACAACACCAACCCATAGGCAAGTGCACCTTGCCACCATATGAGAACCCTATTTTATTTGTCCATTTGTTAGATTAGGACATGGTGATCAACATTAGAACTTGATATTTTGTGATTTGGAGTCTCCATTGTTCTAGATCTAAGTTTTCTCTATTTTCGGTTTTACATGATTTTGATCTATTTAAGTTTAATTTTTATAGGTTTTGATGTTTCCATGTGGAAGAGAATTCTATTTCACCCTAGTTGGAACTTTGGAAATCCGAATTTGGAGTTCGGATGGCCAAGTTGTGATGATCTGAAGTTTTGGGAACCATTGGAGCCTCTTCTCAGCCATGGAGAAGGAGATCCTGCGTGCATGCTTTTGTGCGTACGCAGCTCTCCTGCGTGCGTGCTCTTGCGCGTACGCAACTCTCATGCATGCGTGCTTTTGTGCGTACGTAGCTCTCCTGCGTGCGTGCTCTTGTACGTACGCAGCTCTCCTGCGTGCGTGCTTTTGTGCGTACGCAGCTCCCCCGCGTGCGTGCTCTTGTGCGTACGCAGCTCCCCCGCGTGCGTGCCCTTGTGCGTACGCAGCTCCCCTGCGGGCGTGCTCTTGCACGTAAGCAGCTCTCCTGCGTGCGTGCTTTTGTGCCTACGCAGCTCCCCAGCGTGCGTGCCCTTGTGCGTACGCTGCTCCCCTGCGTGCGTGCCCTTGTGCGTACGCTGCTCCCCTGTGTGCGTGCTCTTATGCGTACACTGCTCCCCTGCGTGCGTGCTCTTGTGCGTACGCTGCTCCCCTGCGTGCGTGCTCTTGCGCGTACGCTGCACCCTAACCCCTTGCTTAACCTATTGGCTCTTGGACTATTGGTTTTATTTCTCGATTTGGTTTCTCTTTTGTGGATTGGGTTTTCCTGAGATCTGTTCAACACAGCACGACTATCTTGACCCGACAATGGCCTAACACGGTTTTCAAGTAATTGTTTATGACTAGTACGGTTCTCAGAATTTTCTGTGGATTATGATCCTGGTATTCACTGATCCCCTTGCTAGTAACCCAGTGGGGTGCACACCTAACTTGTAACTTGTAATTAATCCTTGAGACTTGATAACTTGATAGTGGCCCGTAGCGGCGCACTCCTGACTTGTAGCATGACTTGATAACTTAATGCTGTTGCGACGGCTAACTTGACCTGCCTTGACACCGTGGGTAGTTCTTTCATGCTTGCTTGTTAAATCCACTTATCCTGTCTTGCATCATGTTTAGGAGGGGACCCCTGAGTACCACGGTCAGGGGTACCTACCAAAATGAATTAAGGTTAATAACTAGAATAACACAGTAGTCATGAAGAGATGACACAGCTACAGGCAATCCCGTTACCTGGGCGCTCTTGGGATCTGTAGCCTGCCGTCGAGTAGGGCACATTTCCAGCACACTGTCATGTGTTGCACCTTCTAAGTCACTTAAGGGTACATGCATTTCCTGGACGATGTACCCACCAGAATTCAACCCCTAATTTTCGACCTGGGTAACCTGGATGGTCTACAGGGCTTGTGGCTGTGGAATAATCTCACTGCATCTTGTTAGTAATTAGGCCTGTGAAAACCCTAGTTAGTTAAAGTAGTAAGCCATAGTATTTGCTTGGCCGTGATTGATTGAATGAGGTATAACCAGTCTAGCCATGTCTTGATCCAGTACAAGATTGCTTCCTGTCTTGATTTCTTACATTATTATCTCGCCGATAAATGGTGGGAAACCAAGTTCTGTTCAGATGAAGGGTTACAACCCCGGTCCTTGTTTGGTTTACGGGTTGTAACCTGGCTATCGGAATAGTTCCATGGTTATCTCGTCGTATATCACCCTGGCATATTTTTTTTTTAAATTTTAGTTTTTAATATTAAATTTTCTTGTGCTAATTGCTGGCTTTTTTTTTCTTATTTTGTGGCCCCTTGTGGCACTTGCTCTTTCTGGGGTTGACCCAGCTGGTTTTGTGTGGCCAGATTTCGGAGCAGCTCCCGAGGATCTACCAAGCTTCCAGCCCGATGGTGACAACTAGACGAAACCCGGGCCAAGAGTGGGTTTTCCTTTTGTCTTGCCCACTTCATTGTAAAACTATTCTTTTGAGGCATTTAGCCGACGAGCACCTGTTAGCTCGATGCACTTTTACTTACTGTCTGCCTAAGGGATGTAAACATGATTAACAAATCCTAGGGTTGATCATGTACGACTAAACTCTTGCTAGTCCTAACATTTTGTAACGACTAGCTTCATGATCAGCTGAATATGTAATATTTGGGACGCCTTATTATTGTATATTTAATGATTATACATCTTGCGACCTTACTTACTTGTTTGTGATTGAGACATTAGGCTTGTTCATGACCATAAGAGACTGTTGGCTTGTAGTAATGTCACGACCCGCACCCACCGGGAGGGTACGAGTACGTAACAGCGCCCAGCCTACGCCGCAGTGTCGGCGATAGAACGCTGTTCTAGGTCATGAACTATAACTGCATAACATGAATATACTCTCCAAAAGGAGGCCAACACAGAGGTACAACTCAATCACAATCTAAGGCAGAATGTAGCACGATGGAAATAGATAAGAAATCCTCAACTGAGGTACAGCAGAAATAAATAACAAGTCTCAACATCTATAAAATATACAACTCTGAAAATAAAGACAACAGTTAAACATGAAAAGAAAGGACAGTCTAAGCTATCTACACTATACAAGGTATCATCCTGAGCAGCTGCCTGAACCTCCCCAGGGGTCCAGGTCGCGAGTGTCAACTAGGCAAACTCCAAGTAAGGGTGCAGGGTTCCTCATCATCCTCTGTAAAATTTTCAACCGGTCCAGTCAGGACGGGAGCGAGCATAAAACATCTCACGCAGTTCATATCATGTTAGGAAATATAAAGCATGCAATAGAGTAAGGTACATGAAACGCTGAAAGAAGAATGTATATGAAAACAACAGAGATTTGATAATGGAAAATATCTATATATAATAAGTAAGAACTGTAAGCAACATGTGATTTAGAGCACAATATGGTTATGTAAACGGGTTAGGTTATACAATAAAATGGGACTCCTTTGTACGTAGGTGTACAATGGACATATACAATTTCTTATACAATAGGATTGATCACATAACCATTTTTACTCTCCCTCCCCAATCAATACACAAGGATTCAATTCAGTTACGTTACCTTATACAATGGCTTGTACAATAGCTTGTACAATGGCTCAATGTGATAATGAGAGTACAATATGCACAATGAGTGTACAATGATAAGGGTATTCCATAAATACAATATATAAGTGAAACGCACATCACAATATGTATTTAGTGAATACAAGGAGATAACATCTCAGAAGAAGATCCGTATAGTACCAATCCGTGATAACAACGTGTCAGCATCAAGTACAGTAATCTAGAGCAAGAATGTAAATCCAGACAAGTATGAAACGGTCAGAGAATATACTCGCCTCGTATCTGAATGTCTGAAGTAAATGTACTATCCGAGATGAGGTACCTGACTCCTAGTTAGAGCAACACAAGTCAAGATGTACACAGGGAATAATAAATATAATCTACAATGCATCTGCATGCTGTCTCGGTCAAACTAGACTAAAGTCAACATTTGGTCAACTCCAGTCAACTAGACTAGTCAAACTAGGTCAACTAGGTCAAATCCTAGCCCAACAAGTCTAATAAGTCTCACTTGGCCTAACCAAGCCTAGTCTAGCAATCACACACCAATCACAAGGCTATACAAGCCAAACACAAGCCATCACATTCAATATTATACATAAGAGAAAGGAAGCTAACATGTAAAGCTATGTGTGTGTGTGAACATGGAGGTGTACATGAAAAGAGAATTCAACACTAGGCCCTATATCACATATATGTATATATAACTATAGAAAAACTCTATTTACCACATTAACACATTTAGCCATATATAGTATATATATATATATATATATATATATATATATATATATATATATATAGAGAGAGAGAGAGAGAGAGAGAGAAGAGCATGTGTATGTGTTCATGGGTGTGTGTGTGTGTCATGAAAGTGCACAAGAACATGTGTGTGTTATCATGGAATGAGTGTTAGGCAATATGTGAGTGAGAGTGTCAATGAGTGAGGGTGTGAGGGTTATATAGTATAGTGTGCATTGTGTGTGGAGTGATAGTGAGGCATGACAGTTGTGTAGCAAAGTGTCAATAGGAAGTTAACATTCACATATATGAGTTCTCATGTATCTCTTATTTAGTGAAACAAAACTAAATTCCAGTTTTATTCCTAACAAGGCTACATATATTACATCTATTATTACATTACATTCATGCTTGCATCCATTCATCATTCATTTATTCTCTTGCACCACTATATGCACCATACATTACATACTATGGAACCTACATATTCATTACAAGCCATACTTATACATGCTTACATTAGATAGGATACTTATACCTCATACATCATTTATTTAAACATTTACTCATGCTTGCATTCTCTATTTAATTACATAATGTATATATATTAACATGGGTTAAAATCAAATAGAACATTATATTACACACAAGGATGCACAAAATGCATATGCCGAATAGTAACTTCTACTAATAATCAATACTGTACCATCTCAACATGAATTAAAATCTAGGATTAAAGTATGTTATAGATCTATGTGTTAGCTTTCCGAAACTTCAAACGGATCGCGTTTTCGTTTCCGAAAACTCCCGGAATCGCGAAAACACCGAGAACGCGTTTGTCTTTCGTACAACTGACACTCAAATAATTCTCCAGAAAGTTACAGAAATAATTAGGCATATTAATACATGTTTTTGGAAAGCTAACTTCAATACGCTTCTTTTAAAAAAAACGGGAGATTAAACTAAGCTTTGAGCTAAAAGTTATGACATTTCTAAGTTAGGGCTGAAATTAAAAACGTTGATAAAAATCATGACGGATTTGGGTAGTTTGAGACAAAAGAACACAAGTATATAACATAATATATCAAGAACTCACTCTCTACACTAATATATATATATATGAGACACTATAGAACACATCTCCAATACAAAAATATAAGATTAAACATGTAATAATTCATTCATACATAACAACAACACATAGTGTGTCCAAATTTGGGATTTTCCCACATGGACACAACCACAACACAAAGGACACTCCTATGACCTCCAAATAGACACGAAATGGACACAAATGGAGATACAACCATGGGGGTCATTCCTATGGGTTCAAAATAGACCTATATGCATGAGGAAATGAAAAGGAGAAGGGATTTATACCTCCCGGTAGATCGAATCGAAGAAAAGCCTTCCCGGAGCGACACCGACACGTAGAGATTTCAAAAGGACACGAACGAGCTCTGAATCCTCCCAAACTTGGGTAGCTTCCTCCTTGGCTAGAATGGAGAAGGAAAGAAGAAGATTTGGTGGCTAAATGGAAGGATTTGGTAGAGAAATTGCTAGGGATTGCTCTCTAGAAATTTGGGGAAGAACAAGAGAGAGAGTGTGGATGAGAATAATGAAATGAACTTGAGCCTATCCTCTCCCAAAGTGGCTGGCCATATGGGGCTATTTGTCCTATTATGGTAAGGTCCAAAATGCCCCCACTAACCTATTCTATGAGTATTAGGAAATGGCTAATTGGTTGGGGCTAAATTAGTCATTCTAAAGTCTCTAATCACACTAACCTTATCCATAATAATTAGTCTAACCTCTAACTAAAATATTTCTATCATGTGGACTAAATTTAATATCATGTGGGCCATGCCTAACTAGTGTGTGGGTCCCACTAGAGTCAAACTACTCCCGGGTCCCCGTTTCAAGTCGGATTTAGTTGAAATTCGAACCCGACTCAAATAACCCCAAAACAATATCATAAATAATAAAATGATATCAAAATAATTCAAAGAGGTCAAATGCAAAAATATCCTTAGGCTAAAAATGATATTAAAATATCATAATCACATGGTTAGGCTCTAGGTCAAACAGTCTCTAGGGTTTCACTAGTAAAACGTCAAAACCACAAGTCATGAATTTAAATAGTTTAAAATAATTTAAAAATCACTAAAAATCATAATATGAAATAATTATCAATAAATAATAATTATAATTACAAAATTTCAAAATTACCCTCATCTGGAAAATTGGGTGTTACAATCCTACCCACCTTATAAAAATTTCGTCCTCGAAATTAAGATGATCGCACCCCTTCTAGGTCAAACATAGTCAAGGGTCAATCACTAGTCAATTTTCTCAACATCCTAGTACTTGGTCTTCAGCTGGTCAACTTCTTAGGATTTACCTATGCTAGCTACCTAGGTGTTGGCAACTAGAATTTAGCAAAAGAGAAACTCTATAATAGACTAGCTCTTAACTTCCCAATCCTATCAAGTCACCTATAACTAAATACCAACAAGCTAAGCACATGAATACCAAATACCACATATATATATATATATATATATATATATATATATTTTATATATATATATATATTTTATATATATATATATATATATATATATATATATATATATATATATATATATATATATATATATATATATATATATATATATATGCTCAAGAACAACAACCCATCACATATATCCTAAGTATATCATCTATATATATATATACATGACTGATCAACCAAGGGTTAAGGCAGACTAAACTTATAAGGGTCTGAAACAATGCTTAGAACTAGGCTAAGGATGAATGGTCTGAATCAAGGGGACATGGTATCTAGTGAAGGGTTTACACACTGCCTATAAAGGTGATCAACATAAAGGAACTCAACACGAAGAGAACTTAACTAAAATGGAAAACTGAACCAAGTATAGGCTAAACAACATGTTTATAACCCTATACAACAATGGCCTATAGATACCAACTAACCTATATCCCATATGCCAATATCATCTACAATCTATCTATACAAATAGACCTCTCGGTCTTAGGTGAAACTACAACTATACTCAAAGGCAGGCTCTGGTCATGGGTGCCTCACTGGAAAAGGTAGGGGAAAGTAGTAATAATCATCAAGGCTGTAAGGCATACTAACATCCTATGTGTAACTGGTTGGTATTATAGATAACAGGAGAATTATCTGCAATGGGTTGCTATTCTAACACTAATGCTAACTATCACCTCTAGGGTACATACACTCTACAAGTCATTATACCATTATACTATGAAGGAACTACCTATGAATAAGCTCTACAAAACTAAATATTCCTACTCCTAAGTCATTTATAACAATCAAAATGGTATGATATTTAAACCTTCTCAAGATACAATCTGTTAATCATATACGTCTGTCCAAAATCATGTTGTCTAGAGTCTTCATCATGCTAGTGAGCAAGGCTACGATAATCACAAAGTCCTTGACTAAGGTACGTACCTCTAGGTTCATGGTATTTAAAATTTTCGTACTGCCGTATGCGACGGCGAAAACCTTAAATTTCCATACCCAAAAATACATCCAAAATCTGACTACATGTCCTCACTATGCCAACTAACATGACTATCGAGGATTCTAGATCCCATGATTTAGACGACCTAGCCCATATGATTTTCTCAGAAGAAAAAAAACAAACACAACAAAAGAGTAACATGACAAAAATAAATCAATCAACAAGGAACAAATGGAATCGGATTTCAGGGTAATTATAAAACACAATTGCGGGAATAGAATTGAGAAGAACGGAACTTGCAGCAAGTTCTCCAATGGTCTGTGCATCCTCGACTGTCCTGACGATGGCTCGCCCTGCTGGTTTTCCCTGGTCTGCTGCTGATGCTGCATGAATCACCGCTGCTGAGAGAATCAGAAATGACGGGAGAAAATCTCTGTACAGATAGAGGTGCTCCTCCAATGTAGCAGAAACGCCAACCTGAGTCGGTACAACAGGAGCTGCGATCTCGAGGCCCTGATGAACAGGACGAGAGGTGGCCAGCCTCTCGATAGTATCCCCCGAACCGAAGCGATGAGATCGTGTCTTCATAACCATCATGAAGACAGATCAAAACAAGAAGCAATTTTTGAGAATAATGCAAAAATTCAAGGAGATCAGTTTATATTCAAGGGAAGTCAATAAGCAACAATTTTAGACAAAAGGAATCGGATTAAGAGTTTTTCCTAATGTGATTGAGTACCTCCAAAAATATCCTAATCCTACTCCAGGCTGTAGTGATACTCTAGTTCGAATACCACTACATAAACTCGACCTGCATGGGCCACCACTAAAAATGTGTCACGACCCGTACCCACCGGGAGGGTACGAGTACGTAACAGCACCCAGCCTATGCCGCAGTGTCGGCGGTAGAACGCTGTTCTAGGTCATGAACTATAACTACATAACATGAATATACTCTCCAAAAGGAGGCTAACAAAGAGGTACAACTCAATCACAATCTAAGGCAGAATGTAGCACGATGAAAATAGATAAGAAATCCTCAACTGAGGTACAGCAGAAATAAATAACAAGTCTCAACATCTATAAAATATACAACTCTGAAAATAAAGACAACAGTTAAACATGAAAAGAAAGGACAGTCTAAGCTATCTACACTATACAAGGAATCATCCTGAGCAGCTGCCTGAACCTCCCCAGGGGTCCAGATCGCGAGTGTCAACTAGGCAAACTCCAAGTAAGGGTGCAGGGTTCCTCATCATCCTCTGTAAAATTTTCAACAGGTCCAGTCAGGACGGGAGCGAGCACAAAACATCTCACGCAGTTCATATCATGTTAGGAAATATAAAGCATGCAATAGAGTAAGGTACATGAAACGCTGAAAGAAGAATGTATATAAAAACAGCAGAGATTTGATAATGGAAAATATCTATATATGATAAGTAAGAACTGTAAGCAACATGTGATTTAGAGCACAATATGGTTATGTAAACGGGTTAGGTTATACAATAAAATGGGACTCCTTTGCACGTAGGTGTACAATGGACATATACAATTTCTTATACAATAGGATTGATCACATAACCATTTTTACTCTCTCTCCCCAATCAATACACAAGGATCCAATTCAGTTACGTTACCTTATACAATGGCTTGTACAATGGCTCAATGTGATAATGAGAGTACAATATGCACAACGAGTGTACAATGATAAGGGTATTCAATAAATACAATATGTAAGTGAAACATACATCACAATATGTATTTAGTGAATACAAGAAAATAACATCTCAGAAGAAGATCCGTATAGTACCAATCCGTGATAACAACGTGTCAGCATCAAGTACAGTAATCTAGAGCAAGAATGTAAATCCAGACATGTATGAAACGGTCAGAGAATGTACTCGCCTCGTATCTGAATGTCTGAAGTAAATGTACTGTCCGAGATGAGGTACCTGACTCCTAGTTAGAGCAACACAAGTCAAGATGTACACAGGGAATGATAAATATAATCTACAATGCATCTGCATACTGTCTAGGTCAAACTAGACTAAAGTCAACACTTGGTCAACTCCAGTCAACTAGACTAGTCAAACTAGGTCAACTAGGTCAAATCCTAGCCCAACAAGTCTAATAAGTCTCACTTGGCCTAACCATGCCTAGTCTAGCAATCACACACCAATCACAAGGCTATACAAGCCAAACACAAGCCATCATATTCAATATTATACATAAGAGAAAGGAAGCTAACATGTAAAGCTATGTGTGTGTATGAACATGGAGGTGTACATGAAAAGAGAATTCAACACTAGGCCCTATATCACATATATGTATATATAACTATAGAAAAACTCTATTTACCATATTAACACATTTAGCCATGTATAGTATATATATATATATATATATATATATATATATATATATATATATATATATATATATATATAGAGAGAGAGAGAGAGAGAGAGAAAAGTGCACAAGAACATGTGTGTGTTATCATGGAATGAGTGTTAGGCAATGTGTGAGTGAGAGTGTCAATGAGTGAGGTGTGAGGGTTATATAGTGTAGTGTGCATTGTGTGTGGAGTGATAGTGAGGCATGACAGTTGTGTAGCAAAGTGTCAATAGGAAGTTAACATTCACATATATGAGTTCTCATGTATCTCTTATTTAGTGAAACAAAACTAAATTCCAGTTTTATTCCTAACAAGGCTACATATATTACATCTATTATTACATTACATTCATGCTTGCATCCATTCATCATTCATTTATTCTCTTGCACCACTATATGCACCATACATTACATACTATGGAACCTACATATTCATTACAAGCCATACTTATACATGCTTACATTAGATAGGATACTTATACCTCATACATCATTTATTTAAACATTTACTCATGCTTGCATTCTCTATTTAATTACATAATGTATATATATTAACATGGGTTAAAATCAAATAGAACATTATATTACACACAAGGATGCACAAAATGCATATGCCGAATAGTAACTTCTACTAATAATCAATACTGTACCATCTCAACACGAATTAAAATCTAGGATTAAAGTATGTTATAGATCTATGTGTTAGCTTTCCGAAACTTCAAACGGATCGCGTTTTCGTTTCCGAAAACTCCCGGAATCGCGAAAACACCGAGAACGCGTTTGTCTTTCGTACAACTGACACTCAAATAATTCTCCAGAAAGTTACAGAAATAATTAGGCATATTAATACATGTTTTTGGAAAGCTAACTTCAATACGCTTCTTTTAAAAAAAACGGGAGATTAAACTAAGCTTTGAGCTAAAAGTTATGACATTTCTAAGTTAGGGCTGAAATTAAAAACGTTGATAAAAATCATGACGGATTTGGGTAGTTTGAGACAAAAGAACACAAGTATATAACATAATATATCAAGAACTCACTCTCTACACTAATATATATATATATGAGACACTATAGAACACATCTCCAATACAAAAATATAAGATTAAACATGTAATAATTCATTCATACATAACAACAACACATAGTGTGTCCAAATTTGGGATTTTCCCACATGGACACAACCACAACACAAAGGACACTCCTATGACCTCCAAATAGACACGAAATGGACACAAATGGAGATACAACCATGGGGGTCATTCCTATGGGTTCAAAATAGACCTATATGCATGAGGAAATGAAAAGGAGAAGGGATTTATACCTCCCGGTAGATCGAATCGAAGAAAAGCCTTCCCGGAGCAACACCGACTCGTAGAGATTCCAAAAGGACACGAACGAGCTCCGAATCCTCCCAAACTTGGGTAGCTTCCTCCTTGGCTAGAATGGAGAAGGAAAGAAGAAGATTTGGTGGCGAAATGGAAGGATTTGGTGGAGAAATTGCTAGGGATTGCTCTCTAGAAATTTGGGAAAGAACAAGAGAGAGAGTGTGGATGAGAATAATGAAATGAACTTGAGCCTATCCTCTCCCAAAGTGGCTGGCCATATGGGGCTATTTGTCCTATTATGGTAAGGTCCAAAATGCCCCCACTAAAATATTCTATGAGTATTAGGAAATGGCTAATTGGTTGGGGCTAAATTAGTCATTCTAAAGTCTCTAATCACACTAACCTTATCCATAATAATTAGTCTAACCTCTAACTAAAATATTTCTATCATGTGGACTAAATTTAATATCATGTGGGCCATGCCTAACTAGTGTGTGGGTCCCACTAGAGTCAAACTACCCCCGGGTCCCCGTTTCAAGTCGGATTGAGTTGAAATTCGAACCCGACTCAAATAACCCCAAAACAATATCATAAATAATAAAATGATATCAAAATAATTCAAAGAGGTCAAATGCAAAAATATCCTTAGGCTAAAAATGATATTAAAATATCATAATCAAATGGTTAGGCTCTAGGTCAAACAGTCTCTAGGGTTTCACTAGCAAAACGTCAAAACCACAAGTCATGAATTTAAATAGTTTAAAATAATTTAAAAATCACTAAAAATCATAATATGAAATAATTATCAATAAATAATAATTATAATTACAAAATTTTAAAATTACCCTCATTTGGAAAATTGGATGTTACAAGTAAACCCTCATATATCTAGACAGCCGTGACCGTATATCGAGGTGGTTTCCATTTTAATATACGTAGCTGGCTATGTCTGCCCCCGCTCTCCAGTATTCTGGTTCTGGAGCGTGACATGGTTTAAGTGGTGGCCCATGCAGGTCTTGTAAATCAAGATATGTGAGGGTTTACCAGATAGATGTCTCAATCAGTACTCGTCCTTGATCTCTGTTCGTATCCTCTGAATCCCTGGATTCTTGCCCTGATCCTGTGCTTATATCATTGATCTGTCCTGGTCCTTTCCTTATTGTTCCCTGTATCGTCTTCTTCAGCGGCACTGTACCTGGTCCTACCGATCAACGAGGTGGAGCACTTCCCGTGGATCAGCAGCAACCCGGAGATCAAGCCCAGCATTCCGGGGTAGCCTCCAGAGTTGTGTCTACCGGAGGAGAGTCACCAGTTCGGCCCGTCCAGCCTGCAGAGCCAGATGATGGTACCTTAGTAGGCCTCATCAGAACCTTGATAGCTTCCCAGGATCGTCGAAGCGACGCCCTGTACCAGACAGTTCAAGATGCTTTGACCCGAGGCGAACATCCAGGGAACCAGGCGGCAAACAGCTTCAAGCGATTGAACTCTCCTTTCTTCGACGGCAGCGAGGATGCGATTGCCGCGGATGCATGGCTTCAGGATACCGAGATGATTCTGGAAGCAGCTAGGACACCCGAGAATGAGAAGTTGGCGGTGGTACGCCTGCAGTTGTTGGACTTGGCTCGCAGTTGGTAGGCAGCGCAAGCCATGGGATTAGTAGCACCCATTGCTTGGACAGTGTTTAGAGAGAGATTTCAGACGAAGTATTTCGATGCTGTGGCTCGGTACGACCTGCAGACCAGATTTACCAACTTGAAACAAAGAGGCAGAACAGTCGACAGTTATGCATCGGAGTTTTCTAGACTCAGTAGGTTTGCCCCCACCTTAGTGGCGACCGAGTTTGATAGGGCCCAGCGGTTCCAGCAGGGACTGCATTTGGAGACCTTGTTGGCGGTTGAGCAGTTCGAGCACCAGACATTCGAAGTAGTCTTAAGAGCAGCTAGGAGGCATGAGTACACCTCCCAGAGGATCATGGATAGGACCGGGGGTAGGAAGCGGTCCTACAGTCAGATGCACCAATCATCAGCTCCAGCCTCGGCAGCTAGGGGATTGACCATTGGAACTCCGAGGTGGGCGGCCTCAGTAATGTCGATTCAGAATTCGACCCCGACGTTCCCACAGCAGCAGAAGCAGAAGCAGACTTCCGCGATGGGATGTTCTCATTACAGGAAGCCAGGGCATGTGGTGGCAGACTATCGCAGGGCACAGGGATTGTGCCTGGCTTGTGAAGCAGCAGATCATAGGATAGGGGCTTGCCCGAATAGGGGTGGTTCATCAGCATCCAACCCTTTTAGCTCTTCGGTGAGAGGACCGGCCCAGCACCAGTTCAGCAGCAACAGTATCAGTCTTCGAGGCTCTTGCCGCCTCAGTCTCAGGCATTCCAGCAACAACACCCCAGCAGTATGCACAAGCCCAAGCTCAGATCCAGAATAGGCAGAGAGGTTTCCAGCAGAGGGGACCAGCAGCCAGAGGACAAGGTCAGGCCATGATGATGGCTATGGAAGAAGAAGTTGCACCAGGTGAGATTGTGGCAGGTACTATTCTCGTCAACTCCTCTCCAGCGTCTGTATTATTTGATTCTGGTGCATCGCATTCATTTATGTCTGCACGATTCGCGACACGGATAGGATTGATGCCCGAGTCATTATCAGTGAGGCTCAATATACTTACTGGTAATGGCCTTGTAGGAGTAGATCGAGTGTTTTCCTCGTGTCGGATCGTAGTTAGCGGTAGGGAGTTCCCCGCTAGATTCATTGAGTTTTCTATGGCAGACTATGATGTAGTCCTAGGCATGGATTGGTTAAGGAACCAGTATGCTAGGATAGACTGCCATATTGGCAGAGTTGTCTTTAGTATCCCCGGCGAGCCAGAGTTTTCGTTTTCCAGAGGCGCAGTGGAGCCATCTTCCCCAGCATTGCGGATGGCAGTAGCAGCAGTACAGTTACCCCGGATAGTTGAAGAGTTTCCAGATGTCTTTCCAGAGGAGCTTCCAGGGATGCCGCCGGAGCGGAAGATTGAGTTTACTATAGACTTGATTCCCGGGACAGCACCAGTATCAGAGCGAGTCTACAGGATGGCGCCTTCAGAGTTCGAAATTTTATACAAAATGATTGAAGAACTGAGGACCAAGGGATTCATCCATGCAAGTGGATCGCCTTGGGGAGCCCCGATGCTTCTTGTGAAAAAGAAGGATGGTACGTCCAGGCTATGTATTGATTATCGTACCTTGAATTCGGTGACAATCAAGAACAGATACCCTCTTCCGAGGATAGATGACTTGTTTGATCAGCTCAGAGGGGCTTCAGTGTTCTCGAAGATCGACTTGCGATCGGGATACCACCAGATCATAGTCAGAGGGCAGGACATCCCGAAGACAGCATTCAGATCGAGGTATGGGCATTGGGAGTTCCTTGTTATGCCCTTTGGAGCGACCAATGCGCCGGCCGTATTCATGGACCTCATGAATCGTATGTTTATGCCTTACTTGGATCAATTTGTGATCGTGTTCCTAGATGACATCCTGGTCTACAGCAAGAGTGAAGCAGAGCATGAGCAGCATCTCAGAGTCGTCCTCCAGACGCTTAGGGAGCATCAGTTATACGCCAAGTTCAGTAAATACGAGTTCTGGCTCGATCGCATATCATACTTGGGTCACATCATTACCCGAGAAGGAGTGGAAGTGGATCCCCAGAAGATTGTGGCTATCGAGTCATGGCCGGTACCCAGCTCAAGTGGCAGAGGTTCACAGCTTCCTTGGATTGGCCGGCTACTACCGGCGGTTCGTTTCAGATTTTGCAAGGATTTCAGTGCCGATGACCCAGTTGACCCGCAAGGATGTGCCGTTTGTTTGGACAGCAGAGTGTCAGGAATCATTTGAGAAGTTGAAGCAAGGTTTGATAACGGCTCCCATTCTCACCCTTCCAGATAGGACCGGAGGATTCACAATTTATTGTGACATTTCAGGCAGAGGATTGGGGTGTGTCTTGATGCAGCATGAGAAGGTAATATCTTATGCGTCACGTCAACTACGTGATCATGAGAAGAATTACCCGACCCACGACTTGGAATTAGCGGCGGTAGTGTTTGCCTTGAAGTTGTGGAGACACTACTTGTACGGAGATAGAGTGGAGATCTTTACTGATCATAAGAGCCTGAAGTATGTTTTCACCCAGAAGGACCTTAATATGCGGCAGAAAAGATGGCTCGAGCTACTGGTGGACTATGATGTGGATTTGCAGTATCATCCCGGAAAGGCCAACGTTGTAGCAGATGCATTGAGCAGGAGAGCCGGAGTTTATTTTCTGACGGCACAACCAGAATTATTGGCAGATCTTCAGAAGATGGAAATTGAAGTGGTTCTTCCAACCAGCGTGGCATTGATGGCCAGCCTATAGGTTCAGTCCAGCATAGTTGAGAGAATCTGGGTGGCACAGTCAATAGATTCTAAGATCCAGCAACTAAGAGCAGAGTGTGAAGCAGGAAGAAGGCCAGAGTTATGTATTCATGAAGACGGTACACTTCGGCACGGTATTCGTCTTTGTGTACCCAGTGAAGATATCAGACAGGAAGTCATAGAAGAAGCCCACAGTTCACAATACTCTATTCATCCGGGTGGTATAAAGATGTACCGTGATATTCGTCAGCATTTCTGGTAGAATGGCATGAAGAGGAAGATAGTCCGGTTTGTCTCTCGGTGTTTGGTTTGCCAACAGGTTAAAGCTGAACATCAGAGGCCCGCTGGACTTCTTCAACCCTTACCGATCCCGGAGTGGAAATGGAAACATATAACCATGGATTTCGTGACCGGATTGCCCAGATCTCCAGCCGGCAGAGATGCTATTTGGGTAGTTGTGGACAGGCTTACCAAGGTGGCACACTTTCTCCCATTCAGAGTTGGACAGTCAACGGCACAGTTAGCAGAAATGTATCTCAGGCAGGTCGTCAGGCTTCACGGTGTGCCAGTCAGCATCACCTCGGACAGGAATTCAAGATTCACATCACACTTTTGGCACATCTTGCAGAAGAGTTTGGGTACTCGCCTTCAATTCAGCTCAGCTTATCACCCGCAGACGTATGGTCAATCAGAGCGCACAATCCAGACTCTTGAAGATATATTGAGATCCTGTACCCTTGACTTCGGTGGTTCATGGGAGAATCATCTGCACCTGGTGGAATTCTCGTACAACAACAGTTATCAGGCCAGTATCCAGATGGCACCCTTCGAGGCTCTTTATGGCAGGAAGTGCAGATCCCCGCTAGCATGGGACAATGTCAGGGAGAGGCAGATGCTCGGACCCGAATTGATTTCCCAGATGGTTGAAGTGGTCAGGAAGGTCAGAGATCACCTCCGAGTTGTCCAGGACCGCCAGCGTCATTGGGCCGATGCTCATCGGCGTCCCTTAGAATTTGCTATCGGTGACCATGTATTCCTTAGGATCTCGCCTAACCGTGGCGTCATTCGCTTTGGCGTACGGGAAAAGCTTAGTCCTAGGTATATAGGGCCGTTCGATATTCTAGAGCGCGTAGGAGATGTATCCTATCGTCTCGCTCTTCCGCCGTCGCTAAGTGAGGTGCATGATGTATTCCATGTGTCCCAATTACGACGGTATATTCCGGACCCGAGCCACATCCTAGACCATTCGAAATTGGTTGTTGGTACCAACCTTTCGTATGAGGACAGGCCCGTGTCTATATTGGACCGGAGGGAGAAGATACTCAAGAACAAAATTATTAAATTAGTCCGTGTTGCTTGGGGTCATCACTCTCTAGGTGAGTCACCACACCAAAATGATAAATTAGGAACACTAGGTGTTTTCCAATATGGAACGTTTATTTTCCGTACCTAGGTGCTGGAACTGTGCAAAAGTATTCCAAATCATACAAGTGTTCCTAATATGTGTTACTTAATTTTTCAAAAAAATATTTTATTCAGGTACGCTTTTATGTAATTACAAATATGTTCCAAATTAAGCATGAATACATGTGCATCTCATGTGGTATATGAGAAAAGCGTCCACCAAACCCTTCCTTCCCCCCAGATTCGCAAACACCCTCTCCCCTAGATACGTCATCCCCCAATTATTCCTAAACCCTAATTTCTTAACTCCAGCTCTGGCAATCCATCTCTTCCCCATCCTCCTTAATCCAGAGAAGAAATAAAAAAGAAGCGACAATGCTCCGGCCATGGTGATTCCCATGCGAATGTACAAGGAGAAGGTGATGTGAAAAAAGTAAGCCCTTCTCTTTCGTTTCCTTTAAGAAACAAAAAATAGATTCAACTTTATACTGATTCGTGTGGAAACCCTCGTTACTTCGAGTTCCTGACGAAAAAAAATTGTTGTTACATCAAAAAAAACAAATTTGACCATCACCGCAGAAGAGACGACAACTTGTCGACGTACCCGGACTTCCTAGTGTCCTCCCCGTATTGCAAACTTGTCGAGACCTGAATATTAAAATAGTATATATTTCTTGGCTATTTTCCCCTTCATCCTCTGTTTACCCTACGAGCAACACTTTGGGCTGATAGGTGCTCCATATCAATTGTGAAGACATCTCAATTGTATTGTGCAGTTAAATCATTGATGCTCAAGATAAAGATGACAGAAGGAAACCTCTTTTTGACAGTTAGGGTGTGTTTGATTGCAAGTGAAAAATACGTGGAAAAGAAATTAATTCCATGGAATTATTTTCCTAGGAAAAAAATTTCATGGAATTTTAAAATTTTCCATGGAAAACTTAATTTGGTTGTTTGATTGTCATTATTTTTCACGAAAAATAGTTATTTTCCATGGAAAATGATATTTTCCTATGGGTTAGACAAGTTTCATTTTTTACCATTTTAGAAGAAAATATGGAAAATGATAGTTTTTTGGAAAATAATTCCATGGAAAATATAAGCTATCAAACACTACAATTGGTGGAAAATTTGTGGTGGAAATATTTTCTATGGAAAAAAGCCCAATCAAACACAGCCTTAAATGCCTGACACTTGTGGCATGGCACGTGCCCATGTATCCTCCTTTTCAACAAGGAGATCCAAACCTGTTGCGAAAGAAATGCTTCATGTGTACCTGCTCCTCAGAAATGAGTTGAGACCCCTCATAGCAGCATATTAGAGATCAAAATGCAGATGGCTAGCGTATGAGTGCCAAATATGAGGGGTATGGTGGACTGTCCATGTGAGCAGTATACTAATTGACCAAATGACTTCAATTTGAGACGTGCGCATGTAATCAGCCCTTATCTGTGACCAGTTGTTTGGAGCCCCTCTCTGGTTGAGTTTGAGATATTGTTTCGTGTATAGATATCCTTGTTCTTTCATACTTCTGAATGATCTTTTGGGAGGGTTTTCCCTAAATTTGATTGTATTTGAACTTTATTTGTTGGTTTGATCATCTTCAGCATTTTAAATTTCAACCTTCCAACACCACATCTTTGTTTTAAATGTTGTTCAAAACTATGTAGGGTAACGATATTTATGCTTTTGCTTTCTTTGATTTCACCTACCAATTCTCTTTTAGTCGAAAAATGATGTTTTTCTTTTTATTGTTTTGAACAGCTTCATAAGTATCAATACAACATGGGTCTTATCCTGATTGAGAAGAAGGATCTGTCTTCTAATTATGATGAGCTTCAACAACATTTGTCAGAAGCCGAGGAGTTTTTTAAGCGAGAACAAGCAGCACACCTGATAGCTATGTCTGAATCAGAAAAGCGGGAAGAGAACTTGAGAAAGGCCTTGGGAGTTGAGAAACAGTGTGTAACAGATGTGAGTTAAAGATTTGTTTGTCCCCTTCCTATTAATATAGAAGCTTACTTGACATGTTTCTTTATCCCTTTTTCTAATGAAATTCAATATATACAGCTGGAGAAGGCGCTGCATGAGATGCGTGCTAAAATTGCAGAAGTGAAGTTTACTTCTGATAATAAGTTAGCTGAAGCAAATGTTCTAGAGACCAGCCTTGAAGAGAAATGTTTGGAAGTCGAGAGAAAATTGCACTCTGCAGACGCCAAGCTAGCTGAAGCAAGCCGGAGGAGTTTTGAGATCGATAGAAAACTAGTGGATGTGGAGGCTCGTGAAAGAAAATTGCAAAGAGACTTATTATCTTTAAATACAGAGTACATCTCTTATTCTCACTATGCATTTTACTTTCTAATCGATGTAGGTAACATTTTGAGTACCTCTTTTCTTTTCTTTTTTTTCCTTCGTGGTTTTAGCGAACGTAATTTGTGACAGGCGAAAATCTCATGAGAAGGTGTTTATGGAACAAAGAGAATATCTGCTAGAGTGGGAGAAAAAACTTCAAGATGGGCAGATGAGGCTTGTTGATGGTCAGAGGTCTCTCAATGAGAGAGAAGACAGAGCAAATGAGACTGATAAGGTGCTTAAGGAGAAAGAGGAAGAGATTGCAGAGGCCCGGAGAATGATTGACGCCACAACTAATTCTTTGAAAAATAAGGAGGATGATGTTAGTGTAAGATTGAAAGATGTAGCTACAAAGGAGAAGGTCAGTTTCTTTCAGAAAATGTATGAGATTTATATATCTTTGTGCACATCTGTAATATCTTACTTTTGTTGCAGGAAGTTGATATTAAGATAATGAAACTAGACAAGAAGGAAAAAGATTTGTTAGCAATAGAAGTAAACCTCAACACCCGAGAAAGGGTAAGCATCTTTTGCTAAAATCTCTACATGATTCTTGTTATATAGGTGTTATATTAAGTGCGGTAAAAACCGAGCAATTTGAGTTGTTTTACTGTCATTAGGCCAATTTATAGCCGGCACATAATTGTTAGGCTTAGGATGGAAAATCCCACCCACCCTATCCAGTTAGCTGTCACACTGCTCCTGCAGCGCTTGCACAATGATGCGATGAGATTTTGACATGAACTGTATGGTCCCTTATGATGTGATGTGATGTGATGGTACTTCTGTCTTGACATGAAATGCTTGGTCAACTAAGCAAATGTTGAATACGGATACTGAAAGAATGAAAATTTAAATAAACTTGGCATTATGATAGGTGTTGTTACTTGATTCACAGTAGGAAACAAGAACTTAATATTTGTGCTCTCTAGATTGGTTATGATATAATTTTCTATTATGGGGTTCAGAATTAGAAGTTAGAAGTGACTTCTAACTACCAAGTGAGAAGAGACATGGACAAGATGCTGCTGGAGCATAAGTGGAAGCATGTACTTTGGTTGTTTGTTTCTTCATGAACTCTTTTATGCGTGTTTTGCCCTTGTATTCTCTCTCAATTGGACTCCAGTCCCATTTTCACACATTCTCTAATGCGAATATGCAATTCTAACTACTCTTAGTATGTCATTAGTTATATTCATTAGGTGCAATTGTTATATCAAATATAAGATCAGGGCTTGTAGGTTGAGACTGAGGCAAACATCATGATACGACTTCTGATGAGTGAAATGTTCAATATCTGAGCTAGGTGTGTGCTTAATAATGTCCAAGACTTATTCTAGAGACAAAGAAGACTATTGTAGATATAGGAATGGAAGCAAGCGTTGAGAAAATAAACCATATTAAGGTGTTACTTAATTATTCATGAAACAGTGTGTCATTGTGTGACATAGAAAATAAAATTTATGGACTTAGGTTTATTTAGTGGTGGATGGAACAAAGTTGTCATTGATTGGGTTTCATTTAGAAGGGTGGGACATATCATATTGTTTTTTTTATTGAATTGGAAGGGGGCACGGCATAGCAGCACCATGATGCTCATGCTAATTGCTAGTACACTCGTACATTTTTTAAAACCTATGGGGGCATGTGCCCCCATACCACATTATATACATCCGTCATTGAGTGTGTTCAACTCGGTGTTCTCTTCATCAATATTGGGTTCTAGTCGTATTTCTTTACTTTTGGATTTTTTTCCTTTGAAGTTTGTAGGGCTGGGGGTAGACAAAATAGTGGAGTAGTTGCTATAGTAGGAAAATGGAAACTACACGAAAGCAATGTATAGCAGAAAAAGCACATAATGCTAGAGGTTCTTCATATAAAACTTATTGATGTCTACTAGATACATGTTCTCATCGACGATTAACTTCTTCCTTTTTAAATCTAGCCTTAAAAGCTTTTTTGCATCATTTGCTAATCGGGAAAAACTTATTTTGCTTCAACAAATCCCAGTTTTAACACTGTTTTGGGTATAGGTTCTAGGAGTGAAATCCATGTTTTTGTGTCCTTACGGCGTTGTGTCGTATCCGTGTCCGTACAACATAGAGTAGCTAGCATTCATATCTATTGTTCTTGATTTCTTAGCAGCTTCCGATTGGTATATCAATGTACTAGTCCTCCGTGTTTACCGGTTCTAGATTTTCTTGACTTTGATATTAGTTCAATTTTAAAATAATCACTTTTTTGATTGATTGTCTTTGCAACTGTCTTAAAATCAGCTTTTATTTGAAAAATAGCACCAATGTCAATCATTCTTCAATTTGCCGCAGTGGGTGCCTTGTAATTTCTATTAGCCGTTGGAATATTTATGTTTTTGTCCTTGTTAGATGATTCTAGTATTGTTCATTATGGAACCCATAATGAAGTAAGCATAGTTATTCAGGTAATATTATCCAGGCTAGCTTACATTTTTTTGCAAAAGGTATTTACATGTTAATGATTTTTGTAGGGAATGTTGTTAGGCCTTGTACTTCTGCATGTGCTTTACAAATCTATCCTTATAATTTGTTTGCACTTTAGAATTCTGAAGGCTCTTGCAGTGTGACTTGTTGAAGGAAGCATAAATAGAGGTATTGGAAGTTCTGTTGCATTTATAATTCTTTGTCACTCATGTTGACTTTGATTGCTCCAGCATAGATGTACTTTGTTTAAAATTTTCGTCTGTATACTTCTCTATGGTATGTTTCTTTTTTTTTGATAAATTTGGAAGATGGAAATAATGCGAGAGTTTTCCAGTAAGGAAGTGCTGGAAATTGGATAAGTTTTGAAGCATGTACAGAGGGTGATTATAGTTGGTTTTCTACGATTATCATTCGTATTCTGGGTTCAAATTGCTTTAACTATGGATTTTGGCCAAATTCTGTAATTTATACAGCATGGAGATGTATGATATTTTTAGGGAACAAATTCTGTACATTTACCTGTATTAGCTTGACAACATGGTATTAGTAGTTGCAAACCACTACTGTACCATCTTCTCTAGGCACTCTCCTTGATCTGGAGCATGTACTAGGTGTTACTTTTGTACATTTTGGCTAGCTAATTCTCTAGATTTGTGAAAATAAACTCACAAGATGCTATAAAGACTGTTACTTTTCTCTATATCATATTAATTGCCTTTATCTATCCTGGAATCCTAGTATTGTGATATGGATAATATAGTTACTGCTCTTTCTCCATTAAAGTAAATATATATCCCTATGCTAAGCATGGTAGGCAATATCGGCTGATACTGATATGTATCAGTGGTTTCTAATCGATTTTGGCTTGTCTTGATATATCCCTATGCTATTGCTTCATGATAAATAATTCACCGTGATATAAAGTCCAGCAATTTTCTAATCTTTGATAATGATATTGCAATTTAACCCGTCGAGTCAATCTCCTAACATGGCAGCACATGCTTCTTGATTACTCCCATGTTTACTAGTTACACTGATACTCTGAGCTATACTAGTTGCACTTGTCTGATTCTTTCTCTCCTCTGTTGAACCTTCACGGATACTAGTTATACTGATATTATGAGCTAATACTAATAATCTTGATACTACAGTGATACTATGATATTATAAGCTAATACCAAGACTTGAGAGTTGTTTATTCTGTTGACCCCGGTTGCAAATTAGCTCTGAAGCTTGCCAGAACTAAGAAAGAAGAAGAAAGATGGCATGTGGCTACTTATGTCATTATTGACTGCATGTAAAGGAGTACTCTTACATATAGGAGGTAATTAGGATATGCATGCTTCCTTTCCTTAGTACCATAATCACTATTCAAATAATTCTTTGGCATGGTTGTATTAATGCAGGTTTTAGAGAACGTTGCATGCCAATGATTTTACTCTGTGTAAAAATTATCTTAGTATGCATTTGAGTATCACTTTCACTGCTTCATCACAACTAAAAGATACATCTCAAAGAAATTGACTCTACTATACTAAGCTGTGTCATTCAAATTTCATCTTCTTCTGAGTACATATTGTGTTTTGAACAATTATGATGTATAATTAATTTTCTGACAGAGCCATCTCAGTTGGAGCTATATCATACATGGACATTATTGGATACCGTTACAAAAGAGACTTTATATTCTGCTACGATCCAGAACTCCCTGCAGATTTCAATCCCAAGAATGAAGGTATGTGTTGTTAATGTAGAAATTTTCTACGTATCTGAACTTTCTCACGACTAAGCTCATTCACTTAAATGAATCCCTTATGATGCTGATTCTTGTTGAGGTAGCTCTATTCTATGTAGCCATTCTCACTTTGAAAAATTGTGTGTGAGAATTGTACTGTAACAGTCTGGAATATTGATGGTCACTTTGTGCAAGGTATTTTGATATAACTTATTTAATTAAAAGTACTTCTTGATGTAACATAGTCTGTACACGGTGACAGCTAGTAAATCAGATTATAAGAAACGAAGTCTGTAAATGGTGACAGTTGGTAAATTAGATTATAAAAAAACGAAGTTTGTAACATATGTAACTGTGTTATAGCTGTTTTTTGCATTTTGGTCTATTGTGGATCATGTGCATTTGGGGTCAATTTTTGACCAGGAATACTACTAAACTGAAAATTTCAATTCTATTTCTTGCCAAGAAGTGTATTACTGATGCATAACAGTTGATGATGTATGAATAGTCATATAATAGAACTTACTAGTTTTAACAACCACCTAATAATAAATACTAACATTGTTTGCACAAAGTATCAGTACTTGGTTCTATGGACAAAACATTATATAAGTGGATGTTACATGTCTTAGTTCTTGTAATGAAGAATAAGCCTTATTTCCAAGAATTTATCACATTGGGATTAGGCTTAGTTTCAAGAGTTTAACACATAAGAGAATGATCATAACTATACATATTCTTCATTTTATTTGAGTATTTTTCTTTAACTAGCTCAAAAATTTCCATGTATATGCTTGCTAACAACTCTTTTGGCTCTATAACACTCACATTCACCAATGAATTTTTTCTCTCTTCTTCACTTCAGTTTAGACTAAAGCTGAAACATGTTTTCTATTGCACTAGTTCAAGGTGGTGGTTTTTTTTCTTTATGTGCCTCGTTGAATGACTAAGTTCTTAATTGTGATCAAATTATTTTATCATGTTTTTAACAATCTTTGAATTGTTTACAGGACGTCGCATTTTTTGCTTCCTCGGTTATCATAGTTCCAGGGCCTACGCTCACTAACAAGAACATCAAGTGTCGAAGTCTCAAATTATTTTCACAGCTCTCAGATATTATTTTTTGGTGTGGTAGGAAACTTGTATTAAACTTACAATGTTTATATAAGACATTTGGCTACTTTGTGTATGTAGCTTTAACATTATATATTCTCTATGCACTTGTACTATGGAAGTTCATTTACTTTCATTTTATATTTTTGTGAGTTCTACATTTATAAATTCTCAAGATGATTACAAGATTGTGTCAATTTTTATTATTATTTTATAAAATTTCTTGGAGCGCTACAGGTTTTGTAAGTCATAGTACTTATGCTAGCTATATATTATTTCAAGCTACGTGTGTGCAATTTCAAATGATGTGGGCAGTCATATATATATATATATATATATATATATATATATATATATATATATATATATATATATATATATATATTGAAAATTGGAACACATTTTAGGTGTTCCAAAATTTGGCTCAAAAAGTATTCTGGGATGCTTTTCTTAGGAACGTGTTTCTAATGTTCCAACATTGGAACTCTTTTTAGCCGTTCCAATAAGTGGAGAAAAAGTAATTTGAATGTATTATTGGAACTCTTTTTTGGAACGCTTTATCGGTGTTCCAATATTGGAACACCATAAAAGCGTTCCAAATAATGTTTATTGGAACGCCTTTATTCCGTTCCAACAAATCTGGCAGCCCATAAATAGGCACGGAATATAGGTGTGCCTAAAATTATTTGGAATGGAATTTTAGCGTTCCAAAAGGATCTTTTTGGTGTAGTGAGTCAACGTGGGAGCGTGAGGACGACATCCGATCGCGATATCCCTACCTGTTTGACTCGTCAGGTATGATGTCTTTCTTATGCCTTACGTTTTCCCTTCCTTGCTTGCATTGTATGATTGTATGATTGAACTGCTTAGTGTAACTTGCATGTGCTTAATGTAACTTGTCGTGACAATCTCTAGCTCCTTGATTAAATTCTGAGGACGGAATTCTTTTAAGGTGGGTAGAGTTGTCACCCTCATTTTCCGTATTTTCCGTCTTTCGTATTTATACTCGTATCTGGATTTTGGCATGTATTTTTATTTTTCTCAACTTGTGGAATTTTGGTATTTCTCGTATTTTGGGTTTTGACATGGCTCGGTTTTAATTAGGTTGGTTTGGTTTGGTTTAATGTGTATTGGAACACCTTAGCCTATGCTCCACCCTCAACACACCACATCCTACCCTTATTAAAACTCCACCAACTTTTTCTCTCTCCTCATAAACCTCCATTAATTTTCTTCTTCTCCTTCCTCTTCACAACACTCTTCTCCTTCCTCTACACAACACCAACCCATAGGCAAGTGCACCTTTCCACCATATGAGAACCCTATTTTATTTGTCCATTTGTTAGATTAGGACATGGTGATCAACATTAGAACTTGGTATTTTGTGATTTGGAGTCTCCATTGTTCTAGATCTAAGTTTTCTCTATTTTCGATTTTACATGGTTTTGATCTATTTAAGTTTGATTTTTATGGATTTTGATGTTTCCATGTGGAAGAGAATTCCATTTCACCCTAGTTGGAACTTTGGAAATCCGAATTTGGAGTTCGGGTGGCCAAGTTGTGATAATCTGAAGTTTTGGGAACCATTGGAGCCTCTTCTCAGCCATGGAGAAGGAGACCCTGCATGCGTGCTTTTGTGCGTACGCAGCTCTCCTGCGTGCGTGCTCTTGCGCGTATGCAGCTCTCCTGCGTACGTGCTTTTGTGCGTACGGAGCTCGCCTGCGTGCGTGCTCTTGTGCGTACGCAGCTCTCCTGCGTGTGTACTTTTGTGCGTACGCAGCTCCCCCGCATGCATGCTCTTGTGCGTACGCAGCTCCCCTGCGTGCGTGCCCTTGTGCGTACGCAGCTCCCCTGCGGGCGTGCTCTTGTGCGTACGCAGCTCTCCTGCATGCGTGCTTTTGTGCGTACGCAGCTCCCCAGCGTGCGTGCCCTTGTGCGTACGCTGCTCCCCTACGTGCGTGCCCTTGTGCGTACGCTGCTCCCCGGCGTGCGTGCTCTTATGCGTACGCTGCTCCCCTGCGTGCATGCTCTTGTGCGTACGCTGCTCCCCTGCGTGCGTGCTCTTGCACGTACGCTGCACCCTGACCCCTTGCTTAACCCATTGGCTCTTGGAGTATTGGTTTTATTTCTCGATTTGGTTTCTCTTTTGTGGATTGGGTTTTCCTGAGATCTGTTTAACACAGCACGACTATCTTGACCCGACAACGGCATAACACGGTTTTCAAGTTATTGTTTATGACTAGTACGGTTCTCGGGATTTTCTGTGGATTATGATCATGGTATTCACTGATCCCCTTGCTAGTGACCCAGTGGGGTGCACACCTAACTTGTAACTTGTAATTAATCCTTGTGACTTGATAACTTGATAGTGGCCCGTGGCAGCGCACTCCTGACTTGTAGCATGACTTGATAACTTAATGTTGTTGCGACGGCTAACTAACTTGACCTGCCTTGATACCGTGGGTAGTTCTTTCATGCTTGCTTGTTAAATCCACTTGTCTTGTCTTGCATCATGTCTAGGAGGGGACCCCTGAGTATCACGGTCAGGGGTACCTACCAAAATAAATTAAGATTAATAACTAGAATAACACAGTAGTCATGAAGAGATGACACAGCTACAGGCAATCCCTTTACCTGGGCGCTCTTGGGATCTGTAGCCTGCCTTCGAGTAGGGCATATTTCCAGCACACTGTCATGTATTGCACCTTCTAAGTCACATAAGGGTACATGCATTTCCTGGACGATGTACCCACCAGAATTCAACCTCTAATTTTTGACCTGGGTAACCTGGATGGTCTGCAGGGCTTGTGGCTGTGGAATAATCTCACTGCATCTTGTTAGTAATTAGGCCTGTGATAACCCTAGTTAGTTAAAGTAGTAAGCCGTAGTATCTGCTTGGCCGTGATTGATTGAATGAGGTATAACCAGTCTAGCCATGTCTTGATCCAGTACAAGATTGCTTCTTGTCTTGATTTCTTACATTATTATCTCGTCGATAAATGGTGGAAAACCAAGTTCTGTTCAGATGAAGGGTTACAACCCCGATCCTTGTTTGGTTTACGGGTTGTAACCTGGCTATCGGAATAGTTCCATGGTTATCTCGTCGTATATCACCCTGGCATATTTTTTTTATAAATTCTTGTTTTTAATATTAAATTTTCTTGTGCTAATTGTTGGCTTTTTTTCTTATTTTGTGGCCCCTTGTGGCACTTGCTCTTTCTGGGGTTGACCCAGCTAGTTTTGTGTGGCCAGATTTCGGAGCAGCTCCCGAGGATCTACCAAGCTTCCAGCCCAATGGTGACAACTAGACGAAACCCGGGCCAAGAGTGGGTTTTCCTTTTGTCTTGCCCACTTCATTGTAAAACTATTCTTTTGAGGCATTTAGCCGACGAGCACCTGTTAGCTCGATGCATTTTTCTTACTGTCTGCCTAAGGGCTGTAAACATGATTAACAAATCCTAGGGTTGATCATATACGACTAAACTCTTGCTAGTCCTAATATTTTGTAACAACTAGCTTCATGATCAGCTGAATATGTAATATTTGGGACGCCTTATTATTGTATATTTAATGATCATACATCTTGTGACCTTACTTACTTGTTTGTGATTGAGACATTAGCTTGTTCATGACCATAAGAGACTGTTGGCTTGTAGTAAACCCTCATATATCTAGACAGTCGTGACCGTATATCGAGGTGGTTTCCATTTCAATATACGTAGCTGGCTATGTCTGCCCCCGCTCTCCAGTATTCTGGTTCTGGGGCGTGACATGAATGCTATGGAGGATTTCCTGGCAGAATCCTACTCGAAGAAGGAATTTGCCAGAGACATATGGGAGTCTGTGGAAAACCTGTATGAAGAAGACAGTAACAGGAGCAAGATGTTTGTGGTTAAAAAATATCACAAATTGCTCTTTGAGGACAAAAGTTCATGTTGCCACATGTGAAGGAATTTCTGAAGCTGCGTCAGAAACTGGAAGACGAAGAGATGCCCCTTCCCGACAAGTTTTTCGTTGGAGAGATCGTCTCAAAACTTCCTGCTGGATGGAGTACCTTCTATGCAAGGATGCTCAGAAAGAAGCTAGACATTAGCTTGGGAGATCTACTTCAAGAGATCCATGTTAAGGACGAGATGCGTTCCCAACAGAAGATGGACACTCTATCCAAACAGTTGGCTAAGGCCAATCTAGTGCAGACGAGAGATCCCAAGGGGAAGCAGGCGGCTTCTTACAAGAAGAAGGACTTCACCAATCTAAAAGTGAAGGGTCCTTCATTCAAGTAACAGAAGTCCAAGTCCTAAGTGACTTGTTTTAATTGTGGCAAGAAAGGCCACTACAAGAGTGAATGCAGATTCAAGCCTAAACAATCAGAGAAAGGTGAGCCTAGTAAGGTTTCATTGGTGTCTAACATTGTTGCTATGATCGCACAGGTCACAACTGTGGGGGTTAACTCTGACTGGTGGATAGACACTGGTGCGACTTGCCATGTCTGTTCTGGCAAGGAATGGTTCATCACGTACCAGCCGATATCTGAGAAGGTTGTCATGGCGAACCAGGCCCAAGCTGAAGTTCTGGGGATCGGGACTGTGGAGCTGAAACTCACTTCTGGGAACACTCTGACGCTTCAAGGTGTGAAGCATGTTCCGGTGATTGCCAAGAACCTGATCTCTGGGAGCCTGCTCTGCAACGCAGGCTTAAGGATGGACATCAATGCTGGTCAGATGGTAATGTCCAAGAAGGGAACATACTTCGGGAAGGCTTATCAAACCGAAGAAATGTTTAAAATTCAGCTTGTCAACCAGTTTGATGACATTAATGCAGTTGCATTTTCTGATTATTCTCTTGAGTTGTGACATAATAGACTAGGACATGTTCATTGTAAAAGAATTAACAAAATGTCTAGTCTAGGACTTATCTCCAAATGTGGGGGTAAGGTAGAGAAGTGTGAAGTATGTGCTCAGACGAAGATCACAAGGAAACCCTTTTATCGGGTCAATCGAAGCACAGATCTTCTGGAGTTAGTACACTCCGATATCTGTGACTTCAAACATTTCTCCACGAAGGCCGGGATGAAGTATTTCATAACCTTCATCGACAACTTCTCAAAATACGCGTTCGTCTACTTGCTCAAGACTAAAGACAAAGCTTTCGAGAAGTTCAGAGAGTTCAGGGCCGAAGCTGAACGGCAGACTGGACAACAACTCAAGAGGTTGAGAAGTGATCGAGTTGGAGAGTACAGGTCTCATGACTTCGCATCGTTCTGCAAAGAACATGGAATCATATGCGAGACTACTGCTCCATATTCTCCTCAATCCAGCGGAGTAGCAGAGAGGAAGAACCGAACATTAACAGAAATGGTGAATTTAATGCTGCTTACTGTAGGTCTTCCAAAATGCTACTGGGAAGAAGCTGCTTTAACGGCCACTTTCATTCTGAATATAGTGCCATATGCAACTTTGGATGTAACTCCTCATGAACTCTGGTTCAAAGTCAGACCAAACTTGAATGTCATTCGAGTGTGGGGGTATCTGGCGTATGTGAAGCTTCCAGATCTGAAGATTCAGAAGCTGGAGACAAGGACTACGAAGGCGATCTTCTTGGGGTATGCCGAGAAGAGTGATGCTCGGAGAGTTCTTGATATTGAGTCAAATCATATCATCGAATCTCGCGATGCTGAATACTTTGAAGACAAGTTTACAAAAGACAAAAACATTATTCTTTCGGACATTTTGGAAAATAATGTAGGTGCAAATGAGACTGAAATCTCATATGGGCCAGTAGTCCAAGAAGAAGCTGTTGTTGATGAAACAACTCTTGTACTAGAACTCGCAGAGCCGTCAGCAAAGCGAGCAAGGAGACCTAAAGACTTCGGAGATGACTTTGTCACCTATCATGTGGAAGCAGATCCGCTTACCTATGATGAGGCGATGAAGACCAGAGATGCTATCTTCTGGAAGGAGGCAATGAATGACGAGTTTGACTCTATAACCTCTAATAACACATGGGTGTTGGTAGATCTACCTGAAGGAGAAAAGCCCATCGGATGTAAATGGATCTTCAAGAAGAAGATGAAGGCAGATGGAACTATTGACTAGTTCAAGGCCAGGCTGGTAGCCAAGGGATTTTCTCAAAAACAGGGGATAGACTACTTTGACACGTACGCTCCAGTAGCTCGGATGACCACCATCAGGATGTTAATTGCTCTAGCAGCCATACATAAGTTGGTGATACATCAGATGGATGTAAAGACAACATTCCTGAATGGAGAGCTGACCGAAGAGATTTACATACAACAGCCAAATGGATTTGTCGTCAAAGGTCTTGAAGACAAAGTATGCAAGTTGGTGAAATCATTGCATGGTTTGAAGCAAGCTCCCAAGATGTGGCATGAGAAGTTTGACAAAGTTATTAGGTCAAACGGCTACAGAGTCAGCGAGACGGACAAATGTGTTTACACAAAGTTCGCTGATGGAAGAGGAGTCATCGTTTGTCTGTACGTGGACGACATGCTAATCCTAAGGACGGATATAGGCTGTGTCACGGAGACAAAGAAGTTCCTCTCAACCAAGTTCGGTATGAAGGACTTGGGGGATGCAGATGTCATCTTGGCATAAAGATCATCCGGACAGACACTGGAGTAGCGCTGTCACAATTTTACTACATTGAGTATGGGTATAAGGATCTTCCAGGGATCGATACGCCATACAGGTGTGATCAGAAGCTGAAGCCAAACTCGAGGGAAAGCGTCAGACAGCTGGAGTATTCTAGCATTATCGAAAGTTTAATGTACGCAACCACTGCCACAAGGCCTGACATAGCTTTCGCCGTGGGAATGCTGAGTCGGTTCACAAGCAACCCAGGGGTTGAGCACTGGAAAGCTGTGAAGTGGGTGATGAGATATCTCAAGAAGACTCAGACATATGCACTGCACTACAACGGATATCCGACAGTAGTGGAAGGCTTCAGTGATGCTAACTGGTATTCAGAGGTGGAAAGCGAGAGATCCACAGGTGGACATGTCTTTTCCTTGGGTGGAGCTGCTATATCGTGAAAGTCGAAGAAGCAGACTATACTCTCTCGTTCCTCCATAGAATCTGAATTCTATGCACTTGAAACTGTAGCAGATGAAGCAGAATGGCTTCGGGAGCTCATGTATGATCTTTCAGTAGTTGGGGCTCAGATACCGGCGATACCGATATACTGTGATAACCAGGCGACTGCGGTGGTGGCATCAAATGACCTCTTCAACGGAAAGAAGAGGACTGTGCGGTTGAAGCACAGGGTAGTACACGATCTTATCAAAAGAGGTGTAATTGTAGTAATTGATGTTCGGAGTTAGGAGAACTTGGCAGATCCATTCACAAAGGACCTCAAGCGCCAGTTGGTCGATGACACAACTTGTAAAATGGGCTTGAAGGCATTCTGATAGTGTGTCTTTGTAATCCTACCATAAAGTTTTATGCTATTAGTTCAAAGAGAAATCTACTAGGCATCTAACTTTTGGTTCAAAGGAGATTCACTAACTGGGAAACTATCAGGTAACAGTGGGTACTTGTTCTCTGGAATATGGAAGGGATACGGACCCATAACCACTATTGTCTACTATGTATTTTCTGCAGAAAAAACAGATCCTGTGGAAGGTTGGCTTAAACGCCTTAATGAGTTCTCTCATGCAGAGTGAATGCCTGGTGTGCTTTACAGGAAGCACGGTAGAGCAGCACTACAAGGAGTGAAACTCCATGCTACAGTAGGGTGACTCCACCATGAGGTTCCCAGGTCTGGGGTAATGTCTCAGCTTTGTAAGCCAAGTCATAGCGGCGTAGCACCGCAAATAGGCAGGTAGCCTAATGCTGTATGACGTAATTAAAGAGTTGTAGACAGCACTACAAAGGGGAGGATGGCCCCATGTTACAGTGGCACGACACCACAATGAGGTACCCAGGTAGGGGTAAAGCCTCGGCCTTACAAGCCATGTCGTTGCGACGTAACACCGCAAGGAAGCCTTAGGCTTCATGCTGAGTAGATTGGCACTACAAAGAGGCTGAGATCTCATGCTACAGTAGTATGACACTACGATGAGGTTCCCAGGTAGGGGTAATGCCTCGGCTTCAGGCCATGTCATAGCGGCGTAGCACCGCAAGGAAGCGCAAGGCTTCATGCCATGTCTCTTTAATAAAGAACTCACCTATAGTGTATGGAAAGAGATATCAGGCCGTCTCTTGAGGGTAAACTTGTAGACGTCCAAAATTATACACTGAAACCAGGCTGGCACAGGGTCTTTAATGTGCAGCCAGAAGCACACGTAACTACACTTTGTGAGTGGAAAGAATTACAATTCTGGTACAAAATTCAAGGCGTAGTCCATTCTTGTATCACATTGTTATTTAACCCATGTGGGAAGATTCAAGCCGTCAGCGACATCTATCCTAATGCAAAATAGACAGTTACTGTGGGGAACGCTCAAACCCTGGACACATATATATGTTGTGATATGTGGGGGATTGTTGGTGCTTTCTTTACATGGAGAGGCTTGCTCTCAACATGCCTTGTAAAAGTTTAGTACAACATCGAAAATGCACTATGAGTTATCTCAACATATATACTTGGTTGTGTTGTTGAGAGATGCACATGGGGTGGTGACCCTAAGGAGGGAACCATGTGGGTGATTTTACTAGAAGGTAAGAATAAGGCTCCAAGGATTAAGCATTAATGTTTTTGTCATTCTCTTGGATTAATTCCATTTGGATCTAAGCCCCAAAGGGGCTTAGCGACTCGGACTCGGGCTCGGGCTCGGACTCGGACTCAGGCTCATGGGCTCATGGACTCGCACCAGGCTGACTGTGCAGACTACAAGTCAGTTATGGAAAGACTGATTCAATGCGATTAATTCAGATCCACTTTTTGTGGGATTTAATTCAATCTTTCCATAAGATTTGAATTAATTTCATTGCCATCTTTATGGGATTTAATTCAATCTTTCCATAAGTTTTGAATTAATTTTATTACTATCTTTGTAGAATTTGAATTAATTTCGTTGCCATCTTTGTCGGATTTGATTCAATCTTTCCATAAGATTTGAATTAATTTCGTTGTCATCTTTGTGGGACTTAATTCAATCTTTCCATAAGATTTGAATTAATTTCATTGCTATCTTTGTGGGATTTAATTCAATCTTTCCATAACTGAAAAGACGGTTAGGGTTTCCACCCTCTATATATATATATATACTCTCTTCTGGCCTCCTTTGTGAAGTACTACGAATTTTATAAGTCAGAAAAAAGAGAGAGAGAGGGAACTACTGCCGTCATTGCAAGTCCATCCGAGGAGTCAGAACAGAGGTGACTTCGAGCGTTCCACAAGTTCTTCAACTTGCTGGTTCCTGGAAGCAATTCGTGTGGGGCGAATCTTGCTTTGAGCAACGGTGTTTTGACACCCCGACAACTTTTTTCATCGCATCTTTCTCTACATTATTGTAACTCGTTCTGTCCCAATTGCAACACGTTTACAAGGAAGAACGAGAGATCTTCTCTTCTCTATTTTTCTCCTTCATATTGTAATCTGGCTATTTGGTTTTTTACATCATCGTAGATCTTGAGTTTGATCACTGCAAAGTTTTTTGTGTGATATCTCAAATCTCGATTGTATCAGTTTTCCATCTTTGGTCAAGCCCCGGGAATAACAGCCTATGTGCACCTCCATAAGCTCTGGCGCAGTAAATTGGAACATCGAGCTCTGGAGTATATTATTACTGGGTATACATTTAACCATAAATGACATCGTTGTGGTCATCCCCCAATGAATAATTTGGTTATGATCATTCTAAGAGTAAATTATATACTATTCTTCAACCGAGTCCTCACTTCATAGGGAGAAACGAGAAGAGGTGCAGACTTTTGGATTATAGGAAAGTGTCAAATATTGTTGTTGTGGATGATTTGGATATAAGTGGTGATAATCTACATAATGGTCCAGTATTGAATAGCTAGCACAAATCTGCCAACAACAGTTCCTCCAATAATCAACAACGAATCAACGTTGCAAGAAGAAAAACCAAAAATAGAAAAAACATGTAGATGAAAATAAATCTCATAATCAACATATGTAGATGGGTTAAAAACCTCAATCACACCGACTACATTGATGGCCTTCTTATTTATAAGAAATTGAGTAACAATAAAGATAGAACAAAATAATCAAGACAACAATAATATAATGAAAAAAATATCCTCATTATCCATAATAATTGATATGGTTGAGTTGGAGGTTTGAATTGATAAGTTCAAACCTTGAACTTGTAATTGGTATGATCCTCTAACATCTTTCCTCAAACTATGTGTGGTGGCCATGTATAGTTTGTTACGTAATAATTCCAGAGCAGTTCATCCACCATCTTGGGCTTGTCTGAGAAAGAGCATCTTGGACTTATTTGAGAGAGCATCAAGTTCATCCACCATCTTTTATGTCCTTTATTTTGTCTGATATTGCTTTTGAGAGATTCCTACACAGTATGGAGTGTTCCGATTCCACTCACGAAGAAGACGATCAGACCTTCGCCAAGTAATAAAATCATGATGTGTGGGATTGTTTGGATTTGGTGTGATGCATATTATTTGGATTTGGTGTGATGCATATTATTTGGATTTGGTGTGATGAATCAGTGTTTGGATTGAATTTTGTGTGTGGGATTTTTTGAATTTAGTGTGATGTATTTGGGGAGAAATAATGTTGTGTCGAGTGATCACAACCTGCACTGATACCAAGAAAAAAAACCAAAAATGGAAAAAATAGGTAGATGAAAATAAATCTCATAATCAACATACGGAGGTGGGTTAAAAACCCCAACCACACCGATTATATTGATGGCCTTCTTATTTATAAGAAATTAAGTAACAATAAAGATTCAACAAAATAATCTAAGATAACAATAATATAATAAAAAAATATCCTCATTATCCATAATGATTGATATGGATGAGTTGGAGGTTTGAATTGATAAGTTCAAATCTTGAACTTGTAATTGATATATGTAACTCCACTTTTTCAAATATTGAATTTTTTTATATTTTTATGCTAATTAAATGAATTGGAATTATTTTTATTAAGTTTAAATTAGGTATGAGTTAGTTATCACTAAACATTGCTTGGGTTTAAATCATTTAACCTACCTTAGTGATTGGGCCAGTACAGGAAGCCCAATCCTATCATTTAAATCCTGCTTAGTGAAGAGTAAGTTTTCTTTTCTTACTTAGCATTTGAGCCCTGGTCTATTTTCTGGACCCTACTTCATGGGCCTCCTTCTCCTTGGATGGCTACTGTGATTTCAATACCAGTTCATTCTCAAATCATTTGAGAATTCAAATTCCCTAACGAGCCTACCACTCTCTCCCTAACCGTTTCTGACAGCAACCATGTGCCAGTAGCCTCCACCTCATTTTCCCTCCACTCTCTCTCGCAACTGCCTATTTAAGGAGCCACAGACTCCTTCCATTCCTTATCCTGCAAGAATTTCTGGAGAGAACCTTTCTTCTTCCCCAATCCAACCTAGAGGAGCAGTCATGGCATTGAAGGAGCCTCAGTAATTTCTAAGTGCTGGTATTGATCTTCCATATTATCTCCTTGTTCTTTCTAATACAGTAGACTAATCCTATTGATTCGAACATTTCAAATTCGTTTCAGAAATTCCTCGTGTCCTGATCCAGTCATCTCGTGTCCTGATCTCTTTTGGCATGATCTTCAGAGGTATAGATTTTGGTTTGATCCGGTATTTCTGTTGTGATCTCCTTTTGATTTGGTTTCTCATTAGTTTTGGGAGCTAGATCTGGATCTAGAATTGAAGTGGATCTTCAATTTGTGGATCGTCCTAGTTCATGATTTAAACACTGGTAAGTCATCCAATGTTTGAATTACTGAATCTCTTATCAATTCATGATTGAGCAATTTATGGTGATGTTATTTTTTTTCTTAAGTTTCTATAGAATTTTGATTGAGAAGAAGGACTAAAACAGGACAGTGGGAGAACAGAGGTTGCAACAGGACAAGCTCACTAAGGTAATTTCCATTCTGATGACATATTGGTTCGGGTGCATGAGTATAACAGATATTTGTGTGATGGATAACGTGATAGATTCAAGAGTTTTGGTTATGTGTTGATAGTTAAGAGAAGTCCTGTCGATGAGATTGTCTGCTCTCAATTTAAACTGATGAATACCATTGATTGATTCATGTAACAGTGTATGGTAAGGAATGCTGGTATATTCATAAGTTTCATATTCTGAGAATCGAATTTAGGGATCTTAAACACTATTGTTGTCAAGAAGTTTGGATGAACTTGAGTTGAGTCATACTTTCTCCATGAACAGAACATAAGACTACCCTTTGGGAGTCATAGTTTTCATCTATTTAGTCAGTTGTTTTAGGAGTTTCATTGACCACTTAATTCCTGGAACCAAATTGATATTCAGAGTGAACAAAATTGCAGTAGAAAAAGATCCTTATTAGCTATGCAAGTTTGATTGTTTTTCCTTTTGATTATATGGGAACCATGTTAGATTGGATATTAGGACTGTTGATTCACATATAGCTCTAAGTTGGCCATGAATTGAATCGAAGGCACCATTTCCATATTCAACTGTTATATCAGTTTGGTATAGGACTGGACTGTACTTTTTGATGATCTGTGGAATATGAGGTTGCACTATATCTGTTCTTTTGGTTTATGCCTTGTTATGTCAGTTTTCAATATGGTTAACATTCCATTTTCGACTGAACTACTTTTTGGTTGATATAAGACTGAACTGGAGGGTAGAAGAAACATTGTTGATGTGTAGGTCTGAACTCTAAAAAAAATAGTTTCAATGGACTGATATTCATTTCCTGAACTGATATTCATTTCCTGGACTGATATCTATTTCCTGGACTGATATTCATTTCATGGACTGATATAAAGTTCATAGGGACTGTCCTGAATTTTGTATATGGACTGCTATGAGGTTCATAGGGGACTGTCATGATAATAGGATTAGACTGAAATGTGTTTGTTGCAGTAGCAACATTTTCAGGAAGGAATTGGACCTGGGTTGTATTGATACTGATATTATGGACTGGGTATGTGATGACAGGATGAGTGGCAGGATCTGTTCTGGACTGCAGTTGTACTTTAATCAAGATTGGTGTATCAGTCTTGATTAAAGACTGAATAGGCCAAGAGTGGAACCAACTGATGTGAATAGCTTGATTTACTTATTTCAAACAGACTTTGCATTGGATATTCAACCTAATTGCAGTGAGTTTAAATGTGTGGTTTTAACATTTGAACTATGGAACTTGGATACATGTAGTACTTGAGCTGTGTATTTCCCTGGCAGCATATACTTTACCTTAGTTCCAGATCACTGAAGCTAGTAAAACCTGAGAATTTATATAACAGGCTATGGATAGCAGTCTCACCATTGTCCTGCAACTTGAACAACATCCTACCACTGTTAGCAATCCTGTTAGGGACTGTATAGGTTGGTCTTTGTTATTTTCATATCCAAGTCTTATTTCAACTTGTAATTTTAAGGCATAACCTACCTGGTAACAAATTAAGGTTTTGGTTAGGTATCAGTCCACTTTAAGTTAAGGCTCTGTTATGTTGTGAACCTGTATAATGGTGTGTAACAGAGGAAGAGGAGTGGGTTCTGTGAGTAAGGGCATTAGAAGATGGCAGAGATGTTGTGCAGTTGTGACTGCACATGGAAGAGGGAAAAACCCTGTGCACTTTACATTTATGATTGTATGTTGCCTCTGTGTGAGTATTTATTACCTATAGGATTATGAACCAATTGGTATGATCCATGGCTCCTTAGTTTAAGGTTTAAACTATGATCTAAGAAAACTTCTATCATTGTTTAAGTTACTTTTTAAATACTAGTTTTATAATAAAATTCATGTAGTAACTGTTACGAAATAAGTACTTATGATTTAGGTTCTTGCTAAAGTTTAGAATATAGAAATTACATTGATACTCTATAGGAAATATTAAGAAGCGAGAAGATTTATATTAGAAGATCATCATGGTTAGATTGTTGATAACAACTAGATTTAGTCAGTTTATTAATTACTTGTAAATCATTTAACATGAGGATATCCAGTTTTATTGCCTACATTTGATCACCCGGAGACAGGCAAGTATACTCCTCTGATTTGTTCATTTCTCATGTCTTCATTATCCTTTCTTGCATCTCCTTGATGACACGATAGTTCACGATATTGTCTGGTTTCATGTTCCATGTTTCATTGTGTCTGGGAGGGGAAATACTATAGAGATGTGATCAAACCCTGTTACTACCCCTATGAATAGCTTGGGTCCCGTACCGTGCACTCGGGGCCAAAGCCGTACCATTTCATTATCATTGCATCTACCCAAGCCGATCACACTCTAGAAGTATTTCAAATATTGCACATGTCAGGATTCAATTTGTATTTCAGGATTTTATGGTTGTATTTCATGTTCAGGCTGTATTTCATGTTCAGTTTGTATTTCATGATTCAGGTTGTATTTCATGTTCAGGACTCTTACCATGTTTTCCTGTTTTACTTTCAGTATTCCTATTTAGTTCATGTCTTGTTCTTATTTTCTGTACTTTACATTATTCCTGTTTTCTTGATTCATACCATGATGTACATGTTCATTTCTCTGGATATACTTTGCTCCGCTCCTGAATAGGATATGTTGCAGGTGAGTTGGAGGCTTTATACGATACATTCTATGGCGAGGAGCCTATTGATGCAGGAGAGCTAGCTGGTGCAGCTCATGACTTAGAGGCTGCAGAAGCCTAGAGATTTCCTTTAGTTTTTCCCTATTATTTCCATGTATCGAGACTAGTAGACTTTCTATCATTCTGGAATGTAATAATTTCTTATATTGTACTTTACTCTGGGATACATTTTATAGATGCTGTGTTTTATTCTTGTCTTGATATCTGTTTAGTTTCCCTAGAATGGTACAGCTTACTTTGTTATTCTATAACAAAGGCTGGGCGTGTCCGACTCGTATCCGGTTATTCGGGAGCGGGTCGTGTCATGACCCGCACCCGGATATACGGGTACGAATACGTGGGCTACGCCCAGCCTACGCCGCGGTATCGGCGGTAGAACGCTGTCAAGCATACTATACTAACTACAACATCCAAGAATCCATAACTAAAAATGTACTCATGTCACATCACGAAAACTAAGGAAGATAAAACAAAAATTAATTACAATATCACTAGAACAACTAGAATCTACAAGGATCATAAGACAGAAAAATAAGGAAAGAACAACAAGACTAACTAAGGATAACTACCAGGCAACTCACATAGAAGAATAGTGAGATCCACCTCAGCTAGCAACATCATGAAGTCCAATACTGAGGGCACAACTACTCCTAAAATTTTGTCAACATATCCAGTCAGGATGGAACGAGCACAAATCTCAAATAACAGTTCTAATTAGACGATATTGAAAATGTAGCAGTAAATAGAGAGAATATACAAGAAATCATAAAATGTACATATGAGTATCATGGCAAGGTAACCTGTAAATCTAGAGCTAGAACAAGGCAAGTAAAACTGATCATGGCATGTACAAGAATCAATAATCATCTATCTATGTGTGTGAGTACTAGTTTCAACATGTGGCCGGCTTGGGTCTGCACAAGGTCTACTGGCCTGGTTAATCATACGTGGGGTGTATGATTAACACTCACAAGATCTACAAGAATAACAAGGTGGATAATGACCACACATATACACTAATACTCCCCGTCCCCGACTAGTATAATGGATCCAACCGTGACACATCATGACATGCGATTCTCCGAGAGGGTAGCTAGCCTTCGCAGGAATCGTGTCTATACAATGCACAAGAAACAAGAAAGACTTGCACAAGATATACCAAGGAGAGCGAGGAATAATATCTCTTGACAGGATCCAGGAAAATACCAATCCGTGTGAACAATGTGTCAAGAGAACAAGGGTATCTACACTAAATATAAGAAACATAAACGATATCATAAAACAGAAATATTATCAGAGAATGTATGTTTTCCATAAATAAATTCTATTTATTTATTGTGTTTCTGAGAAAATTACAACTGTAGGAATCTGATCTAGAAGACGATCACTTTATCCCTTGGACGATGCAATGAAGAAGGCTCGGATCTCGAAGAACTTGGACAGCAATTAGGCAATCTCTCTGTTCTCTCTGAATTGAATCTGGTATCTGTTGAAGGTGGAGAAACTCTCTTTTATAGAGTTCTGGATAACTGCTCTGGGCATACGCTCAGTCAGTTACTTGACGTGTGCATAACTGCAGGGACGCGTGGCGAATTTTGGTAGAGACACGTTGGAGTGCGGTTGAGAGTAGTAGAGTATATCCAGGAGAGATTGATGGCATGAATGCTATGTTGCATGACTTCTGAATGAGTGGGTAACCGAATACAGGACACATGAGAACGTGTGTTGACTGTACATTTGAAGTCATTCTGAATGCATTTGCTTTGATACGCTGTCTTTTGGAGAAGCATGACTAGCATACACCGTCTTGTTTGAAGAGGAGTCGTATAGAGTCCATACGCTCACTTGGGTGACAAGAAGTCGTATGAAGTACATACGCTGCCTTGATGAGGAGTCGTATGAAGTCCATATGCTGCCTTGATGAGGAGTCGTATGAAGTACATACGCTGCCTTGATGAGGAGTCGTATGAAGTCCATACGCTGCCTTAATGAGGAGTCGTATAACTGGAGAAGTAGACACGTGGCTGTCCTCAATCTTCTCGAATACGCCATATCTCCCAATAACTGACAAATATCTCTCGAGCGTCGTGTTGCGGATATGACGGCTGACAGACTGTCAGAAATGACAGTAATGATGGCTGTGCATTTATGATGGCTAATGAGCTGTCCTCGTAAAAGACAAAATCAACTCTCGAAAATTCATACGACGGGTAATTCTCCTAAGACAGCTGTTCTTTGCACGAAAGACGAAGTGTCACATCCCCCACTGAGCGTATGCTGTGCTGTCAGTTGAGAAATAATAAAATATTCACTGAGCGTGTAACTTTTGCACTGAGCGTATGGCCTTTGGCTGAGCGTATGGCCTTTGGCTGACTTGGTTTTATGTCAGCGTGTCAGAATTTTTGACACCCTACAAGACCCCCTTCAAAGTTTTCGAACTTTATGATTTTCAAAAGTTCGAAATTACTTTGAACTCAAAGTGGGAATAAGTCTTGACATGCTGGCACGAGTTTGTTATCTCCTCGATATCAGTGCATATCTCTAGGGATTCGGTATTTTGAAAACAGCTGCCGTTTGGGCTTCTCTTTCTCCTATAAATAGGCTTTTAAGAACTTAATTATTTTCTTTACTTTTGCCTTCGTCTTCGAGAGAGAGAATCCAGAGCTCAAGCCTTTTTCTTCTCCAACCTAATCTTCGTCAATGGCACCCAAGCTCGATGCTGCCGCGAAGGGGAAAGGCAAGGCTCCTGCAGAGCCGTCTCGACCCGCCGCCGTCGTAGCAACCATTAGGAGAACCACCGAGCAGCGTCTTCCACAGAGCGAACTTCCGTTGAAACCCCTATACGGTGAGGATGGGGACGATGAACAGTAACCATCCCTTTTTAGGGCTCCGGTTAGGACAAAATCAGAAAACGTATTCCCTTTTTAGGGTCAATACGTCAGAAAATACACTTCCCTCTTTAGGGTTTAGTAGTATTCCATATTTTTCGTCTATACGAAAAATATGTTTTGAGCGTATTTCTGTAAGATACGCATATCTTTGATAGAAATATCAAAATACGCTGATCTGAAGGAATACGCTATGTCAAGTCGTCTCGTTGAGATACGTTGACTCTCTTGTTAGCATATCTTTAATGAACATCTTGCTAACCATACACTGCTCTTTAAAAAAATTATGACTGCTTGCTTTGGTTAGACATACACGTAGCTGAGCGTATGTTGAATTTAGAATCTGTCATACGCTTAGGATAGACTGAGCGTAGGTTAATCCTTGAACTTGACATACGCTTAGGATGGACTGAGCGTAAGTTAATCTTTGAATTTGACATACGCTTAGGATGGACTGAGCGTAAGTTAATCTTTGAATTTGACATACGCTTAGGATGGACTGAGCGTAAGTTGATCTTTGAATTTGACATACGCTTAGGATGGACTGAGTGTAAGTTGATCTTTGAACTTGTCATCCCTTTGTATTTAAGGATTTTTTAACCTCTTATTTCTCCTTTGTAGTGGATATTCTGGCCCAAGAAGCGCAGTTTGAAGGATGTACATGGAGCAACTATAAGAGTGATCTATCCCATGTCCACTTTCCACAATTTAATGAACCTTTTACGAGGATAGCCATTCTGAAAAATCAAGACAGCGAAACCCTGCTGAGTCTGATAAGTGGTCAACCACTGCAGAGTGTGGACAGTGTTACTCACTCAAAACCGACATTTCTATTCGGGGACGCTATTGACAAAAACTCCCAGCCAGCCTCCGATAAAGTGTCATACTCATATTACCGGGATGGTGATGCGACCCAGCCGATGTACTTGACTGGATTGTCTAAGAGTATCAACATAGCTCGCTTATTCCATGCGAGTCACCAAAGGCACATGAAATGGGATATTACTCCAACCCGTCAAGCAAAAGCTGGATGGGTAGGGTACAGACAGGGAAGATTTCGCAGTGGTACTGAGCCGCATATTTCAGTTTTACGAGGATTATTGCCATCCACAACTCCTCCTGAGGAATCTGCACTTCTGATGCCAGTTAGAGTCCCGATATTCGCGAATAAATTTGCACAGCTAGAAAATGCTGTCTATCCGAAACAGTCCATGAGACTCACTGGTCTCGTGAACCCAGAGAATACCAGATGAACTGCTCTCGTGAGATGGATTCTGAGAGATTATGGAGAACAGTTGAAGGCGATAGGCCTGTATGATGCCATCAAGTGCACTGCTTATGGTTTTAGGCCGAACCCAGATTTGTTCCTGGCACTAGCAGAAAGGTACAACTACCGCACCGAAACTTTTATGACTCCGAGAGGCGAGATGGGATTCGCTCTCCACGAAATGACGTACATTTCTCAGCTGCCGACAGGAGATCTACCGTATGAGGAATATATCCCGTTTATTGATGAAATAAACAAGATCTCTGATGCCAACCCGCTAATTCTTCATGTATTCGAAGAATTAATGTTCCACTATAGTATCTGTAAGGCCTTTTATAAGACAAAAGATATAGATTCAGGCTGCTATACTTCGAAGTGGATGGCCTACTTATTCCAAGGCCGTACCGAAGAAACTCAGAAGAAGAAGAAGACCGAACAATATATTGGTCGTTTTAAACCTCTGAGTCAAGCCGAAATTGACAAATTAATCTGGGAGACAACCCATAATGACATCATAATCGAAGAAGATGAAGGCACCTATAAAGCTGGTGATAGGTTAGAGACCTACATAAAGCAAGGTGGCCGGGCTTTATCTAATGAAGGTTATCTGGCTGGGTTTCTATCCCTTTGGTTGAGAAGATTCGTAGTACCTGGCACCTGTTCGGCAGACAGGATGCACCGAGGAATCGTATTTGTAGCAGTCCGTCTGACGTTTGGGTACAAGATGGACTTGCTAACGGCGATGACATGCCGTCTGAATGCCGGTTTAAGAGCATATGCAGACAGAATGTTTAACCTAGCGAAGAAGAAATTAACAGCTTTTTCTCGGGTAGAAATGCCCTTCATATATTTGTACGGCTGGCTGCTCCTCCACTTTGAGTCTCTTATGAGTGCTGGCCTGGCTAGACCAGATGACACTTTCTTGGAAAGATACCGTCATACGCCCAAGTAGAAATATGATACCCTGACAGACTGCAGGACCATACTGAATAGGGGAGAACTATAGAGTTTCACCTGTGTTCCTCCGCCTATCGGTTATGAGACTATGCCTGCGAAGATGATTGATGGCACTGGTGCCAATGAACTGGATGATGTTCAGCACGAATGGCTGAAGAGGATCAGACCATCCCACCTGGTCTGTCGCCATGACGACATCACTTATTTGGAGCCATATCTTCCGAGTAGATTTGCTCGGCAATTCAGCTATGATCAGTTGCATGTAGGGAATGCAACGACATGCTTCAACCATCAGGGCGGATTGATCGACGGTGCGAGAGCCTGGATATATTATATTGCTAAAGGCACCGGAGCTACATTTACAATGCCAGATCCGGTGAATCATCGGAAAGGAGCTAGAATGTTGGCGTCTTATGCCAAGTTCTATGTATCTGCGAATACATTTGATGAGAAGTTCAGCATCTTGGGTAAGAGCTTCATTCATGTTACTAAGAAGTCAGCCAAGTCAACTCTGCCGGAAGATTGTCACGATCGAGAGGATCCTCTCGCTACTGACGAGATTTATGAAGAAGTCTCAATGGGAAATCTCTTTTCTGATGAACTTCATCAGCCACTACACGTACCGTTTGGAAATGTTGAGAAGAGTATATCTGCTGAGGGTACACCGAAGAGAAAGCGTGGCAAGGGTGCTTCCGGGCCCGCTCCAAAAAGAGTTACTCGAGCAGAAGATCGTAGTCGCATAGGAATTACTATCCCGGGGACTTCTCCTGCTTCGAGTCAACAAATCAGAGATGCTGACGAAGAAGGTAGTGACTCCAAAAAAGATTATCCTACCATTCCACTAATAAAAAGGGTAGGAAAAAGAAAAGTGGTAGTTTCAAAGACTAAATCTGTAATTTGTCTTGATGCAGAAAGCCCCACCAATCGTGCTGAACGATTGGCTCGAGAGAAGCAAACTGCCCTTGCTCCTCAGCCCATAGTTGAAGCGGAATCTTCTACTGCCAAGAAGATTATTAAAGTTTCCTTTCCTGCACCCTCGAAAATGCAGCCCATGCAGGATGCTAATATAAAACCTACTGCGGAGGATGTGATAGAAGAATCGACAGCTAAGCTATCTACCGATCGAACAACACCGGCTGCCGAGGATCCTTCCAGGGTAATGGATGAGCATGCTGAACCATCCGTACTGGTTTCGAGAGAATCAGTGAAGGAAGCAACCACTCTCGAGCCACCTGCTGATTTAGCTTTGATTGAAGTTTCAGAGAGCGACAAGGGTGAAGAAGAACAGGTTGACTATGAACCTTCGTCTCATTCCTTTGAAGATGAGGATATGGAGATTGAAGATGAGTCACCAACTGAAATCCGTATCGACGAGTTGAAGACGGCTGGCCAACATTCAGGGTTGTCTCCAGAGCCAGAGAACCTTCTAGAAATAGAAGCCCATGTTCCGAGCACCTCTGGGGCAGGAAGTAGTGAAATGAGACCAGTGTCAGAAGACACTTTGAATAGACTACGAACAGGGCTGAACGATCCTAGAGAAACAGAGTACGAGCCAACTTCAGGTAATATTTTATCCAGTAAAGTTTTGTCTTTTCTTGCTTTATTGTCCTTAATTTTGATCAAGCTTCTTTGATTCCAAAAGTTGTAGGAACTACACCAGCGATGAGCTCGACTCATGCTCCACCTGTTCGGACTGATGTTGGTGAGGGAAGCTCACATTTACCAAGTTCTCCAAAAGCACATACTTCTGTTTCCAGGATAGAGCCCATTCCAGCTTCTTCTTTCACAATGGCAGCAACTCCTGGTTTTGAAACGGAAATAGCAAGGACCATGGCGATGTACTCAGATATTATCATTCATATCTGGATACATTTTCCAGGCAATTTATGAAAGACGAGACTATGCCTTTTTCCAATCTCCGAACGGCGATTAATTTCCCGCTCTTAGCTCTGCGACAGGCTGGTTATGAGACTCAGTGTACTTTCTTTGAGCATCTCTTAGATGATTTGGAAGTAACCATCCACAAATACTGGGAGATCAAGAAAGAAGATATTAAATCCTTGACTGTGGCTGAGATTGCTCAACTGGAACGTGAAGCTCAAACCCAGCAGGCTGCTTTGAAAGAATTCCTCGCTTTGTCATCTAAGAAGTTAATGGCGAAGGATGAGGAAATAGTATCAACTCGTCAGAAGATACAATATCTGGAAACTGAGGAAATATCTAGAGCTGAAGAACTCCAGAAGCTAAAAGAAGAATTAGCTCATCTCCAGGAGCACATTGCATCCGCAGAAAAAGAGCAATCTGATATTATCGCTGCTCGTATAGCTGAAGCTACCCGCTATCAAGTTCTACAGCAAGAGCGGAACAGATACAGACTGATCAGATAGAAGAAACCAATCGTCGTAGTTCTGTTATCATTAATTTTGACCAACAGATAGTTGCGATTGAAGCAACAGAGCGAATTCGTAAAGCTCATGAAGAGAAGGTGAATAATGTACTTGCTCATATTCAGGAGATTATTACTCCTTCTAAATAGATTAATACTCACTTGTAATCAGTATTTTGATTTTGACTGAGGAAATGAGCATTTGACCTAATTTTGATTTTGTGTATGATGTTTTTGTAGAAAATATGTTCAGAGGTAAATAATACATGACATATTTTAATAGAATAAAATATACAAATGAATTTTGTAATTTCATCAGATGATATTAAACTAAAATTTTTTAGTTTAATACTGATTAGAGAAAATAGAATTCAGATATAAAGATATCTTTGAACTCAATTTTCCATGATCTTTGGACTTAGAAATCAAAAGACTAGATATCATTTTCATAGAATAGAAAATATGATACTGAGATAGAAAATTCAGAGGTAATATGGACGTGATTTTCTATATGAGATCTTTATTAAATCTACTGGAAATCTAATAAGACAGAATATCAAATTCTCTGGAAAGATGATATGTGGTAGAATATCAATTTCCGCTGGGGATAACGATATCGAGACGACATTTGTGGGGAAGAATAAACTCTAAAAATATCATATATCAATGAGATTTATACATAATATTTCTTTAAGAATTTGCCGTTGATAGGCATCATCGTGACTTTACCATCCATAGAGGTAAGCTGATATGCTCCGTTTGAGAAGAGTTTATTTATGACGAATGGGCCTTCCCATTTTGCATCGAACTTGCCTTTGCTCATATGTGTCATAGTCATCGGACGTTTGACGATAAGAACAAGTTCTCCTTTCCGATATACTCTGACTTTCACCTTCTGGTTAAAAGCTTTTGAAATTCGGGCCTGATACAGCTCGATATTTTGTTGAGCATACAATCATTTTTCGTCTCGAGATTCTAGCTCTTGAAGTCGAAGATGATCATTGTTCTCTGTTGTAAGTTCATTGGAGATTATGATTCTCAGAGAAGGAATCTGGATCTCGAGGGGAAGGACAGCTTCACACCCGTATACCAAAGAGAAAGGCGTACACCCGGTCGCATTGCGAACTGTGGTACGGTAGGCCCATAAACATTCACCAAGCTTCTCGCTCCAGTTGTGTTTGTTATAAGAAACGAACTTTTTCAGGAGTTTGCTGATGGTTTTATTGAAAGCTTCCGCCAATCCATTAGCTGCAGGATTATATGCTGTAGAAGCTAGGTTATTGATTCGATGGTCATCGCAGAATCGAGTAAACTTCTGACTGACGAACTGTGGTCCATTATCATAGATAATACGCCGAGGAACACCAAATCGATAGATGACATGATGTTTGACGAAGTTGATGACGTTAGAAGTTTTGACTTCGGATAGCGGGATTGCTTCAGCCCATTTGGAAAAGTAGTCGGTTATTGCTAGAATAAACCGGTGTCCTTTTGATGATGGTGGGTTAATGGGACCAATAATATCCATACCCCAGGCCTCGAAGGGCCATGATGCCACTGTCGGGTGTAAGAACTCTGACGGTTGATGGATAAAGTCTGCATGGATTTGACAGGCTTTACATTTTCGGACATATTGAATGGCGTCCGCCACCATCGTGGGCCAATAATAATCTATACGTTGGATGCGATCTTGAAGTTTAGGACCTGGTTGATGGGCTCCGCAAACACCATCATGTGCTTCACGGATAATCTGTTGCGCTTCCTCACCAGCGATGCATCGGAGGAGAAGACCGTCATAGGCCCGACGATATAATGTCTTTGTCGTATGATTATAATAGAATCTGAGAGATCGACGCCGAATAGACGCTGCTTCGCTCGGATTATCGGGAAGTATGTCATACAATACAAAATCTAGAAATGGACGTCTCCAGTCTTCGGTTATGGCTTCTGTTTTGTTGGAAAAGACGTATTCCATAGTAGAATCGGAAGAAGACGAGGATGCTCTGTCAAACCCTAATCCAGTGTTAAGGTTGGAAGAATTAAATTCATCAGGGTTAAGAGAATTTTCGTTTGGATCATAGGGAAAACCCGAAGCCAAATTATTCTCGATGTAGAATAGCTCCCGGTTATAAACTACTATTAATTGTTGACGTCTGACCGGTATGGCTAGCACAGCGGCAAGATTAGCCAAAGCATCGGCTTCTGTATTACAGGCTCGCCGAACGTGTTCAATAAAGAAACCTTCAAAGGAAGAGGCCATAGAGAGTGCTGCTTGGTGATACGGTATCAAATCCTGATGACGGACTTCGTATGTACCTCTGATTTGATTGACGATAAGTTTAAAGTCTCCATAAACTTCTAAATACTGAATATCCAGGTGTTTAGCAAGTTGAAGACCGATGAGTAACGCATTATATTCGGCTACATTGTTTGAACACGATTGATCCAGAGAATAAGCCCTTTGAATAGTCAGCCCTTCCGGGGATACAAGAACAATCCCGACTCCGGCGACAATATAGCCATTGGGACCCATTCTAGATGCTCCATCAAAGAATAGACGCCAGGTAGGAGTTTCTTCAGAAACATGATTTGAATTCTTAACCTCATCTGGAATCTCATCGTATAATTTAGAATCCTCTGGAACTGCATGAGCTGCCAGGAAATCAGCAAGAGCCTGTCCCTTAACTGACTTTTGAGAAATATAATGTATGTCATATTGAGCTAACAAGATTCTCCAATTAGCCAGTCTGGAGTTGAGAATACCGGGTTTCTTCATCATAATCCTGATGGGATTCACTCTGGAAATGACATGAATCGTTTGACCGATGATGTAATGTCGCATCTTCTAATCAGCAAACATTAATGCTAAGCATTCTTTCTCAATTGGAGAATAACGCGGTTCAGCACCTGTCATTGTGCGACTGAGGTAATAAATAGCCTGTTCATGGCCATCTTTGTTTTTCTGAGCGAGCAATGCACCGAGAGAATGATCTATGGCTCGAACATATAGAAGGAATGGTATTCCCGAGACGGAAGGTACCAAAACTGGAGGGTTCATGAGGTACTGTTTGATGTCGTCAAATGCTTTTTGACATTCTTCGTTCCACACGAAGGACACACCTTTCTTTAGAAGTTTGTTGAACGGTCTGCAGCGTCCTGATAAGTTAGAGATGAATCTCCTGATATAAGCAATTCTTTCTTGAAATTCTCGTAGCTCTTTTAAGGTGCGTGGAGGACGCATCTCTTGGATGGCTTTGATCTTCTCGGGATCCACGTGTATACCTTTATCGGTAATGACGAAGCCGAGAAATTTACCACTAGAGACGCCCAGGAAGGACTTAGTAGGGTTCATCTTAAGTTGATGTTGACGCATTAAATCAAAGATAGTCTTCAAATCTTGGATGTGATCCTCTTTTTGTCGACTCTTGACTGCAATATCATCAACGTAGCATTCGACTGTTTTCCTGAGATGTTCGTGGAATATAGTGCTCATTGCTCGCTGATACGTTGCTCCTGCATTTTTGAGACCAAACGGCATCACTGTGTAACAATATGTACCGATCGGCGTTCTGAAGGAAGTATGTCTCTTGTCGTCTAGAAATATTTTGATTTGGTTGTACCCCGAATACCCATCCATAAATGACATTCGTTCGAAACCACACGTATTATCGATCATGACGTCGGTGATTGGAAGAGGGAACTCGTCCTTAGGACAAGCCGCATTGAGATCGCAAAAGTCTATACAGACTCGGATCTTGCCAGTCTTTTTGAGAACAGGAACAATGTTAGCCACCCACTCAGGATATTGTTCCTCTTGGATAAATCCGGAAGCCATAAGCTTGTTGACTTCAGCTTCAATTGCATCTATAATGTCTGGACGAAATCGTCGCTGTTGTTGTTTGACCGATTTAGCATTCGGCATGATATTAAGTTTGTGTGTTGCGATCCTCGGATCTAACCCTGGCATATGCTCGTAGCTCCAGGCAAAGACATCGATGTAATCATGAATAAGATTGATAATGTCCTGCTTATCTGTTTCTGAAAGACTTTTGCTGATGAATATTGGTTTGGGGGATCCCTCCTCACCAACATCAATTTGGATCAATTTATCTTCAGTGGGAGGTTCTCTTTGCTCGAACCTGAATTTCCATTTGTTGTCTAATCTTTGAGCCTATTGTTCCGATTTGGGTGATATTTCAAAATCATCTTCATCTTTATCATTTTCTTGCGGACTGTCGGCGGAGACCATATTGGAGGATAGAGTAGAACGATGAAAATCGCCAATACTCGTATCGGAATCGGAAGAATCAGATCGTTTGTCTCTGTCGAATTCTGGATCCTCATGGACTGTGTTGATAAAGAGGGTAGGAGTAATGTAACCCAATCCGCTTTTTGTCCTTCCGTATTTCAGGGAAGGAATTCGAACAGGCATTCTTCTTCCTTTTCCTCTACTGAGGCCAGTTCTGAAGTCATAGTCCATATTCTTGATGATATTTTTGGACTGCTGACTGTAGCGACGTAGTTGTAACCTTCCGGTATCATCGTTTTTGTCGTCGTCTTCCAGATTAGGAAGATTCTGGGGCCCCTTGCAGAAGAATATTGGAGCTTCTCCTGACTTTCTAATAGGAACAAGGAAGTATAAACTTTATACAGACTCCAATAATACTTCTGTATGAAGAGTTTGAACAACTCCTATAGTTAGTGGCTCTAAGCTATCTAGCAAATGTAAATAACTTTGTACATGATTACAAACATCAATATACTGTAAAGGAGATACTTTATTAATATCAGATGCTGTATTTACAGAAGAAGGCTGAGCCTTAGTAGATTTAGTCAAATTAATGACTAAAGGAGGATAAGACGGACGAGCAGAAGTTTTGTTTCGATTAAGGTCGATAACAAAAGGCTCAGAGGAGGTGAGCTCCCTTGAAGAGGATCGTGGATAAGTAGTGCGTCCACTGACTGGAATGACTAGAGTATCTGGTCTAGGTGAAAGAGTGGTGCGTCCACTGACAGGGATTATCAGTAAACTTTGTGGAGCTTGGAAAGGCAATGAAGTGGTACATCCACTGACAGAAATTATCAGTGGGCTTTCTTCAGATGATTTAGTAGACCGCGGATGAGTGATACGCCCTTTTACAGAAATAACAAAGGTGTCAACTTTCGATGTCTCATCATCATCCATAGCTTGTAAGACTTTTGAATACTCATCTTTATACATGCGAGAGTCACTGTAGTAGGCTTCGACTCCTCTTAAAGGATTAATGTCAGCGACTTCCTTTTGAACTTTTCCTTTTTCATCAATGTATTTGAAGCACTGGTAAAGAGTGGAGGGGATGATATTATGTTCATGGAGAAAAGGTCTTTCCAAGAGCAAGTTGTAAGATCCAACTAACTCGATCACGTAGAATGTGACACTCGCCCGAAAATTGCCTATTTGTATTTTTAGGCAAATTTTCCCCAAAGGTTCACTCTTGCCTTGATTGAATCCTAAAATGGTAGTGACTGTCTTGACTAGACGATGAACTGGAATTCGTAAGGCATCCAAGAGACTCTTAGGTATAATACTTAGAGCTGATCCTGGATTAATTAGAATACGGTCGACCTTCATCGTGTCAATGTACCCAGTAAAGTAAAGAGGCCGATCATGACGATTGTCCTCTAAAAGCATATCGTCTTGGGTAAAAGTGATGTTCGAAATAATTTCCAAGACACTGTTGCAATGTAGGCAAGTCACCGGCTCTGCTTTCGACTTCTTCAGATGAGTCAGGCAAGAGTCTGCTTGCAGTAGAGCTTCACTTAACGTTTCTCGAGTTTCCTTGGATAAACGTAAAAGTTCGAAGATGGACAACCTGGCTGGAGTGTTAGCAAGTTGAGCTAGAATGTCAAAATTATATGGCTTCTGCAATCCAGGAGAAAAAGACTTCTTGATTGGTTTGTCGAAGCGGACAGGTTGCTTCCCTTTGTCGGCTGTTGTTGGTTTAGAGGGAATCGTCTCAGCAGGAGCATTTGAAGGTCCTTCGATAGAGATGGGTGCTGGAGCTGTAACCGGAGGGACATCAGGAGTTTCCTCAGGAGCTTCAGCGTAATCTTTCAGATATGTTTTTCCTGACCGGGTTCCAGAGAGAGTTTCGACTTCAGGCTCAGGTTCAGAGTCTATCGAAACCATGTTGCAATCCTTCATCTTGTTCTTGGTTTTTCGGTGCTTGATGAGAGCTTCAGTCCAGAAACCGAGGCCAACACGGGATTGATTATGTCTCAAAGTGAGGGCTAAAGGTACTCGGAGTCCTTTGCCGGAGTTTAAACCAGCAGCAATGGCTAGATCATAACCCATCTTCGTCATTAATTCACGAGATTGTGAACTATATAGATGAAACGCAGGTTTGTATCTGTCTTCGGATCGAGGTACAGTTTCTGCCTCTATAGGGGGTGACTTTCCTGCTAGGATGAAAGTAGAGGTTAGAGAAAGATTGGGTGTGATGCTAGAAGTCATATGGCATGACTTAGTCTTCCCAGGTTTCTTTTTAGACAGAGAAGCCTTCCGAGGAGAAGAGGAAGACGTCTCAAATTCTGTCACTAAATCGGGGTGGATCTACATAATCTCTCCCTTTTTAGTAGTGACGGGAACAAGTCCTTCATTCTGGGCTGGTGGTATATTCACAACTTCAAGGGTTGCTTTGGGGATAGGGACAATCCCATTTTCTACCAATAACGGAGGGAAGTTACCGAACTGCATCGAAATCACATTTGTTGTGACTGTCTTGTCTTTAGGTGTTAGTGTCACAGCTCCTGATTTGATCATTTCTTGGATCTTTCCTTTTAACACGAAGCAAGACCGGATTGTATGACCCAGCATTCTGTGATATGGACAGTATTTTGGATGATCCGTCTTGTTGGCTTCATCAGGCTTTTTGATCTCTGGCAGTTGTATCTTATTACCTTTAAGTAAACATTCGAAGATGCCTTGAACATCGTCGTCGTTGAAAGAGTATTCTTCTTTCGGCCGAGGAGGTCTCTGCTGTTGATTTGTTGGAGCTGGGGTAGCTTGGGCAGACAATACCTCTTGATTTTTGCTCTGGAGATTGACTTCGAGAGTCTCTTTTTCTTTGCGATTGTTGGGTCGCGTACTATTGCTAGTACTTTGACTTGATTCATTGGGAGTCATGTGTACCCCCAGACCTTTGAAAGTCTCAGCACTGACTTCGGCAGCTTTGGCACTGACGATGAAGGAAGGCCAATCTTGGAACTGAGTGGATCCCGTCCACATGCTGATGATTGGTAAGAGGTTCGACTTGCAAGTGTCGATAGTGACGGCATCGGGAGTTCCGAAGGCATTTTTAGAGCTTCTCTTCTGAATCTTTCAATGAAGCTCCCAGTGCTTTTATTATTTTTTTGTTTGATTCGTATAAGGGCTGACATGGTCATGTCGTTAATGCCTTCATAGAATCGTTCTAGGAACATCTGTTTGAACCCGGCAAACGAAGTAATGCACCCATCAGGGAGACTTCGATACCATTCATAAGCGGTCCCTTTAAGACAACCAACAAATACCCGAGTGAGGAGGGCATCGCTCGGTTGCAGTTGATCAGTCATTACCTCAAAGTGATTGATGAACTGACTTGGGAAGGTGGTCCCATCAAAGAAAGAGATGGTTGGAGGCTTGTATTTTGGGGGGTACGATACATCCTTCCATTGTATGGGGTAAGGCTGCTTGATACCTAATCTTTGTAAGCCGATCTTTTGCTTGAACGCTTCGAATTGAGACCGAAGATTCTTCAATTCTTTAGTGAACGCTCCGGAAGATTGCGGTGTCGTTGCTTGTTGGGCATAATTGGGAGGAGGGACTACAGCATATGTACCACCCCCAGCTTCGGACTGACTTGGAGTGGGCTGTACATGAACATTAGACTGTACCCCCGGAATAGTAGAAGGTTCCAGGTTTGGGGCAACAGGAGTATTTAATACTACTGGTGGTGTTGTTTGTTGAACTTGCTGAGTTTGTTGCTGAGCTTGTATAAGAGTATGCATAGCAGTCAATGTATCCGCCATGGCTCGTAACTGTTGTTCCAAGGAAGAAATCCTTTGTTCATGAGCCTCAGTGCTAGTCGAAGGCTCGTGATTGCCATCTACCATATAAGTGGTAATCGTTTGAGGTATCGACGATGAAACAGTCTGTTCCGAATCGTCGCTATGAGAATCAGTATCTTTTCCGGGGCTATTCACGGGAGTTAATACTGGGAAGTTGGACTCTCCTAGGAAGTCCTCCGTGATCTCAGGATTATCATCTGGATGAGAAGAAGAAGAGACTGGTTAAAGCTTCGATTCTGGATCTGGTGTCGAGGTAAACACCGTCTTCAGAATCAGATCGTATTCTATCCCCAGTATTTCTGGAGGTCATGTTGATGGAAGCATAAAGAGGTTCGTCTTTGTCTGGTATTGGTTCATGTTGAATTCGTTCAAAAACAGATCGTCTTTTCGGTGAACAACAACACTGGATCACGACCCGAGGTTAGAAGTTACAACAATGCTCTTTATGACGAATATGAGCAATGTCAGAGACAGATGGAGTGTTGATTCTCAGCTTGTTTTGCAGATGTTCCCGAAGATCTGCGAAAACAGACTGGGAAGTGTTTGAAGATAGTCTCTGTGTAGAAACTTGTCTTTTATTCTTCTGTCTTTTTGGTTCTTGAATGTATAAAGACCGATTGATCTGAGCGATATAATTCTTAGCATATTATGCATCAGGGTCCATTATACTTGTCCCAGTTTGACAAGGCTTCTTTACGTCGGAGGTAGAACCGAGACGATTCCGGTTAAGCTTGTTACGAAGATCCATAGGAGGTACAACTTTGGTATCAGTCCTGGATACTTGCAATTTGCCTTTCTCGGATCGGGAAATTTTGAGAGAAGGAAGATGAACATTATTCCGACTGGGAGTCGATAATAATCCATCTTTAGAGGAAGTAGCCAAAAGGCATTTTCCTTTGTTTGATCTAGTAAGAGTACTAGTCAAATTAACCCCAGAGGTAAAAACCTTAGGAGCAGAGGAGTTGACTAAAGAGTCGTTCTCCTTGGTTGGCACAAGATGTGCAAGTTGTGGGGGAATCATTTGTATATTCTGTGGAAGAGAACCCCCAGCCTGGCCTTGAGAAACAGTCAAAGGACTGTATTGGTTGGCGTACGCTGACTTCAGAGAATACGCTGTCTTTTGACTAGCGTATGGTTTGTCATTGATTGCCATACGCACAGAGTCATTAATGGCTAAAGAGCCGACTGCTGTCGTAGGAGTAGAAGAAGAAGAGACTTTGACATGTCCAGAGATGGGTTTCCTTGGACACGCTGACTTGGTTAAAGAACCCATTTTGTCAGCGTGACTAGGAGAAGCCACTGTTACTGTATTCAGAGAAGCCGAGGCGTACTTCGCTGAGGTTGGAGACGTGTTTTTGTCAGCGTGGGAAGTGACAGAAGCGTCTCGGGCCGCCGGAGAAGACTTAGGGACATAGACAGAACGTCCCTTCTTCTTGGCAGAGAGAGAAGCGGAGGAAGCAGTTCGACCCTCCTTCGCCTTGAGCATTTCTTCGTAAGCAGATTGGTCGAATTGTACGACCATCGTCTTCTTCGTCGAACCGATCGACGAAGTATCGTATTGAGTTGTTGCCGTCTTGTTATAGGAGACAGCTTTCCCCAGCAGAGTCGCCAATTTGTTTTCCATAAATAAATTCTATTTATTTATTATGTTTCTGAGAAAATTACAACTGTAGGAATCTGATCTAGAAGACGATGACTTTATCCCTTGGACGATGCGATAAAGAAGGCTCGGATCTCGAAGAACTTGGACAATAATTAGGCAATCTCTCTGTTCTCTCTAAATTGAATCTGGTGTCTGTTGAAGGTGGAGAAACTCTCTTTTATAGAGTTTTGGATAACTGTTCTGGGTTGTCACCCTCATTTTTCGTATTTCCTGTATTTCGTATTTGTACTCGTAATTTGATTTTGGCACGTGTTTTATTTTTTCGACTTGTGGATTTGGTTTCTCGTAAATGGGTTTTGGACCATGGCTTGGTTTTATTTTGTGGAGTTGGTTTGGTTCATCATGAGTGGAACACCTTAGCCTATTCTCCACTTCCATTCCACCACAACCCACCATCATAAATCCCCACCTACTTTTCTCTTTCCTCTTTATTTTTCATTTACTTCTCCATCTCCTTCTTCTTCCTTCCTCTACACAACTCACCATCACCTATAGGCAAGTGCACCTTGCCACCACATGAGAACCACTTTTATTTGTCTATTAGCTAGATTAGGCCATGGAGATCAACATTAGAACTTGACATTTTGTGATTTGGAGTTTCTATTGTTCTAGATCTAGGTTTTTACTATTTTCGGATTTGCATGATTTTGATCTATTTAACTTGGATTTTAGTTTGTTTTGATGCTTCCATGTGGAAGAGAATTCAATTTTACTCAAGTTAGAGCTTTGAAAATCTAAATTTTGTTTTGATTTGATCAAGTTATGAAGTTTTGAAATTTGGAGTTCTTGGAGTCTTCTTCTCGGCCTGGAGAAGAAGACAGCAGCCTGCGCTCTTTAGCGCAGTGCTGGATTGCGCATCCCCTCTCCCGGCCTACGCTCTTTAGCGCAGCGCCGACCGCGCAGCTTGTCCCTTGGCGAACTGCGCTCAACCCGAGTGCGCATGGATTCATGCGCAGTCTGCTCATGCGCAGTCTGCTCATGCGCAGTCTGCTCCTGCGCAGTCCACTTCTGCGCAATCCATCCATGCGCCATCCATTTCCTGCGCAACCTGATCCAGCGCAATCCATCTGCTGTGCCATCCACCCCTGCGCAGTTGGTACCCTGCGCAGCTCACCCCTGCGCAGTTGGCCCCTGGCGTACTTGACTCCTGCGCAACCCGACCCCAGGGACCCTTGCGCAATCTGTCCAATTATGGAGATTTGGTTTTATTTTCCTTAAGCTTGACTCTTCTACAGCCCTGTATATTGATATTTTATTAGATATTTCATGCCCATTTTATATCCTTACGCCTTTTGTCATGAACTTGATTTTACTTAATATGTTTGGAATGACTATTGTACATGGCTTGATATGGCAAGGAACTTGCATAACACGACAGTGACCCGTAGTGGTGCACTCCTGATATGACCAACCTGACTTGATAGTGGCCCGCGGCGGCGCACTCCTGACTTGACTTGACTTGACTTGATAACTTAACTTGACCTGCCTTGACACCGTGGGTGGTTCTTTCTTGCTTGCTTGTTAAATCCACTTGTCCAGTCTTGCATCATGTCTAGGATGGGACTCCTAAGTACCACGGTCAGGAGTACCTACTAAAATGGATTAAGGCTAATAACTAGAATAATTCAGTAGTCATGAGAGATTTCCCATTTACAGGCAATCTTGTTATCCCGGCCGTAATTGTTTGGACTTGTAGCCTGCCGTCGAGTAGGGCACATTTCCAGCTCACCGTCGTGTGGGGCACATAATTATTGATAACTGCTTAATGAATTCAAATCGCCTGGATAACCTGGATTAGCTGCAGGGCTTGTGGCTGGAGGAACATCTCATTGCATCTTGCTAGTAACTAGGATTGTGATAACCCTAGTTAGTTAATGTAGAAAGCCGTAGGCAATGATTGGTCGTGATTGCTTGGATGGAGTCTAGTCCAGTATAGCATTGTCTAGAATTGATTATAAGATTGTACCAGAATGATTGAATGATTGTCACTCCAGATTGTTACTTGACCTAATTTCTTATATTTATCTTGCCGATAAATGGTGAGAGAAACCAAGTTCCGTTCAGACGAAGGGTTACAACCCCGGTCCTTGTTTGGTTTACGGGTTGTAATCTAGCTATCTGAATAGTCCCATGGTCATCTCATCGCATATCATCCTGTCATGCTTTTCCATATGTCCTATCTTTCAGTGATTCTATGCAAGATTGTCTTTTATAATTACCCTCTTTTATAATTACCCATCATATTTTTCTTTAACTACTATTGTGCTAATTTGCTGGCTTTTGTTCTCATTTTGTGGCCTCCTTTGTGGTACTTGCTCTTTCTGGGGTCTGACCCAGCTGGTTTTGTATGGCCAGATACCGGAGCAGCAGCAAAGGATCTACCTGTCTTCCAGTCCGAGGGTGACCACCAGGCGTAACCAGGACAACGAGTGGGTTTATTTTGCTCTCCCACTCCCTTGTAAAAATATTCTTTTGAGGCGTTTAGCCGCCGAGCAAGTGTTAGCTCGTTTGCAACTTTATTTACTGTCTGCCTACGGGCTGTAAGCATGATTGGCAACTCGAGGTTGATTATGTATGACTTAACTCTTGCTAGTCCTTACATTTTGTACGACTAGCTTCATGATCATCTGGATATGTAATGTTTGGGACGTCTTACAATTGTATATTTGGTGATCTGATATCTTGTGATTATTATTAGTTGGTTGAGATTGAGACAATAGGCTATTTTATGACCTTAAGAGACTGATGGATTGTAGTGAAACCCTCACATATCTAGACAGCCGTGACCGTATAGCGGTGTGGATTCCATTCCGTTATACGTAGCTGGCTATGTCTGCCCCCGCTCTCCAGTATTCTGGTTCTGGGGCGTGACATGGTTTAAGTGGTGGCCCATGCAGGTCTTGTCAATCAAGATATGTGGGGGTTTACCAGATAGATGTCTCAATCTGTACTCGCCTTTGATCTCCACTCGTATCTTCTTATCTCCTTGGATCCCTGACTTGATAACATGCTTGCATCATTGTTCTATCCTGGTCCTTCTTTAATATCCCTGATGTCATTGCTTCAGTGGCATCATTCCTGTTGATCAGCCGGAAGGAGCTCAGCCAGCCGCCTAGCAACAGCAAGAAGATCAAGATCAGTCCTCAGCAGCCGCCTCTCGAGCCATGCCTTCTGGAGGACCAGTACCCCCAGTTCAGCCAGTCCAGCCAGTAGAGCCTGATGATGGCACTTTGGAAGGTCTTATCAGATCATTGTTAGCTTCTCAAGATCGCCGAGGTGATGCATTGCACCAGGCAGTACAAGATGCTCTGAACAGAGGCGGTCATCCGGGAAACAGTGCAGCCAACAGTTTCAAGCGCCTGAACCCTCCATTCTTCGACGGCACCAAGGATGCCATTACCGCAGATGCTTGGCTCCAGGATACAGAAGTTATTCTAGAGGTCGCAAAGACTCCAGAAGACGAGAAGGTGGCGGTGGTGCGCCTGCTGTTATTAGATCTAGCCCGCAACTGGTGGGCCATACAAGCGGTAGGATTGACAGCACCTGTTCTCTGGACAGTGTTTAGCGAAAGATTCCAGACCAAGTACTTCGACACGGTGGCTCGATATGACCTGCAGACCAAATTTGCCAACTTGAAGCAAGGAGGCAGGACGGTCGACAGTTATGCATCGGAGTTTTCCAGACTCAGTCGGTTTACTCCCACCTTGGTGGCGATCGAGTTTGATAGGGCCCAGCGGTTCCAGCAGGGGCTCCACTTGGAGATCATATTGGCAGTAGAACAGTTCGAGCACAGAACTTTTGATGCCGTCTTGCGAGCCGCAAGGAGGCACGAGTATACCTCCCAGAGGATTGTGGATAGGACCGGAGGTCGGAAGCGGTCCCACAGTCAAATGATTCAGTCTTCAGCACCAGCCCCGGCAGTTAGGGCTTTGACCATTGGAACTCCGAGGCGGGCGGCCTCAGTAACGTCGGTTCAGCACTCTACCCCGACGTACCCTCCGCAGAAACAGAAGCAAGCACAGTCTTCCGCCGTAGGCTGTTCTTATTGTGGGAAGCCTGGACACGTTGTGTCAGAGTGTCGCAAGGCGCTGGGATTATGCTTGTTGTGTGGGGCACCGGACCATAGGGTGGGGTCCTGCCCATTCAGAGTCGATTCAGCATCAACAGTATCTAGTCCCTCGGTTAGGGGACCAGCACCAGCTCCAGTACCAGCCTAGCAGCAGCAACAATTGCCGAGGCCATTGCCGCCTCAGGCCCAAGTGTTTCAGCAGCAGTACCAGCCTCCGAGGCCATTGCCGACTCAGGCCCAGGCCTTCCAGCAGCAGAGGCCTCAGCAGTTCGCCCTAGCCCAGGCCCAGATCCAGAATCGACAGAGAGGTATCCGTGACCTATTGTCTTGCTTTCCGCCGTCGTTATGCGGGACACGTGTCATATTTTATGTGTCCTAATTAAAACGGTATATCCTGGGCCCGAGCCATATCCTAGATCATTTGAAAACGGTTATTGGTACCAACCTTTTCATATGAGGAGAGGCCTGTGTCCATGTTTGACCAAAGAGAGAGACCTCAAGCGAAAGACTATCAGTTTAGTTCATGTTGCTTGAGTTTATCGCTCCTTGGGAGAGTCAAACGTGGGAGTGTGAGGATGATATCCGATCACGTTATCCCTACCTGTTTGACTCATAAGGTATAATGTCTTTCTTATGCCTTGCGCTCTTCATTCCTTGATTGCATGTATGATTGTATGATTGAACTGCTTAGTGTAGCTTGCCTGTGCTTAGTGTAGCTTGTCGTGGCAATCTCTAGCTCCCTGATTAAATTCCGAGGACGGAATTCTTTTAAGGTGGGTAGAGTTGTCACCCTCATTTTTCGTATTTCCTGTATTTCGTATTTGTACTCGTAATTTGATTTTGGCACGTGTTTTATTTTTTCGACTTGTGGATTTAGTTTCTCGTAAATGGGTTTTGGACCATGGCTTGGTTTTATTTTGTGGAGTTGGTTTGGTTCATCATGAGTGGAACACCTTAGCCTATTCTCCACTTCCATTCCACCACAACCCACCATCATAAATCCCCACCTACTTTTCTCTCTTCTCTTTATTTTTCATTTACTTCTCCATCTCCTTCTTCTTCCTTCCTCTACACAACTCACCATCACCTATAGGCAAGTGCACCTTGCCACCACATGAGAACCACTTTTATTTGTCTATTAGCTAGATTAGGCCATGGAGATCAACATTAGAACTTGACATTTTGTGATTTGGAGTTTCTATTGTTCTAGATCTAGGTTTTTACTATTTTCGGATTTGCATGATTTTGATCTATTTAACTTGGATTTTAGTTTGTTTTGATGCTTCCATGTGGAAGAGAATTCAATTTTACTCAAGTTAGAGCTTTGAAAATCTAAATTTCGTTTTGATTTGATCAAGTTATGAAGTTTTGAACTTTGGAGTTCTTGGAGTCTTCTTCTCGGCCTGGAGAAGAAGACAGCAGCCTGCGCTCTTTAGCGCAGTGCTGGATTGCGCATCCCCTCTCCCGGCCTACGCTCTTTAGCGCAGCGCCGACCGCGCAGCTTGCCCCTTAGCGAACTGCGCTCAACCCGAGTGCGCATGGATTCATGCGCAGTCTGCTCCTGCGCAGTCCACTTCTGCGCAATCCATCCATGCGCCATCCATTTCCTGCGCAACCTGATCCAGCGCAATCCATCTGCTGTGCCATCCACCCCTGCGCAGTTGGTACCCTGCGCAGCTCACCCCTGCGCAGTTGGCCCCTGGCGCACTTGACTCCTGCGCAACCCGACCCCAGGGACCCTTGCGCAATCTGTCCAATTATGGAGATTTGGTTTTATTTTCCTTAAGCTTGACTCTTCTACAGCCCTGTATATTGATATTTTATTAGATATTTCATGCCCATTTTATATCCTTACGCCTTTTGTCATGAACTTGATTTTACTTAATATGTTTGGAATGACTATTGTACATGGCTTGATATGGCAAGGAACTTGCATAACACGACAGTGACCCGTAGTGGTGCACTCCTGACATGACCAACCTGACTTGATAGTAGCCCGCGGCGGCGCACTCCTGACTTGACTTGACTTGATAACTTAACTTGACCTGCCTTGACACCGTGGGTGGTTCTTTCTTGCTTGCTTGTTAAATCCACTTGTCCAGTCTTGCATCATGTCTAGGATGGGACTCCTGAGTACCACGGTCAGGAGTACCTACTAAAATGGATTAAGGCTAATAACTAGAATAATTCAGTAGTCATGAGAGATTTCCCAGTTACAGGCAATTCCGTTATTCCGGCTGCAATTGTTTAGACTTGTAGCCTGCCGTCGAGTAGGGCACATTTCTAGCTCACCGTCGTGTGGGGCACATAATTATTGATAACTGCTTAATGAATTCAAATCGCCTGGATAACCTAGATTAGCTGCAGGGCTTGTGGCTGGAGGAACATCTCATTGTATCTTGCTAGTAACTAGGATTGTGATAACCCTAGTTAGTTAATGTAGAAAGTCGTAGGCAATGATTGGCCGTGATTGCTTGGATGGAGTCTAGTCCAGTATAGCATTGTCTAGAATTGATTATAAGATTGTACCAGAATGATTGAATGATTGTCACTCCAGATTGTCACTCTAGATTGTTACTTGACCTAATTTCTTATATTTATCTTGCCGATAAATGGTGAGAGAAACCAAGTTCCGTTCAGACGAAGGGTTACAACCCCGGTCCTTGTTTGGTTTACGGGTTGTAACCTAGCTATCTGAATAGTCCTATGGTCATCTCATCGCATATCATCCTGTCATGCTTTTCCATATGTCCTGTCTTTCAGTGATTCTATGCAAGATTGTCTGTTATAATTACCCATCATGTTTTTCTTTAACTACTATTGTGCTAATTTGCTGGCTTTTGTTCTCATTTTGTGGCCTCCTTTGTGGCACTTGCTCTTTCTGGGGTCTGACCCAGCTGGTTTTGTATGGCCAGATATCGGAGCAGCAGCAAAGGATCTACCTGTCTTCCAGCCCGAAGGTGACCACCAGGCGTAACCAGGGCAACGAGTGGGTTTATTTTGCTCTCCCACTCCCTTGTAAAAATATTCTTTTGAGACGTTTAGCCGCCGAGCAAGTGTTAGCTCATTTGCAACTTTATTTACTGTCTGCCTACGGGCTGTAAGCAAGATTGGCAACTCGAGGTTGATCATGTATGACTTAACTCTTGCTAGTCCTTACATTTTGTACGACTAGCTTCATGATCATCTGGATATGTAATGTTTGGGACGTCTTACAATTGTATATTTGGTGATCTGATATCTTGTGATTATTATTAGTTGGTTGAGATTGAGACAATAGGCTATTTTATGACCTTAAGAGACTGATGGATTGTAGTGAAACCCTCACATATCTAGACAGCCGTGACCGTATAGCGGTGTGGATTCCATTCCGTTATACGTAGCTGGCTATGTCTGCCCCCGCTCTCCAGTATTCTGGTTCTGAGGCGTGACATGGGCATACGCTCAGTCAGTTACTTGACGTGTGCATAACTGCAGGAACGCGTGGCGAATTTTGGTAGAGACACGTTGGAGTGCGGTTGAGAGTAGTGGAGTATATCCAGAAGAGATTGATGGCATGAATGCCATGTTACATAACTTCTGAATGAGTGGGTAACCGAATACAGGACACATGAGAACGTGTGTTGACTGTACATTTGAAGTCATTCTGAATGCATTTGCTTTGATACGCTGTCTTTTGGAGAAGCATGACTAGCATACACCGTCTTGTTTGAAGAGGAGTCGTATAGAGTCCATACGCTCACTTGGGTGACAAGAAGTCGTATGGAGTACATACGCTGCCTTGATGAGGAGTCGTATGAAGTCCATACGCTGCCTTGATGAGGAGTCGTATGAAGTACATACGCTGCCTTGATGGGGAGTCGTATGAAGCCCATACGCTGCCTTGATGAGGAGTCGTATAACTGGAGAAGTAGACACGTGGCTGTCCTCAATCTTCTCGAATACGCCATATCTCCCAATAACTGACAAATATCTCTCGAGCGTCGTGTTGCGGATATAACGGCTGACAGACTGTCAAAAATGACAGTAATGATGGCTGTGCATTTATGATGGCTAATGAGTTGTCCTCGTAAAAGACAAAATCAACTCTCGAAAATCCATACGACGGGTAATTCTCCTAAGACATCTGTTCTTTGCACGAAAGACGAAGTGTCACATCCCCCACTGAGCGTATGCTGTGCTGTCAGTTGAGAAATAATAAAATATTCACTGAGCGTATGACTTTTGCACTGAGCGTATGGCCTTTGGCTGAGCGTATGGCCTTTGGCTGACTTGGTTTTATGTCAGCGTGTCAGAATTTTTCACACCCTACAATGTACTCGCCTGTGATCTGGTAGAATATGTCAACTGGTCCAAGAACAGTACCTCGAGGACCTATAGGTGGAATACTGTATCAATATAAGGGTTTAGAAGTAAATCAAGTCATACTAAGTCAAACTAGGTCAAGGTAAGTCAAACTAGATCAATCTAAGTCAATGGTTGACTTATGGTTGACTTTGGGTCAACTGGTCAACTTTGGTCTAGTTTAGTCAATTTTAGGCTACGATTGACTTCCGGTTGACTTTTGGTCAAAATAGTCAACTGTGGTCAACCAAGGTCAAAACTAGTCTAACCTAGGTCAAATGTTGACTCTTCTTCGACGTTCAGTCAAAGTAGTCAACCATGGTCAAACTGGGTCAAAGCTAGACTCTACAAACATCTACAGGGTCAACACATTCAATTTCAGTGGATGTGAAATCACTGGAATCGATGGATCTCAAAATACCACAAAAAGAGAAAGATTATAATAATAGGGTAAAAACCTACAGATGTTGTCGGATGATAAAATAAATATCACCAACGTGTCCAGAATGGTCAAATCAGCTAGGATAGCCGGTCCAAAAGGCCAATTTGGACACAGGGGCAAAAAGGTAATTTCGGACCAAAATGATGTCCGCCGTTGGACACACTTTGCACCGAAAAATGTGTCAAAATAAAGGTGCACAAAACCTAACAAATTTTATGTCTACGAATCCAGAATGACGATACGATCCCAACGGTATATCCAGAATTGGATTCCGTTGACCCAATCTCAAATTGGTCCATTAACCAGGACATTAAGATTCCAATTTGCACGGAAAAGCGTGTCGGAGCCAATGTCCTCAAAACTCAGCAAATTATATATCAACGAGTCCAGAATAACGATACGAACTCAACGGTATATCCAGAATTGGATTCCGATGAGCCGATCTCAAAATGACCTGTTGACCCGGATATTGGTATCCGACTTGCACCGAAATGCGTGCCAGAACCAATGTCCACTAAAATCTAGCAAATTATATGTCAACGAGTCCAGAATGACGATAAGAAATCAACGATATATCCGGAATTGGATTCCGATGAGTCGGCATCAAAAAGTCCCGTTGACCCGGACTGTTGGGCCCACTTTGCACCGAAATGCGTGCCAGGGCCTACGTCCTCCAAATCTAACAAACTTTATATGAAAACATGCCAGAACGATGCCACGAGTCTACTGGCGGTGTCAGAAATTGAATCCGGAGTCTCGGGTTCAAAAATGAAATTTTATAAGTGCAACACTAAGAATTCGAACGGCCAACTTTGGCGTTGAATTCGACCGACCTAACAAGCTCAAACTGAAATGAAATCTAAAGGGGGCAGGAAGAGGGTTATACCAGCTGTTCACCGGAACAGGTGGCACGCAAAACGGAGGTGCGACGACGAAGATACGAACCCCCGAAGTTGACGTCGTAAAACTGTCCAAAAATAGTACAAATTAAAATATCAACTTGGTGGCCGGTTTTGATGTATCAAACGACAAAATCAACGGTTCAAACGTGACAGAGGTGAAGAGGGATATACCAAGATTGAGACGGAGTAAGGAGTTCGCCGATCCAATGGTCGGATTCTCCAAAAAATTGGCACGAAGTTGCTGCGACGAAACACGAATTCTGAAATTCGTCCGCGCGCGCGTCGACGGGATTTCGACGTAAATGCACAAATAGCCTATTTGGCTCATTGGGGAAGGTGGCGGTGGGCTCGGGGTGGTTGCCGGGGTGCGCACGCGGCCAGGGGGTCCTCGCGGTGGTGGGCCGGCCACGGGGTGGCGCACGGCCTCGCGACAGCGTGCGTGCTCGCGCATGTCCGCGGCTGCTACTGTTGCGGCCGTCCGGCCAGAGCGGCGGCGGTGCAGCGCCGGGAACGGCGGGGGCGGCTGTCGGTGGTGTTGGTGGAGGTGGTGGCGTGGATGTGGTGGTGGTGGGAGTGGTTTAATGGTGGTGATGGTGATGTCCTCTTGAAGAATCAAGAAGAAGAAGAAGTGAAAAAAAAAAAGAATGAAATGGAAAAGGAGAAGGAGTGTGTGTGTGTGTTTGAAATTTTGGGGAGGGGGTGCTGTTCCTGTACGTGGAGGGGGGTGATGGTGATGGGTTGTGTGTTTGTATAAGTGAAGAGAGAGAGAGAGATTATATGTATATATAATATATATGTATGTATATATATTATATAAAGAAAGAGAGAGAGAGAGAGAGAGATATTAAGAGAGAAAGAGAGAGTTAGAGATGGGGGGAGTGTGCTGGTCGGGTATAAGGGGGAGAGAGAAGGTGATGTGAGGGGGTGAGATATTTTTGTGTGTGTGAGTGATAAAAGAGAGAGAGACATATATTATATATTATATATATATATATATATATATATATATATATATATATATATATATATATATGTGTGTGTGTGTGTATATATATATACAAAGAGAGAGAAATATATATTTTTGAGTAGGAAAAAATGAGAAAATATCAGTGGGGTGTATGGGCTGTCATGGTAGGGTCCATGCCAAACTGGGTCGGACGTTGGGCCAAGTTTGGACAAAGTCGAAGCCAAGATTTAATTAATTTATAAATTAAACCAATTAAAATTTACGGATAGAATGGGAGCACAAGGGAGATCAAATCGGTGGCATACAAGTGGCGCGTGCATAGTAGGCTCAAAACAGGCCAGGGCCATATATTGGGTCGACTGGATTGGACCAATATCGGGCCCAGAAATTAAATTGGAATTTAAATCAGGTTTTACGGTAGATAATTAATTGGCCTAAATTGAACCGAAAGTTGTGCAAAGGAAATGGAGCACAAAATGGAGTGTCTGAGTGGGACACGAAGGTCATGGTTGAAGAGCGTCTCGAGTAGATCAGGCATGACAAGTTGGTTCCGAGAGAATGACTAGTCTGGTGCTCCTAGATTAAAAGTCATGGTAACGTGCACATGATGATCAAGGAAAAGAGTGGGAATTCAATTAATAATTAAATGGTCTAAATTGACCCGAACTTGTGCGAAGCAAAAAGAATATAAAGGAACAAGTTCGAGTGGGTCACGATATATCAATGTGAAGATAATCTCGTCTACTATAAACTTCAAGAAGAAAGTTTCCAGAGACTGGCATCCCTGATGCCCTAGAAATCCAAGTCACGGTAAAAAGCATTAAATCAAATAATAATATTTATTCAAAATAATTGATTTATAAAATTGAAAAAAATAAGCCCTAAATTCAGGGGCTTACAGGTCGTGACATGTTTTTAGTGGTGGCCCATGCAGGTCTATCCTAATGGTACCTAAGACTTAGTGTACTATTGGGGGACTTGATTGACACTAGGGAAACTTGAACACAACATAGGAAAATCGGGAATTAAGGGTATATCAGGTTTATCATGTTTCAGGTACATTGATTATTATAAAAACATTGTTTATTAGATTTTTAGGGTTTGTCGTTCAACGAAGTTTTCTTTTTATGCAGGATGGCCGCTACGAGGAAGACAGCAGATCAGCCTGGAGTTGCAGGCAGTTCTGGAGTTGCAAGCGGTTCAGAGCAGGCTGCACCAGACGTTTAGGCAGATCCGCTCCCGCCAGCGCCTCCTATCTTTCCAGCACTGCCGCCGACGATAATGTTTGACGGCACCCAGGTGATGGCGATGTTTCAGCACTTTCTGGAGGCCCAGAACCATCAGGCAGCGCAGTTCAGAGCGACTGTCGTCGACGCGCTGAGGACCAGAGAGCCGGCAGCACCAGCACCAGCACCAGTCGTACCTCCAGCACCACGAGGACCGAGACCAGGGACGGCGAAGGAGTACCAGAACCTCTGCCCGCTAGACTTCTGGGGCAACGAGGGGATCCTCTATGCAGATAAATGGCTAGAGAATGCGGAGAGGACATTGAGGTTGGCGAACATTCCAATGACACGAAGGTGGAGGTGGCCAGTATGCGACTCTTCGACTTTGCAAGGACATGGTACCGGGAGGACCCCCAGTTGACGGAGCCCCGTGTATCTTGGACAGTTTTCAAAACACTGTTCAAGGAGAAGTTCTATCCAGAGGTGGAGCGAGATGGGCTGAGGATGCAATTCGAGGTGCTGCAGCAGGGGACTATGATAGTCGCGGAGTACACTTTGGAGTTTACCAGACTCAGCCGCTTCGCAGAGAGCCTAGTTAAAGAGCCAGAGGACAGGGCCTGGAGATTCAAGAAGGGTCTGAACAGGGAGCTGCGGCATGCAGTAGCTATTAGCCAGGCGACTACCTACACTAGCATCCTTAAGATCGTATAGGCAGTCGAGAAGGAGATGGACCCGAGGCCCAAGCGGGATAGGGACATCGACAGTAGCAGTTACCAGGCGCCAGCGAAGAGGGTGCAGATACAGACTCCGGCGAGGTAGCATCAGCAGGCAGCAGTTCGGCATCGTCCTGCCAGAGTTCCAGCAGCTCAGTATCAGAGGCAGTAGGGGATCACTTGCACATATTGCCATCGACCGGGATACCACGTGGAGGTCTGTCGCAAGAGGCTCGGACTTTGCCTCTTCTGTGGATCAGACGCACATCAGATGAGGGACTGCGGTCAGGCTACAGCCAGACTAGCAGGAGGACCCCGAGGAGCTGGAGGACCACCGCCTGCACCATCCAGAGCATTATCTGCACCCTAGAGAGGAGGACCTCTACCACCCCAGCAGCAGAGGTTTGTACAGCATCAGCAGCAGCAGAGGAGGGAGCACAGCAGGGACGTGCTTACGTCTTGGCCGCAGTTGAGGAGGAGGCAGCTCCAGATGTCATCACAGGTTCTGTTATCATTCATTCATTTCCTGCCATTGCCTTATTTGATTCTGGAGCCACACATAGCTTTGTATCATATGAGTTTCTGCATAGACACGGCTTCACACCCAAGCCCACTAGGAGGAACTGTCAGATTATGACAGGAGGTGGGATTGTACCAGTCAGTAAGATGGTGGATTGCCCTATCACTATAGCTGGATGAGAACTTAGGGCTCGACTTCTGGTGATGCCATTGTCCGGATTCGACGTAGTCTTCGGCATCGACTGGATGAGCGAGCAGTTTGCCGTAATAGGCTGCCATGAAGGAAAGGTGACTTTCAGCCCGCCAGGACTTCCACAGTTTGAGATCAGCAGACGAGTTGCAGAGAGGCCAGAGGGAGTCTACTTCAGAGCAGTTGCAGAAGACCAGGAGTTGCCGCATCTGCTGATTGTAGAGTATCTTGACGTCTTCCCCGAGGAATTGCCAGGATTGTCGCCAGATCGAGACGTGGAGTTCAGCATCGACCTAGTGCCCGGATCAGCGTCGAAGTCCCAACATTATTACAAGATCAACCCAAAGGAAGCTGCAGAGTTGAAGGCCCAGATTGATGAGCTTGAGGGCAAGGGTTTCATTCGGTCCAGTGCTTCATCCTGGGGAGCACCGGTACTTTTTGTGCCCAAGAAGGATAGGACGGTAAGGATGTGCATTGACTACCGTGCACTCAATAACATCACCATCAAGAATAGATATCCTTTGCCGCGGATTGATGAGCTGTTTGATCAGCTGAGTGGAGCGAGGGTCTTTTCCAAGATTGACCTTCGGTAGGGGTATCACCAGATGAAGGTTCGGGAGCAGGATATTCTGAAGACAGCCTTCAACACTCGATACGGCCAGTATGAGTTATTGGTGATGCCATTCGGACTCACCAATGCCCCCGCAGTTTTTATGAACCTGATGAATAAGGTTTTTCACAAGTACTTGGATAAGTTTTTCGTAGTCTTCATTGACGACATTCTGATCTATTCGAAGACGAAGGAGGAGCATGTGGAGCACTTGCGGATTGTGTTGGAGATACTGCGAAAGGAGAAACTGTACGAAAAACTCTCGAAATGTGAGTTTTTCTTGGACCGGGTGGAGTTTTTAGGGCATGTGGTGACAGGAGAAGGGATTTCAGTAGATCCCAAGAAGATTGAAGCAGTAGAAGCTTGGGCACCTCCCACATCAGTAGCTGAGATTCGTAGTTTCCTGGGGCTAGCAGGATACTACAGGAAGTTCGTGAAGGACTTCGCCAGGATAGCAGAGCCCATGACGAAGCTTACGCTGAAGGACGAGGAGTTCATCTGGAGCGACGCCTGCCAGTCAGCATTTGAAAAATTGAAGAGAAGACTCACGACAGCGCCAGTTCTAGCTTTGCCGTCAGGATCATAAGGATTTGTCATCTACAGCTACGCTTCAGGAAAGGGTTTGGGATGTGTGCTTGAGCAGAACAAGAAAGTTATAGCTTATGCTTCTAGACAGTTGAGGCCCCATGAGAAGAAATATCCTACACATGACTTGGATCTTGCAGCAGCCATATTTGCCTTGAAACTATGGAAGCATTACCTGTATGGAGAGCGAGTGGACATCTTCACGGACCACAAAAGCATGAAGTATGTCTTTACTCAGAAGGAGCTGAATATGAGGCAGCGCAGATGGCTGGAACTCATGAAGGACTTTGATATCAGTCTGCAGTACCACCCTGGAAAGGCGAATGTGGTTGCAGATGCTCTCAGTCGATATCCTATTGCTATGTATCTCACCATGGACCGGCATCTCTTGGAGGATCTTGAAAGCCTTGGGATTGAGGTTGTTCTGCCAGGATATGGGGGACAGATGATGCATATGCAGATACAGTCAGGATTGTTAGAGAGGATCAAGGAGGCCCAGATTCTTGATGTAGGACTCCAATATCTTAGAGCTCAGACGGAGGCAAGACTGCTCGACGACTTCACCATTGCAGAGGACGGATCCTTGAGGCACGGGAGCCAGCTGTGTGTGTCCAAGGACTTGTGGAAGAAGGTGATGCAGGAGGCCCACCAGTCGCAGTATTCTATACATCCTGGATCTACTAAGATGTACAAGGATTTGCGTGAGTATGTTTGGTGGTATGGAATGAAGAGAGAGGTCGCCAGATTTGTTTCTAGATGCCTTGTGTGCCAGCAAGTCAAGGCGGAGCGCCAAAGACCAGTAGGACTACTCCATCCTTTACCTATTTTGGAATAGAAGTGGGAGCACATTACCATGGACTTCGTCTCTGGATTACCGCGTACTCCCAGTGGCAAGGACGCAATCTGGGTGATCGTGGACAGACTGACGAAGTCTGCTCATTTCATTCCGTTCAAGGTAGGGCTGTCGACCGAGAAGCTTGCAGACCTTTATATGCGTCAGATCGTGAGGATTCACGGGGTGCCGGTGAGCATCGTTTTAGATCGAGACAGTCGCTTCACATCATACTTCTGGAGGAGTCTACAGATGAGCTTGGGATCACAGCTGAAGTTCAGCACCGCCTATCATCCACAGACGGACGGACAGTTCGAGAGGACGATTCAGATGCTGGAGAACATGCTACGGGTTTGTGCACTCGACTTCGGCGGTTCGTGGGAGGACCATTTGCACCTTGTGGAGTTTGTCTATAACAACAGTTATCAGGTTAGCATCAAGATGACCCCGTTCGAGGCACTGTATGGACGGAGATGTTGCACGCCGCTATCTTGGGATGACGTTGGTGAGAAAGCTTTGCTTGGGCCATAGATGGTAGTAGACTCAGCTGAGAAGATCAGGCTGATCAGAGATCGTCTCAGAGTTGCGCAGGATCGGCAGAAGCACTGGGCGGACAGCAGCAGACGGCCATAGAGTTTGCAGCCGGCGATAGGGTGTTCATGAAGATCTCACCGACCAGAGACGTCATTCGGTTTGGCAGAGGCAGGAAGCTCAGTCCGAGGTACATCGGGCCTTTCGAGGTGACAGCACGGATTGACGAGGTGGCGTATCGACTAGCGCTTCCAGCTAGCTTGGAAGGAGTACACAGCGTCTTCCACGTATCTCAGCTTCGACGCTATATTCCAGACCCGAGCCATGTAGTAGATCATTCAGAGCTAGAGGTGGGCCCGAGTTTGACCTACGAGGAGCAGCCAGTGGAGATCCTGGACCGAAGGGAGAAGCGACTGCGGAACCAGACCATTCCTCTTGTCCGCGTCATGTGGAGACACCACTCTCTGGGAGAGTCCACATGGGAGCGTGAGGACGAGATGCGTGAGCGATATCCTAGTTTGTTCACTTGAGTGTTTTGTGTTTCATATATATTGAATTCAATAAACAACTCATTAGATTCACTATCCTTGATAATCTGTGTCTACATTCCAATTTCGAGGGCAAAATTTTTCAAGGGGGAGAGATTTGTAACTCCACTTTTTCAAATATTGAATTTTTTTATATTTTTATGCTAATTAAATGAATTGGAATTTTTTTTATTAAGTTTAAATTAGGTATGAGTTAGTTATCACTAAACATTGCTTGGGTTTAAATCATTTAACCTACCTTAGTGATTGGGCCAGTACAGGAAGCCCAATCCTATCATTTAAATCCTGCTTAGTGAAGAGTAAGTTTTCTTTTTTACTTAGCATTTGAGCCCTGGTCTATTTTCTGGACCCTACTTCATGGGCCTTCTTCTCCTTGGATGGCTACTGTGATTTCAATACCAGTTCATTCTCAAATCATTTGAGAATTCAAATTCCCTAACGAGCCTACCACTATCTCCCTAACCGTTTCTGACAGCAACCATGTGCCAGTAGCCTCCACCTCATTTTCCCTCCACTCTCTCTCGCAACTGCGTATTTAAGGAGTCACATACTCCTTCCATTCCTCATCCTGCAAGAATTCCTAGAGAGAACCTTTCTTCTTCCCCAATCCAACCTAGAGGAGCAGTCATGGCATTGAAGGAGCCTCAGTAATTTCTAAGTGCTGGTATTGATCTTCCATTATCTCCTTGCTCTTTCTAATACAGTAGACTAATCCTATTGATTCGAACATTTCAAATTCGTTTCAGAAATTCCTCGTGTCCTGATCCAGTCATCTCGTGTCCTGATCTCTTTTGGCATGATCTTCATTGTTTAAGAGGTATAGATTTTGGTTTGATCCGGTATTTCTGTTGTGATCTCCTTTTGATTTGGTTTCTCATTGGTTTTGGGAGCTAGATCTGGATCTAGAATCGAAGTAGATCTTCAATTTGTGGATCGTCCTAGTTCATGATTTAAACACTGGTAAGTCATCCAATGTTTGAATTACTGAATCTCTTATCAATTCATGATTGAGCAATTTATGGTGATGTTATTTTTTTCTTAAGTTTCTATAGAATTTTGATTGAGAAGAAGGACTAAAACAGGACAGTGGAAGAACAGAGGTTGCAACAGGACAAGCTCACTAAGGTAATTTCCATTCTGATGACATACTGGTTCGGGTGCATGAGTATAACAGAGATTTGTGTGATGGATAACGTGATAGATTCAAGAGTTTTAGTTATGTGTTGATAGTTAAGAGAAGTCCTGTCGATGAGATTGTCTGCTCTTAATTTAAACTGATGAATACCATTGATTGATTCATGTAACAGTGTATGGTAAGGAATGCTGGTATATTCATAAGTTTCATATTCTGAGAATCAAATTTAGGGATCTTAAACACTACTGTTGTCAAGAAGTTTGGATGAACTTGAGTTGAGTCATACTTTCTCCATGAACAGAACAGAAGACTCTACCCTTTGGGAGTCATAGTTTTCATCTATTTAGTCAGTTGTTTTAGGAGTTTCATTGACCACTTAATTCCTGGAACCAAATTGATATTCAGAGTGAACAAAATTGCAGTGGGAAAAGATCCTTATTAGCTATGCAAGTTTGATTGTTTTTCCTTTTGATTATATGGGAACCATGTTAGATTGGATATTAGGATTGTTGATTCACATATAGCTCTAAGTTGGCCATGAATTGAATTGAAGGCACCATTTCCACATTCAACTGTTATATCAGTTTGGTATAGGAATGGACTGTACTTGTTTTGATGATCTGTGGAATGGGAGGTTGCACTATATCAGTTCTTTTGGTTGATGCCTTGTTATGTCAGTTTTCAATATGGTTGACATTCCATTTTCGACTGAACTACTTTTTGGTTGATATAAGACTGAACTGGAGGGTAGGAGAAACATTGTTGATGTGTAGGTCTGAACTCTAAAAAAACAGTTTTAATGGACTGATATTCATTTCCTGAACTGATATTCATTTCCTGGACTGATATCTATTTCCTGGACTGATATTCATTTTATGGACTGATATGAAGTTCATAGGGACTGTCCTAAATTTTGGACATAGAGTGCTATGAGGTTCATATGGGACTGTCATGATAATAGGATTAGACTGAAATGTGTTTGTTGCAGTAGCAATATTTTCAGGAAGGAATTGGACCTGGGTTGTATTGATACTGATATTATGGACTGGGTATGTGATGACAGGATGAGTGGTAGGATCTGTTCTGGACTGCAGTTGTACTTTAATCAAGATTGGTGTATCAGTCTTGATTAAAGACTGAATAGGCCAAGACTGGAACCAACTGATGTGAATAGCTTGATTTACTTATTTCAAACAGACTTTGCATTGGATATTCAACCTAATTGCAGTGAGTTTAAATGTGTGGTTTTAACATTTGAACTATGGAACTTGGATACATGTAGTACCTGAGCTGTGTATTTCCCTGGCAGCATATACTTTACCTTAGTTCCAGATCACTGAAGCTAGTAAAATATGAGAATTTATATAACAGGCTATGGATAGCAGTCTCACCATTGTCCTGCAACTTGAACAACATCCTACCACTGTTAGCAATCCTGTTAGGGACTGTATAGGTTGGTCTTAGTTATTTTCATATCTAAGTCTTATTTCAACTTGTAATTTTAAGGCATAACCTACCTGGTAACAAATTAAGGTTTTGGTTAGGTATCAGTCCACTTTAAGTTAAGGCTTTGTTATGTTGTGAACCTGTATAATGGTGTGTAACAGAGGAAGAGGAGTGGGTTCTGTGAGTAAGGGCATTAGAAGATGGCAGAGATGTTGTGCAGTTGTGACTGCACATGGAAGAGGGAAAAACCCTGTGCACTTTACATTTATGATTGTATGTTGCCTCTGTGTGAGTATTTATTACCTATAGGAATATGAACCAATTGGTATGATCCATGGCTCCTTAGTTTAAGGTTTAAACTAGGATCTAAGAAAACTTCTATCATTGTTTAAGTTACTTTTTAAACACTAGTTTTATAATAAAATTCATGTAGTAACTGTTAGGAAATAAGTACTTATGATTTAGGTTCTTGCTAAAGTTTAGAATATAGAAATTACATTGATACTCTATAGGAAATATTAAGAAGCGAGAAGATTTATATTAGAAGATCATCATGGTTAGATTGTTGATAACAACTAGATTTAGTCAGTTTATTAATTACTTGTAAATCATTTAAAAGGAGGATATCCAGTTTTATTGCCTATATTTGATCACCCGGAGACAGGCAAGTATACTCCTCTGATTTTTTATTTCTCATGTCTTCATTATCCTTTTTGCATCTCCTTGATGACACGATAGTTCACGATATTGTCTGGTTTCATGTTCCATGTTTCATTGTGTCTGGGAGGGGAAATACTATAGAGATGTGATCAAACCCTGTTACTACCCCTGTGAATAGCTTGGGTCCCGTACCGTGCACGCGGGGCCAAAGCCGTACCATTTCATTATCATTGCATCTACCCAAACCGATCACACTCTAGAAGTATTTCAAATATTGCACATGTCAGGATTCAGTTTGTATTTCAGGATTTCATGGTTGTATTTCATGTTCAGGCTGTATTTCATGTTCAGTTTGCATTTCATGATTCAGGTTGTATTTCATGTTCAGGACTCTTACCATGTTTCCCTGTTTTACTTTCAGTATTCCTATTCAGTTCATGTCTTGTTCTCGTTTCCTGTACTTTACATTATTCCTGTTTTTTGATTCATACCATGATGTACATGTTTATTTCTCTGGATATACTTTGCTCCGCTCCTGAATAGGATATGTTGCAGGTGAGTTGGAGGCTTTATGCGATACATTCTATGGCGAGGAGCCTATTGATGCAGGAGAGCTAGCTGGTGCAGCTCATGACTTAGAGGCTGCAGAAGCCTAGAGATTTCCCTTAGTTTTTCCCTATTATTTCCATGTATTGAGACTAGTAGACTTTCTATCATTCTGGAATGTAATAATTTCTGATATTGTACTTTACTCTGGGATACATTTTATAGATGTTGTGTTTCATTCTTGTCTTGATATCTGTTTAGTTTCCCTAGAATGGTACAGCTTACTTTGTTATTCTATGACAAAGGCTGGGCGTGTCCGACTCGTATCCGATTATTCGGGAGCGGGTCGTGACAGTATGATCCTCTAACAGATATCGACAGTGCAACTAGAGTCGAACACCGAATCGACGACAAAACCAGTTTCTCTTTTGCTGATTTATGAGGGCCATAACCAATCTCCTCTAGTACCGAAAGTTCCACCACCACAGCATATTCTACCATGAATTAACCGAGATCCTAAGTGGAAAGCGGACGACGAGTTTAATTCATTAAAGAAGAATGCCACCTGCTAGATAGTTGACCTGCCATCTAGTCAGAAGTATGTAGGATGTAAATGGATCTTCACGGTGAAATATAAAGCAAATGGATCGATTGATCGATATATGACAAGGCTGGTGGCGAAGGGATACTCACAAAAATATGAGATTGATTATACAAACATTTGCATTGGTTGCAAAAGATTAATATTGTTTGTGATTCTATATATCTGGAGACAAACTTTAAGTGGCCTTAACATTAGTTTGATGTGAAGAATGCATTCTTGCATGAAGAGTTGGCAGATGAAGTCTATATAGATCTTTCGTATGGATATAATATTATATGCTCCAGAGGTAAGAAGGTTTGCCATGTTACATAACTATTTGTTTGGTCTCAAGCAACCACCTAGAGCATGGTTTAGAAGATTCACACAGGCTATAAGACAATTTGGCTATAAGCAGAGTAACTCATCATACCTTGTTTATAAAATAAAAATAAAATAAAATTACAGTACTTATAGTTTATGTCGATGATATAATGGTCACAAGAGACGATGAAAAGGAGTCATTGCCACTTCGAAAATATTTGTTTACAAAATTTGAAACGAAGGATCTAGGTACTCTGAAGTATTTTTGGAGATTGAAGTATCTCAAAGTAAATCAAAATTTTGCCATCTCAAAGGAAGTATAGTTTAGAACTGTTATAGGAACACATGTACGACTAATTGCCAACTGGTTGCTACACCATTAGACGAAGGTCTAAAACTTGTAAAGGACCCGAACCATATGCTAGTGAATAAAGGAAGATAAAGTTGTTTGATGTATCTGGGACATACAAGGCCGGACTTGGCACACATTCTTGGAGATGTGTGTCAATTCATGCATGTTCTGGGAGAGCAACACATGAATATTGTGATGAGAATATTGAGGTACCTGAAAGAGAGTCTTGGAAAGGGAAAATTGTTGAAGAAGAAGAATCACCTCGTAGTTGAAGGAGATACGAGCACAGATTGTACATAAGCAATAGATGATAGCCAGTCTACATTTGATTATTTTATATGTACAAGGTAATTTATTTATATGGAGGAACAAGAAGCAAAATGTAGGTGTTCGTGTCACGCCCCAGAACCAGAATACTGGCAAGTGGGGACGGACAAGGCCATCTACGTAATACCAAAGTACGCCAGTACTCTAAAATTATGTATAAGCTGTCAAGACATGGGGGTTACTTCTACAAGCCAACTGTCGATCCTAGGTCAAGCAATCCTAGGTATCTCAATCACAGGCAATTATACAAAGTACAAGAAGTATGATCATCATACATACAATAGTAAAGCGTCCCAAATCATTTATACATGGATAATCATGAAGCTAGTAATACAAAAGAGAGAACTAGCCAGAGTAATAGTCATACATGATAACCTAGTCATTTGATCAATCTAGTCATTAACCTAGTCAGATTCAGTATGAATACCTGACCGTGGTAACCATGAATTCATATCCTAGACATGATGCAGACGACACATGTAGCTTGTTCACGCATACACAATACATTCAACCATGGTATTCAAAAGAGTTACATTAGAAAGGGAAATAGCCATCGCAACAACATCTTGATTAAGCATGTCATGTTTGGTTTACTTGTCATGCAAAGAGTACTTGTCAAGAGTGCGCCTCTACTGGCCACTATCATGTAAGCAAGGAAAGGCATGTTCAAGAGTGTATCACGACGGATCACTATCATGTAAGCAAAAAAAGACATGTAACATGAGTGCACCACAACCGGTCACTATCTAGAGAATTAGAGAAGAGACGTCTAGCATGAGTGCACCACGACGGGCCACTATCTAGATTAAGCAAAGAAGAGACATAAATCATGAGTGCACCCCGACGGACCACTATCTAAGGATAAGCAAACATGACAATAAGGATCGCATGTAGAAAGAATTAGATAAAAGATGTATCATGGCATGTAAGAAGGAATAATAAAAAGTACTACTTGACATAAAACAATAATTGAATCTGTGCTAGAGTTAAGAATATAAGGGGGTACAATTATTCTCTAACTGTACAAAATCATCTAATCATGTTAAGAAATTCATTTTTGTTTAAGAAACATCAAATACTGCCAAGTACAGAAAACATGCCAAAAGATCAACTATGATTGAAATCATCAGTCACATATGACCTCTGATTAAGCGAAACAAGAAGATTCTTGAAGCCAAGGCAAAGATATACAACTTTCATGTTTTGAGTTTTTCAAGATTTTAGCAAGAAAACAGCTCAAAGAGGCAAAAACAGTCATTTGGAGTGACCTGCGCGCAAGTTACGCGAGCAAAACTGCCCACGGCGCACGTTGCGCGCAAGCACGGCGCATGTTGCACGACAGAAAATTGCGCGGCCGTGCAGCCGCACAAGTTGCGCATTGTGCGCGGGTAAAAATGGCCATGGCACACGTTGCCCACAAGCACGGTGCACGTTGCGCGGCAGAAAATCGTGCGGACGTGTGGCACGCAAGTTACAATGTGCGCGAGGGCAAAAGTGCCCACGGCGCACGTTGTGCGCAAGCACGGCGCACGGGTGCGCCGCAAAAAAATACGCAAAAGCACGACAGAAAAATGTGTGGGCGCGCGGTGCGCAAGTTACAATGTGTGCGAGGACAAAAGTGCCCACGGTGCATGTTGCACGCAAGCACGGCACGCAAGTTGCAATATGCACGAGGATAAAAGTGCCCACGGTGCACGTTGCGCGCAAGCACGACGCGCAGGTGCGCGGTAGCGAAAACACTGCGCACGACACTGTTCATCGTTCCGACAGCACCAAAAGGTGTGGGGAACCCATGAACAAAAAAATGACATAACTTTCTCAAAATAAATCAAAATCAAGTGGTTCAAAAGCCAAAATTGGGTAAAATAAAATTTTCTACAACATGGAACCATTAGTTTTCAAAAATAACAAGGTTTAAGATATCAAAACCAAGAAAAATAAGAAAAGTTACAAACTTAGATCTAAAAAAATGTAAGCTTCAAAACCGAAAATTCTAAGTTCTAAAGAGGCTTAGAATCATGAAAGGAAGAGAATAGAACAAACAAAATTAACATAGTTCAAGATTTGACAAGATGTACTTGCCTAGGTTTTGGAGAAGGAGCAAATAGAGAAGAAGGAGTAAATGAAATGAATGGAGGAGAGAGAGAGAGAGAGAGAAGTTGATTTTTATACAAAACCCTTCTCATCTCAACCCAACCCAAACCAACTCATGCTAAGTTGAACCAAACCAAAATAAATCTAGTACAAGATTAAACCAAGGCAAGGCTAAGAAAGATAAGTCAAAACATGGGTCACCTGACAAATATCAAAATTTCGTACACGTATACTGAAAATACGTATAACGAAAAATAGGAGTGACAGGCATGCCGTCGGTATACACTGGTATACTGGCGGTATGCCGGTCAAGGAGAAAATCTATATGTTGGAAAAAAATTTAAAACATTTCGAAAACCAAGAAAGTACAAAACACAGTACAAAAATACATATCTGTATATAAATACCGATACAGTGAGACGAGTCTCACAGTTCGATCTAGCACTGTGGCAGAATACTGTGGAAGCTCTAAGTAATTGTGAAATATTATGGATTTAAAATCTATTAGAGGATTTGGTTTATATAAATTCTTAGTCAATGAAGTTGTTTTGTGACGACCAAGCTGTATGTGATATTGCACATAACATAGTTCAACCTAACAAACAAAACATGTAAAAATTGATCGGTTCTTCATCAAAAGAAAGATAGAAAATAAAATTATTGAGGTACCGACAGAAGACCAATTAGCTGACATTCTTACAAAGTTGTGGCCAGCCACGTGTTTAAGGGTGAGCATTCAGTTTATTCGGTTTAAACCGAACCGAATAACCCAAAACCGAATTAGACCGAAACCGAATAAGCAAAACCGAAACCGAACCGAATTGGCCCAAAATCGAATCAAACCGAACCGAATTAAATCGGTTCGGTTTTCGGTTTATACGGTTTATTCATATTTTTTGATTTTTTTGAATTTTTTTAATATATATAGTTACTAAATATACATAGACATATTTAGTATATACCTATATATATTTAGTATATACCTATATATATTAATACTTATATATATAGTACACACACACACATACACACACACATATATATATATTAATTAATTAAATTTTCTTATTCGGTTTTCGGTTTTGGACCGAAACCGAAACCCAAAACCAAAACCGAAACCCAAAACCGAAACCGAATAAGAAAATTTAGTATTTTCAAAACCGAAACCTAACCGAATTTTAATAAAAACGAACCGAACCTCTTATTCGGTTCGGTTCGGTTCGGTTTTCGGTCCAAAACCGAATAATGCTCACCCCTACACGTGTTCACAAATTTCTTGTCCAAGTTGGATAGGAGTTATATCTATGCCCCAATATTTTTATATGCTTGATGATACACACGAGAGTTTATGCATGTTGCATTGCATGTCTTTTGGGCCCATTGCACCCAATGTTACGTCCCGACTCAGAAAATCGTTCGTCCTCACATCGATTCCATCCGAATCGATCGTCCTCGCTGGACCGTGATGCCACAAGAGTATGGAGCTGCACTCGTACAAGGCAATATGACAGATAATCAAAATGGTTGTCTCAATTCAATATATAAGCAGCGGAAAAAGGGGGGACACACATCAGAGTATACAAAAGAATCACTTTTTTAATTAAGCAATGGAGTACAAAGGCTCATATTAGCCCCAATGAATATGCCAAGTGGGTTTACAACACTCATGATCTCTCTAGCTCACAAATGATTTCTTCCTTCTATACATCATATCCCATATAGCAGAAGGCATCGTCTTGTAGGAAGAGCTTTTGTATATCCATATGATTCATCGTCGCCGCGACACTGATCAAATGACTCCCAAGCACGAGCACCTGAAAATGATGCCCACAACGTGGGTCAGTACATTGTCTTATACTGAAGAGTAAGGTAACCTACTCACCTAAACCAACAATAAGTAATTTTGTGAAACAAGTATCTTATTTGGTGATCTTTCTATTATTACCTCAGTATTATTTTCATGGCATGATTCAAAAGCAGTAAAAATATGTACTCACATAAGCAGGTTACGAATAACATCTGAATCATAAATGTGTCAAGTACCGTGTCCCTGGAATAGATATTGTTAGCTACATAATGTACACATACATAGTGATCATCCACATCTCTGTATCACCCCAACTCGCTCGGCTGCAAACCAACGACATTATCATGACTATAGGGTGCTAGAATTTATCCGTGCACTCGATCCTAATCTCAAACCATCGACCCTGTCTATATGAAGGTCTTTGGCATTCTGAACCATAATGGATTATATCTTAATATAAGACAACGGTCGCTTCGGTACGGGTTGCTAGCCCAGTATCCAAAGGAGCCTGACTTACGGGTAGGTGGCTTATCACATCAATAGCAGGGTACAACCCGTCGGAATGAAGTGCACTACAAATATCCCTTAATTCCTTCCTAGGCCGAATGACCCTAGTGCCCCGGCGAATCCACGTTCGATGGATACCAAAACCCGTACACAGGTTGTCCAAGTTTATTGACCATACAAAACGCACAATAGTTAAGAAGCCATCACAATCACAAACCAATCCTCATGTCTGAATCATAAATCGCATCGACTCACATTGCCATCATTATATCTCAAGTTCTATTGGCACTATACCCCAACATATCTTTATTGATGCACAATGCCACGAATGACGACCCGTAGGTCCCGAACACCAATACAACGTGTCACATTCCGCACAATCAACTATTCTTGAGTCATTCGCATAATGACAGTTCCGTACAATTGTGCCACAACTGCATGCTTCGCGGATGAAACATACCTTTCAATGTTACGACAATTCTGTGGCATTGTGCTACAACTATCCACTTCACGTACATAGATATACATATAGTTCCCTTGCATTGATGTACGCTAGACATAGATATTCGATGTTCTAAGGCCTACTATTCAATGTTCTCTGGGTCATGCACTTGATGCACGTCCCGATGTTGCCTTTTATTGTTCTACCATCAATCTCCTATTCCGATTTGTGCACTTAATGCACGTTCGCATCAATTGTTCAATGTTCGATGTTCTATCCCAATATTTGACACACACTATGACTTCTACATCTTCGAGCCACGCCCGTGGACTCAATACCAACACCAGCATATAAAGGTATATTTTATTAGGCATGAAAGGGACATAGCTCACTAAACTTAAGTTTACTCGCTCATCGCTCGCTAAGCCGATGCAACTCGACACATTAACTTTGTTGCACGATCATCTCGTTGATCTAACCACACAAGCACTTCGCTCTACTTTGAACTACCCGATTAATTTGATCCGTCGTGCTTACGGCTCAGCTCGTTGCAAGGAACTCCATATATGTCACATATACATGAAACAAACCAAATCAATACATCTTCAAATAGATTTAAACATCCCTCGAATCGAATCCATACCTCCTCGAATCAATCAAATCAGCGTTGTGCATCATGCGATGCAAGGCATTACACCAACTCCCATCATTATTAAATAGAAGAAATAATATGCCCCCGTGGCTTGTGTCACGCCCCGACCCAAAAAATCGCTCGTCCTCGCTAGATTTCACCCGAATCTTTGTCCTCGCTGGGGTATGATGTCGCACGAGCCTGGAGTTGCGCTCGTGCAAGGCAAAATAACAGGTTCTCATAATTTTATCTCAAATTGATAGCATAAGCAGCGGAAGAAAACAGAGTATACATTAAGAATCTCTTTTATTAATAATGAACTGAAGATTACAAAGGCTTTGAATAGCCCAACTAAATATGTCAACTGGCTACAACGCTCATGATCTCTCTAGCTCACAAATGATTATATTGTTCCATATATTATACGTATTTATAGACAATAAGTAGTCTTCGGCCGAACATCTCCAGGTTGTAAGTCTGAACGCCAATGCGGTAGCTCGCCTCGAAACACTAGGGACTCCATGCCTCAGCGCATCCAAGCCAAGCCTCGCCCCAAGCCGAACATATACAGAACCTGCGAGCAAACTAGTGGGGGATTAGTTCTTTCATCCTCGTTGCACTGATCAAGACCCACTCTGTCACGCCCCGCTCCCGTAGGAGCGATCGTCCTCGCTAAGGCGTGATGCCGCACGGGCCTAGGTTGCGCCCGTGCAAGGCCAAGTCCAGAAACGGCCGATTTAAGCTAGGCCACAGAGTTGCACAGAGTGTCCCCATTTGCAGCGAAAAGTAAATGAACACAAATTGAAGCGAATTCAACTCTTTATTGATATTCAAGAAGTTTACAAGCGGCGCTAGGCCGATATTACAAATCGCTCAAGCTCTCTCTCTCTCTTTGATTCATAAAAGGCGTGCCAAGTGGCTTACAACATGGAATGATTCATGGCGATGTTCCGATACATTATGTCCTGTATAGGGCGCTTCAGCTTCTTGCAACGTCCCAAGGCCCCGGAGTTGGCTCCGTGCCTTAACACGTTCGATGGAAGCTTCGCACCCGCCGGCGTCTCCTGCATCCTACAAGCAGACTGTGGGGTTATCAGTACATTGTTATGCACTGGTGGGGAGGCTAGCTCGCCCACAATGCTATCATTACCAAACACGTTCTATTTACTTTTGTGCATCTCTATCATTCATTGTCTTTCTAATCTTGCCTTAGGATCAATTTCATGGCATATGTCATAACCTATCCCGTGTTGCCGAATTCAAGTGTCGCATGGAAATACATGCACGACTTACCCATACTTACCGTCCGGCCTTCCCTGTTCAACGTAAACCAAGTTAGTCAACAATTCATATGAAATAACTTAACGTAATTCATGCAAGCATTCAATGTCCAGTGCGTGTCCTTGCCTCGGGTTCTAGCACGTCGTAGGCACGTTTTCTAACTCGTTTGCTCGAAGTACTCTTGATCATTTTACGTGTGATATTCAAACCTATTCAGAAGGTGCTTTGTATAATTAACTTAGACTACTTTGATTTTAATACAAGGACTTGCACGTGAATTGCCACCAGCAAAGCCCTCTTAAATCTATATGCACCGGTTGCTGGCATCACAAGTTATTTTGGATACATCCCAGCGTGATATTTCTCAACTAGCGTAGGGTGAGGACTGGCACACACCCCTTTAGTCTCTTGAAATACCTATGCACTTACGTCCCCCGGGTGGCCGAGTCCGCACCCAGACAGCCCGTAAGCCCCGTTTTGATCCCGCCTAGGCCGGCCACGATCCTCCCTTTGATCATGCCGCAAAATCCGTATCACCCGTGCACGGGTCCGTCCACGACCATTTCGTATTTTATCGTCATAGGCTAACCCTTAGCCACAATGCGTTATCGACCAGGTTGGCGTCCGTGCAGCGCGGGTAGCGAGCCCCGTTGCACGTGCCCGTCACACCTGTTGCTAACTATTCCTTTCCTTCTTATCTTTTATTCAATCTTTCTTTTTTTCACTTGTCCATTCGTTTATTGGTTTATTTTCGTATTCATCCATTCATTGATTCATTCATTCACTCGTTTATTCGTTCATTCTTTCATTTATACATTATACAACTTTTCGTACGGGAGTCGCCTTGGCGACCCATCGGTCCCATAGTCTTTCAATGTTGCTAAACTCTACTCGGAACGACTATGTTGATAGTCTTCTCGTTTCATTGTTGTAAACCATTCATTGTTTCATTGTTGAACGCGTAAGGGACTTGAACGTAAGCTTGTGCCTTAGCACGAGCGTGGAGCACGGTGCGAGAGTTCTCGTATTTTCTATGTTCCTTTCCATATTCTATACAAGCATACAAGATGGGATTAATCCCTTAACTAGGTGCGTTGGGTCATTTATTAGCATGCACGGTGTTATCGCCTAGTGATTTCAGTGATAGTGTCCGTATTGTTATGTGTCTAGACTAAGCAAAGACGGGTTCATCGGAGCCACCTACCTTAGCGATGTTCGCATCGGCCGAGCGACACTCTGAGTGCGCCTTTGAAAGTCTAAGTCTGGATTCATCTTGACGGGCCAATGTAAGCCTTGCATCGATTCTTCATCTGGTCGATGCCAACTCTTAGGGTCGACGGCTCGTTTGAGTCATTGCACTTACCGTTTGAATCGGCGTTCCGCTAGGGCGGAGCGGGTCTTTACATAATACACTACTCAAAACAAGTCTCGTCCTCGAGACTTCCTGAGTGCAGGTCACCCTATCATTCCTTAACTCATGTCATCGTGTTTTATAGACAATTCTATCGAATGGCTCTATCGTTCGATGTCATCGAACCATGCTCGGTACCGTTCCAAGTTCCGTGTCGCATACGTTTGGTCAATTTTTATTGGATAACTTTTCATTCATTTTAGAGTTGATGGCACTTATTCAATTCAAGTGTTTCTTCGACTTGGTTTTTTTTTCGAGGTATCATGGGACTGAAACGGTCGCACGAGGTGCGTTGTAATTCGTCAAACACGAAATTCGTAGGCTGAGACAAACTCACTCATTCGTTCATGCGCATCTCAACACCCACTAGCAGCTGCATTCGAGTTCATCATATCGCTGAGTTTGGATCGTACACGCATTCAAGGCGTCCCCCGAATATGTACATTTCAACCAAGCTTAGCGACTAGCAAGGTCAGACAAGCTACTCGTGATAGTTTCGATTTGCCGATCGTTTTGCTAACTTCGATTTAAAATCGAACTCATGTGTATATCACTATCATTTATCTCGGTTATCGAGATAACTCGATTCGTTTCTCAAGCGTTGTTGTACACGAAATCAGTATGATTTCTTCTTAGCGGGGTCGACCAAGTCTAAGTTATTTTCGTCCGATTCAAGACCAAGCATTGTACTATTATCGATTCCATCTTCCTATCAGTAATTCAATTTGTTATCCCAACTTTTACTTGCGCATCATCTATCCCTATTATTCTCTTCGTTTGGGGCCAATCTCGTCGTCGTTCACGTACACTCCCAGTTCTCCATCCTACTCTAAGTCTTGTTTCTCCAAGTCTATCGTCCGTCCAGACGATACTGTAAATGCCATCGCACAGGTTCAATCACTCGGCATAGGGTCGTCCGTCTATCCGCTAGGTCAGCTCACAAGGTCATAGTTACACGTCAGGTCCGTGGCTCATCGTGCAAGGTCGTTGCACGACGCTCTCCCTAAATCCTATGGTCAAACCATATGTTCGCTTGTACGGGAGTTTCTACCCAAGTTCGTTTCACTCAAATTTCTAAACATCGAGCAGGATCACCTAATTCGTATCAAGACTTACGTTGCACATATTCAATTCCATTCAATCACCAGTTCTAACCAATTCATGTATTCGATCACGAGGTCATCCAGCTCGACAATACATTGCACCCCAATCTCACGCGAGTCTGAAAATCTACGGCGGTTCATGAATCACCATGCAACACTCTCGCGTAATAATCATTCTCATCGGGGCGTAACTCTTGTTTGAGTTTTAGACTAACCCATTCTCGATACGCGGATTGGACCTACTCAATCCTCAAGTTCAATTCTTCAAGCACACAAATTCATTCTCAAGTCTACCTTCACGTCAAACCATAAGTCGAAGCAATCAGATTGCCACGCCATCCAAGTTCATCACTCCCACTATATGAATCACCATATCAGCGCTCACGTGGAGTGATCGCCATAATCCGGCACGACGCATGTGCGAGGTTGGAGTTGCGCTCGCATAAGACAAGAACATCAACGTTGTGGTTGTCAACGAAGCAAATCCAAGCATTCATATTTTCATCCAAGCCAAATCAATTCGATAGTCTGACCGTCATACATTCAACTAGAAAATCTTCGAGCTAAATCTATCTTTTCCTCAACACATTTTTAACATCCCAAATATAGCATCCAACGGGACAATGACATTTGCACGATCGTCATTCGTCGAGTCAGAGTACCCCCGAGTTATCGTATATCGATCTTTGATACGCCTCAATACCATCGACGATATGCGTAACCTGACGATCTTCCTTTGCAACCGATTTCGAGTCGTGCGTTGATGTTGTTGTCCGAGTTGGATATTCCACAATTTCCTTGATATTCAAGATCAAGTTTGATCGTTATTCCACAAGCTAGTTTCAAGATCGTTGTCCACACTCAAGTCATAATTTATTTGAATCAATCCAAAATCGTGCGCGTGATCCTCTAAGTTTTTCCTCGATCAAGACCATTCATTTTCATTCATCGTTCTGAATCGTTTTCTAATTCGCGTTGCCCATTGACAAGTTGTCCAGCGATATCTCGTTCGGGACTTTTGAAGCCACGGCCAACTAAGCGTGACACGTTCTAAGGCTTTGCGCGATCTCATCGCTCACCGACATACTTGTACGATCCGTAAATCCTTTAGTCTCGCTCGAACAATTTCTATGACGTCCATACACCACTCAGGGTTCGAGCCACTCGACTAGTCGTTGACACTCATTCTTATTCTTCTCTGAACCTATCACATACACTACTCGGGTTTAAGCCATACGATCTAGTCCTCAATCACGTTCGCGTCATGCGCTACGACATCCTTCAGATTCGTTCGACGAATCTCTAGCGTAATCGCTCACGTCGCCTCGACGTACTAAGTCGTTCATATTAATCCTCAAAATCTAAGCCAATCCTTCGGGTACGCCTAAGCGTTAACTCGATAGTGTTCCTATAGATAGATACTCAAAGTGTATCTCCGTTCTCAATCGAGCGATACTTGATATCGCTCGCAACTCGATTGCACCAAAAGTCGAGGTACGCGACACACGGCACAACTTAGCCAAAGGGTCGTGTGCATAGCGATTCTGTGTGGACTATATTCGAGTTTGCACGCTTACTTATTCTCGTTCGAGCGATAATTGATCTCGCTCGCAACTCATTCGCACCTAAGGGTCTAGGTGCGCGATACTCTGCACAACTTAGCCAAAAGGCTGCGTGCATAACCATTCCGTTCGAACTATACTTTGGTCTCGTGTACTTGTTTGTGGTCAGCGTAAGCTCATTCAAGCACGCACTGTGTTTGCTAACTCTTAGCATCGGTTCCTTCCAACTCAAGTCCGTCGTGGTGGCGCAAAGGCCTTCGCCTATCGATCCCTTCAACCGAGTACTTTTACGAGCTTTTGAAAATATTAGACTTATTGTATGGAATATCCCAAGGCACAACGAGAGAGAGCGTACACTTCTTTATTTCCAACGAGCTTTCAAAACTGAGAAGTCGACGTGAAGTCCAAGGACGTAAAGCCGTGCTCTGATACCAATCTGTCACGCCTCGCTCCTGTAGGAGCGATCGTCCTCGTTAAGACGTGATGCCGCACAGGCCTAGGTTGCGCCCGTGCAAGGCCAAGTCCAGAAACGGCCGATTTGAGCTAGGCCACAGAGTCGTACAGAGTGTCCCCATTTGCAGCGGAAAGTAAATGAACACAAATTGAAGCGAATTCAACTATTTATTGATATTCAAGAAGTTTACAAGCGGTGCTAGGCCGATATTACAAATCGCTCAAGCTCTCTCTCTCTGAAATATAAAAAGCGTGCCAAGTGGCTTACAATATGGAATAATTCATAGCGATGTTCCGATACATTATGTCATGTATAGGGCACTTCAGCTTTTTGCAACGTCCCAAGGCCCCGGAGTTGGCTCTGCGCCTTAATACGTTCGATGGAAGCTTCGCACCCGCCGGCGTTCCTGCATCCTGCAAGCAGACTGTGGGGTTATCAGTACATTGTTATGCACTGGTGGAGAGGCTAGCTCGTCCACAATGCTATCATTACCAAATACGTTCCATTTACTTTTGTGCATCTCTATCATTCATTGTCTTTCTAATCTTGCCTTAGGATCAATTTCATGGCATATGTCATAACCTATCCCGTGTTGCCGAATTCAAGTGTCGCATGAAAATACATGCACGACTTACCCATACTTACCGTCCGGCCTTCCCTGTTCAACGTAAACCAAGTTAGTCAACAATTCATATGAAATAACTTAACGTAATTCATGCAAGCATTCAATGTCCAATGCGTGTCCTTGCCTCGGGTTCTAGCACGTCGTAGGCACGTTTTCTAACTCGTTTGCTCGAAGTACTCTTGATCATTTTACGTGTGATATTCAAACCTATTCAGAAGGTGCTTTGTACAGTTAACTTAGACTACTTTGATTTTAATGCAAGGACTTGTACGTAGATTGCCACCAGCAAAGCCCTCTTAAATCTATATGCACCGGTCGCTGGCATCACAAGCCATTTTAGACACATCCCAACGTGGTATTTCTCAACTAGCGTAGGGTGAGGACTGGCACACACCCCGTTAGTCTCTTGAAATACCTCTGTACTTAGGTCCCCCGGGTGGCCGAGTCCGCACCCAGGCAGCCCGTAAGCCCTGTTTTGATCCCGTCTAGGCCGGCCACGATCCTCCCTTTGATCATGCCGCAGAATTCGTATCACTCGTGCACGGGTCCGTCCACGACCATTTCGTATTTTATCGTCATAGGCTAACCCTTAGCCACAATACGTTATCGACCAGGTTGGCGTCCGTACAGCACGGGTAGCGAGCTCCGTTGCACGTGTCCGTCACACCTGTCGCTAACCATTCCTTTTCTTCTTATCTTTTATTCAATCTTTCTTTCACTTGTCCATTCGTTTATTGGTTCATTTTCGTATTCATCCATTCGTTGATTCATTCATTCACTCGTTTATTCGTTCATTCTTTCATTTATACATTATGCAACTTCCCGTGCGGGAGTCGCCTTGGCGACCCATCGGTCCCATAGTCTTTCAATGTTGCTAAACTCTACTCGAAACGACTATGTTGATAGTCTTCCCGTTTTATTGTTGTAAACCATTCATTATTTTATTATTGAACGCGTAAGGGACTTGAACGTAAGCTTGTGCCTTAGCACGAGCGTGGAGTGCGGTGCGAGAGTTCTCGTATTTTCTATGTTCCTTTCCATATTCTATACAAGCATACAATATGGGATTAATCCTTTAGCTAGGTACGTTGGGTCATTTATTAGCATGCACGGTGTTATCGCCTAGCGATTTCAGTGATAGTATCCGTATTATTATGTGTCTAGGCTAAGAAAAGACTGATTCATCGGAGCCACCCACCTTAGCGATGTTCGCATCGGCCGAGCGACACTCCGAGTGCGCCTTTGAAAGTCTTAAGTCTGGATTCATCTTGACGGGCCAATGTAAGCCTTGTATCGATTCTTCATCTGGTCGATGCCAACTCTTCGGGTCGATGGCTCGTTTGAGTCGTTGCGCTTGTCGTTTGAATCGGCGTTCTGCTAGGGCGGAGCGGGTCATTACACACTCGACTAATCCAACACTAAGTAAATTTAGTCAAGCATGCATCTTTATTTGGTGATCTTTCTATTTAGCCTTAGAATCAGTTTCATGGCAATATTTAATGTAGTTACTGATAGCAACTAGATCATAAATGTGTCCAATATCGTGTTTCTACAACAGATATAGTTAGACATAATATGAACATAAGCATAGTGATTGTCATGCTCCGATCCAAAAAATCACTCGTCCTCGCTAGATTTCATCCGAATTATCGTCCTCGCTGGGGCGTGATGCCGCACGAGCCTAGAGTTGTGCTCGTGCAAGACAAGATAATATGTTCACATAAGTTTATCTCAAATTGATAACATAAGCAGCGGAAGGAAAATAGAGTATACAATACGAATCTCTTTTGTTAATAATGTACTGAAGGTTACAAAGGCGTGAATAGCCCAACTGAAAATGCCAACTGGCTACAACGTTCATGATCTCTCTAGCTCACAAAGGATTACATCATTCCATATATTATGCCTCTTTATAGCCCACAAGTAATCTTCGACCGAACATCTCCATGTTGCAGGTCCGAACGCCTATGCGGTAGCTCCTCTTGAAACGCTAAGGACTCCATGCCTCGGTGCGTCCAAGCCAAGCTCCGCCCCGAGCCAATCATAACCTGAACCTGCAAGCAAACTAGTGGGGGATTAGTGCTTTCGTCCTCGCTGCACTGATCAAGACCCACTCGCACCTAACCAACACTAAGTATATTCAGTGAAACATGCAACATTATTTGGTGATCTTTCTATTTAGCCTTAGAATCAGTTTTATGGCAATATTCAAGCATAGCAACTTAATATAAATGTGTCCAACATCGTGTTCCTGCAGCAGATACAGTTAGACATAATCTGAACATAAACATAGTGATCGTGATCATCTCCGTCCTATTTTGCCTAGCCTGCAATGGTTAGAACTTTACATAACCAATCATACAATTCATAAAATCAACCAACCATACTTAGACATATGCATAAGGGTGGCAGGCCATGCGCCTGTACCCAACTCTAATCTCAGCCCACCGGCCCTATCTATATGAAGGTCATGGTGTTTCGTACCGTAATGGACTTGGCATCCTTATGTGTAAGCCTACGATCGCTCCAATACGGGTTGCTAGTCCAGTATCCGAAGGATCTCAAACTTACTGATATCATTGCTTATCACAATAATGGATGGTCGTAATCCGTCCTAATGATGTGCACCATAAATACCATACATAATTCCCTCATAGGCCGAACGGTCCCGATGCCCCGGTCGTAATCGTTTGAGGGAAGCCGCACCCGTGCACCGGTCATCCGAGTCCATTGACCATGCAATACGCGTCATAGCAAGCAAGTCATATCATTCCAACCAATCTTATATTTATTTTTTAGTTTTTTGGTTGACACCAATAATTAGTAATGGTCTAAATAATATAAATCAATACAAGGCTATATTGTTTTTGTTCTACCTTCTTCTTTTTCAGTAGATACTATTTTTTGTATTCAGACACCCATATAGAAATACAACACGGACATATACATGCTTATATGAAATGTTGGGAGTAATCCTTCTTATGTTCTTCATCTTTTGTGAATGGTTAAATAATCCTTCCCCCATTTTAATGGTTTACATGATACATTCTGTCATAAATATGTTGTCTACTATGTTTTACATGTTGTTCTGACGTAGAAAATAAATGTTAATATGTTTACAAACCATTAGACACATCAGTAATGAAAGACATATTAGTTATTCTTGTATCTTTCATCCTCTCTACTAATGCAGAACTTTCAAATGTCAGCATTCAACTCTAAATTTTGGTCAAAGAATGTTTTTCACTAAAGGATTATTACAATTCCAATTGTTGTGAAACATTATTATCATTTCTTGACTTGAAAGACATAATATGTTTAAACTGGGCTGAATGGCATAATCGGATTTGTTCCCTTATAGAATTTGTGGAGTAATAGTTCAAATTTTATTTCTATATCTATTATTTTTATTTATTATTTTCTTGTCTAACAAGAAATATTATTTTTATACTATTATCCTGACATTGTTATAGTTAATATCAGCGACAATAAACATATTCTTTTTTTTACTGGTTATATCTAGTCACTATCATTGGCTAGAATACAACAATAACTTAACATCCTAACCCTTGGTGGATATTTGATTGGACTTTTATTGTTAGGTATAACACTTTGTACAAACAGAAAAAATTTTCCTTTCTTAGTCCACTAGTTTAACACAATATATCATTGACATTTTGTCAAATATAAAAATATGTGTTATTTTTCAAATCTTGCATATTAAAACTTTGTAAAATCATTGTTGAAAAAGTTTGTGCATAGTTCCAAGTATATATTTTTTGTTAATATGCAAACTAACATCTATTCTCTTGAAGGTAGAATCCTTAGAGATATTTTTTTAATTTTGGAAAATAGCAACATATCATCGATAACGATAATAATTTTTTTTTCTACTCACACATTCTTAACATGACCTTTGTAAAGTTATATTTCCAAATCAGAAGCATTGGAGATTGTGACTTGTTAGTCCATCTCAAACATGTTAAGGGTGAAGTGAGAATAATGGAAATATCTAAAATGATGAAAAATGACATCTTCTGAAGTGTTATTGGTAAGCCAAAATCAAGAGGTACAAAATTGTTTTGATCACGTAAAAATAAAAAATTTCACATTTACAATTCACATATTCTATTCATTTTGATTACTAATTTTAATTGGAGAAATACATTGTTGAAATCTATGAGCCAGTTATCTTGGATTATACATATGATTCTGTATATTAGTGTATAAAAGTAATATTCTTCACATATTAGTTTTACATGTTTGAACCTTAAATGACTTTGTTATCACAATATTAGAATTTATAGTCAGAAAGAAACCACAATATTGTTCTGTCAGACAAATTTTGTTTATGCTTATATTTCGTGACGCTATAATTCTTTGATTCATCCAAACAGTTTTGTCACAAGAAAATAATTAGTGAAATTACAAATTCTTTTAAATCTAAAGTTTTAAAAGTTAAGATTAGTTTGGGTAAAAGCCGAAAGGGTCCTTCTCTCAACGGACGCAAATAACTCTAAGCGACACGGTATTTAATCGTCCCCTTGTGGACCTCCGCTAGCTGGGAACCGGTCCCTATAGCTAACCCAAGTTGATAAAAATTTTGATAAAATAAAGATTTGATAAGGTCAATTAACAAAATTCACTTAAACTATTATTCTAATACTTTAGACTGTCATTTTTGTAAAAATGGCTTGTAAAGATAAATCTTTAGAGCCAAGGCTGAAAGTTATTGTATCTTAATTTAAGAGATGATAGAGTCATATTAGTTTTTGCTCACTGTCCTAATGTTTATATCAACCATTAGTGAAATCACATACTTGTTAAATAATTGTGATGTCACCAAATCTGATTTAGGAAATAACTAAGTCAGTCAAACCAGTTTCAATTTATTTTTGTAAGGATATTCTAAACTATAAAATTGTATCATATTAGATACTTTTATGTCATAGAAAGTCATTTTAATACAAATTGGGTAACTGACTGATATGACATCTAATATATATATATATATATAAACTCTATGATGAGTTGTCATCTCTTGTGATTATGTAAGAATCATAGCTAAGAGTTTTATATACTCTGAAATATTATCTTCAGTTACATCTTGTAATGAAGTTGTATGGCTCAGACATTTTATACTTTACATAATCAACATATTTCTGTACATGTCATTTATTTTAAAATTATGCTAAAAGCATGATCTTGTGAATTCTAAGATGAACATGTACCTGTAGTTGCATTTCAAGACATTAAAAGAGCTTAAAAAGCAAAAATGTAGTTCTTGACTATAAAGTCATAAATGAACTTTACAGATCACTTGACGAAGAGTTTGTCTAGGAAATTAATCCTAGTATTATCGAGGGGGATGAAGTTAAACTCATAAGTAAGTCATCAGCAGTGGCAACCCAATCGAGTCTGACTGGAGATCCGAAGAAGCCGGTTCAATGAGTATGAACAAGCTGGACTAAGGTGACTATTATGGAACACTGACATTGAGATTAAATTCTTTTAAACTAATGTCCAAGAGTTGTACGATGTTGTACATGGATACCTTATCCCTATGGTGACAGTGTTCCGGTGTGATTTGGTTAGGATGAGCTTTAAACTCTTAATAGGTCCAAGCATGATTATGCATGGTTGACTCCAATCACCAACCCTTTGAGGACTTACCTATGTGAGAGTTCGTGAAGGCCTCGATATAGGACAGGACGATTCCAGACAACTCTCATGAATATGGAAAAAGTGAGCATGACCAATCTAACGCGTCATCTGATAGACCCAAGTACCTCTAGCGTGTTATGTGTGCTATTTTTTGAATCTGGTTCAAGAAGTCTGATTCAAGGCGTAGTCTATCAAGCACTTCTTCAGATAAAGACAATAGTCACTAAGTGAGATTCAAGGTTGTAGTCCATCTCATTTATGCATAGTATATAATTGCCCAAAATTCTCAACTTTTTTTTTCCCCTTTCTACTGGAACTTGGTTTTTAGGGGAGAGATTGTTGTATAATTTGAGAAAAACTCAACTTTCTTCTTTCTCTCTTTAATGTCATTAAATTTCCTATTTAATACTTTCAACCATTTTGTTTTCTGTTGTTTAAATTTTGGCCGTTTCAATATTTATTTTCTATTCATTGGTATTTTATTGGCTGATGCTTAATGACCAAATGACTACATAACTAGGCATAAAATCCTATTAAAATTTATTGAATTTGTAGGAAGAGGGGTTGCCTATATAAGTATCCATATTGTTTTTTCTAGGAAAAGTATCTATATAAGTATCCATATTGTTAGTATTGATAATATACTTGAGAAGAAAAAGGGTAACCATGTGATTTCTCCTCCTCCTTCACAAACATGTATTCCTTCTTTCTTTTCCATTCCAATCTCTTCTGCTCTGGGCAAGAGCTAAGTCAGGGTCAATCTTTCTGAATTGTGTGCGACGACGAGATACCGGTAAAGCAGAAATTTTACCACTAGGAACATTCGGAACAAGTCTGCACGTAGACCCGAATAAACTCTTAGGGCAGTGCTTCGTACGCAACTTCCCCGGAGTCTGGTAACTTTAATTTGGTTTATTTTGTTTACAGGTTTTAATATAGAGAAGCAATATTTCTAACAACGTGACAGCCTCCCATTGGTCCGGGTCGAATCATGTCGTAGCAGGGGGCTCAGTTTTTGTGGGTTCCACTCCGGACCAATTGGGGGGGGGGGCATCACGTGTCCTCAGTTTCGCGTGTGAGGTCCCCCTCGTTTCGTTAGGAATTACTCAATAAAAAATCGAATTGAATATGCCACTCCATCTGCGTAATGTCACTCTAGTCAAAATTTCCAATTTTCTCATATTTTCCAACTTTCTCATCATACGGTTAATTTTGGAAAAATACATCCCTCAGTACCAAAATTTCTGTTTTTTTAATCATCTAAAAAAATTATTTAATGTTGGAAGTACGTGCTGTGCTTTTATTATGTTTTGAATTAGATGAAAAGAATTATATTCAACCATCAAATCCCAGCATATGCTTTCTAACGGTTCAAAACTCCAGCCCCAACGGTCACTTTTTCAAATGCAACATAAAAAAGAAGAGAAGGAAAGTAGCCGTTGCAAGCAAACGACATAAAGAAAAATCTCCTTCCTCTCTTTCTTTCCTCCCTCCTGATCTTCCCTATCCCCAGCATTGATTCATTTCCCTCTCAAAATCCTCACAAGAAGGAAGGAAATAAAGCAAGAAATGGCAACAGCAAGATCTCCTTCCCCAAATCCAAGCAGAGCCAAAACCCCAGATGGCAGCAGGAAGAGCACCAAACCCTCAATTTCTATAGGTAAATTAACAAACACTCTCTTGTTCTCGTCCCCTCAAGCTTTGTTTCTTCGACCGATCGATTATTTTTTCTTTTCTTGTTTGTAGATCCCCACCTGAGGAATTCTTGCTCCAAGGAGAACGAGAGGGGGCCGGCGGCCGCACACTCCTCCGGGAGAGCTTCCAAGAACTTCATGGCGCCGACCATCTCCGCGGCCTCGAAGAAGAAGATCCTCCGGGAGAGGAACGACGAGGTCTCCGATTCTCTAGAGACGTCAAATTATACGATCAAGAGCCGCAACTCTGTTGTCGTTCCTTCGCCTTCGCCTGCTGATGCTGGTGCTGATCCTTCTTCTGCCCCTCCCTATGATCCCAAGACCAACTACCTCTCCCCTCGGCCCCGGTTCCTTCACTACAGGCCCAACCCGAGAATCGAGAACTACGTCATCGCCCAAGGGGGGGAGTTTCTTCGTGAGGCTGGCGACGGGAGGCGGCTCGAGGCCAGCTTCTCCTCCGAGAGCGACGAGGAGGGCAAGGATTCCGAGGAAGAGCGTTCTGCTACTACTCCCTCCGTTCCCTCCGAAGTGGAAGAGGAGGAGGCTTCGGGTCACGAAGCGCGTGCTGTCGCGGAGTCCAAACCCTCTAGACCTTTGCTTCTTCCCAGGAGGTCGAAACTGGTCCCTCTCCTTTTGGTCGTGGCCGTCGCCTGCATCTTCGTGCCCTTGTCGGACTCTCCGGTCGTTTCTTCTTCTTCCGTGCCGAACGACCAGTCCTTGACGAGGAGGCTCTACAGCCCGCCATCGGGAATGTACGAGGATTGGCGTCTCGGAGAGTATCGTGCCATTGCCGGTGCGAAACTACACGATCTAGCCAGTAGGTTCAAGCGCTGGTCGAGCGACTCCGTTGCTTATTTCAGCACTGCGGCGTCCTGTGCCGGAGAAATTGGTTTGGTCGGTCTTGTGAATATGACTTCCCCAGCTGAGGATGAGGCTATAGGCTCAGATTTCATCTATAAGCATGAGACCAGAACTGAGCAAGGAACTGACCATGAATTGGAGGTTTTAGAAGTTGCGAGCGAAGCAGAGGAAAAGGAAATGGATGTCTCGGAGGAGATTATAGAAACCGACGATACGAAACATGAGGCCGAGAGTGAAGCTACTGAGCTGGAGGTGTCTGGAGCTTTGAATGAAGTTGCAGAATTTGAGACAGAGCTGGTACTGGAAGAGGTGGTATCTGGAGCTATCGAGATGGAGCCCGAAGCTTTGGATGAAGGCACAGACGTATCGGAAGAGAATAGTGCGATGGAGAATGTAGAGTACGAAGCCAAGAATGTCGATATGGAGGCGTGCAAAAATGAGAATGCTGCAGAATTTAGAGCTGAAGAGTTCGAAACCGAAGTTCCTGAGAATGGTGCTACGAGTTCTCAAGCCGTGGTTGGGTTATCTGCAGCATTTCTACTGCTTGTCGTTGCGGTAGCAGCCTTCCTTTACGCTAGGCAGAAGAAAACTCCTACTGCCGCAAAGGAAACGCACACATCATCAGCTCCTACCAAGGGCGAAGGATCTCCTCTCCAGCTCCAGCATCTTCGGGGGAACGGGGACTTGGTGGGCGATTCTGGTTATTCAGTAGCAAGCAGTGGCTTGGACAACACATTCTCGTGCGGCCAGCAACACCGGACAAGGAGAGGCGAGGAGGACGACGACAGCTTGAGCCACGGGAGGAGGCCGAGGAGGGACTCCACGGAGTCTTCTTCCGTGTCCTACGGCAGTTTCACTACCTACGAGAGGCTTTCGGCGAAGAAGGTATAGCAAGCAAATCTTCTTCCTCTTCTCTTACTTGATTTTGTAGATTGTATGAAAGCTAGAGATAGAGATGTGTCGTCGTAACTTGTACTGCTCTGTGGTTGATACAGGGATACAAGGATGAGGAGGTGGTGGTCACTCCAGTCAGGCGATCGAGCAGGCTTAGGAGTCATGTTACTTCTTCGTGAACATGATCCTTATAGCTTCATTATCAGACCTAGATGTTGCTAATTTCAGCTCGTCGGAACCATGGTGTTCAACCACGTCGTTACTAATTTTTAGTTTCATGAAAAATTTAGCTCGACTCTTTTGATCCTAATGAGATGTGTTGTACTAAGATGTGATTGGTAGAGTGAACAGCTCTGTGCTGTTCGATTTAATCTAGTGCGAGTTGTCTTCTTCTTCTTTTGTAGGTGTAAACCAATCAGAATCACTATTATTTTATTAAATTTTAAAAGTACTATTAATAAATAATACATAAATTACTTAAAATTATGTCTAGATATTTTTCTATTTATTTTTTTGATACAAAAAATATAATACTCCGATCCAAAACTCCCGATATTTCCGATACCGTCAATCCGGATACTTATAGGAAGGTGCTGATACTGCGAACCTTGCTCATAACTTAGCTGACCCCGATATTTTATGTTTAACCATTATGGCTCCATTATCTAGAAATATGTTAGCATCTTAAATAAACAGGAACATTCCCCTTTTCTTTCAAACACCATCGAGTCCTTTTTTTTTAGTTAAGTTCATGAGGACATAATGGAAGAAAAAAAAAAAAAAGAATCCAAAATTAAAAAAAATTATGATCCATCCAAACTTTTTAATTGGACATATCAGAACTTAAACTCTAAATCGATATAAAGTACCATCTAGACTAAACAGTAATTAGTCCAATTTTTACCACCTGTATGACCAGTTGAGGGTGCCTATGCTTTCCTCGATCCTGCTACAATTCCTGTTGCCGAGCGAGACATCATCAATCTTCTTGGCATCAAAATAAAGGGCTAATTATAAGGGCACAGGTTTTTTTGATCGGGGCTAGCCAGGATTAGGGCTAGCCAGGTTTGAGGAAATTTTACTCGAAATGTCCAAATTTTTCATTCAGGGGCTGTCCAAACCCCATAGCCCCCCAAACCCGAAAAATCACTCTCATTTCAAATTTTCACTCTCTCTCTTCACAAACCCTAGCTTTTCTTTTTCTTCTTCTTCTATCCATCTTCTTCTTCTCCACCATTTCCATTCTCACATCTTCATCAAAATCCTAGTTTTTTTCTCATCATCATCATCTTCTTCTTCTCCACCATTTCCATCATCACCATCTCCATCAAAATTCTAGTTTCCTTCTCTTTCCCAGTTTCATGGCACCCAAAAAATTAAATAAACCCTAAAATGTATGAAAATAAAGGTTAAATACTTCTTTCCTCACAAAGAATGCATGGAAATAAATCCTAAAATTTATATTTCACTCTATTATCAAGATTGAAATAAACCCTAATATGTTTTTTTCATTCGAGAATGTCGACTTTAGGACTGCTAGAAATTGTGGCAGTCCTGAAAGGAACTTGCTGTACAGCAAGTATCTTTCAGGACTGTCTCAATTTCTGGCAGTCCTCAATATGTCTAGGACTGCCAGAAATTGTGGCAGTCCTGTTGTAGAGCATGTTCCTTTCAGGACTGCCACAATTTCTGGCAGTCTTCATTACTTCTAGGACTGCCAGAAATTGTGGCAGTCCTCATTACTTTCAGGACTGCCACAATTTCTGGCAGTCCTCATTATCTTTTATACCTACCACTTGGATAGCCCTGAGTAATTTTTTTAGTGGCAAACTTGTAAATAATGAAAAACTATCACTTGGACACCCCGATCAAAAAAGCTGTGCCCTTAGCCAAATAAAGCTTTGCTCAGCCCTGCAAAAGCAGCTCAACTGCAAACAAGATTTGTGGCAAGTTCTATTGTAGTGCAAGCAATTGGTTTGGCTGTTGCCATAGCAATTGCTTGTTCAGCAGAGCAAGCAACCTACTCACCGTAGCAGAAAAATATTGGTTAGAAAAGAGAGGTTAAAAGGCAACTTGATGATCCGAATTGTAGTAGACTCAGCAACTCTATCAATTAAACTAATACTACTACTCGTTGTTACATGTGATAATCAGAGCCGTCTGACAAGCCATCGGGCTTGGACAACCCTCCGGTTAGGACAACCCTCCGCTCCCTAAGTCTCCACCTCTCCGTCAATTGAGTCTCCACGGTTCACCCGAACGTCTTCCTGTCAGTTGAACTAGCAATCCTCCATGTCCATATTTTGTATTCCTACTGGAAAACCCTTGAGTAACTCATGAGTCAGAAGTGAAACTCAGAATCCGAGTTCCACGCTGCTGTTAAAACCAGAGATCTTTTTCTGGAGTTGATATTAGTTCAACCTTTTATAGCTTTCAGCTTGTTATAATTTATTTTGATATCTTTTTTTGAAGTGAAGGGCAACTAAAACTATATTCGGCTTGGACAACCCAACCTCCTAGACCGACCTTGGTGATAATATACATTTAGCTCCTATTAAGTCCGGGATACAGTCCAAATTAGTCCAGCTTATGCTCCACTGTGTGCGAGGTTGCTCTTAAAAGTTGTCTCGAAATTGAGCCGACTTTAAAAAAAATTATATATAAGTCGTTAATAAACATCTTTGGAATGTTTTCCCAAAAAAAAAACATAAGCAACTTTTAATAGTCAATCTGAAACCAAGGCTAAGGCTTGGTTTGGCATTGCTATTGATTTTCACTAAAGCAGAAGCATAGGCAAATTATGCAGTAAGTCATGCCCATTTCGTAAGCCGGTCTTCAAGAGTATAAGAGTATACCAGAACCTTAAACTCGATGCAATCCTAGGCAAGCTCAAGCAGGGCCTGCCCAGGGGTTGGATTGTCCTAGTTGGAGCTACTTTTGGTTGTTCCTTTCCTTTGACTCCAAAAAGAGATGATATCGTCTTCGGGAGTGAGTGTCCCTAAAATTGACGACGAGTGAGGTTGGCGACGGTATTGAAGTCTTCGATTTTGACGACAACGTGGAGTTCGAATTCCAAAGTTTATCTCCTGACTCTTGAGCTTCTCGATACCTTCTCAGTGTTAACTCAAAATATGCACATAGGAAATTACCAGTTCAACTGAGAAGAATGAGTTGGGATGGACAACAAATGCTCTATTGGCGGAGGACTCGAGACTTAGGCAATTGGAGGGTTGCCCTAACCATGTGTTTGTCCAAGTCCGATGGCTTGTCTGGCTTACCCCATGGCTGGCCTTGGCTCAAGATGCAAATATTTAAAGATAACATGTCCGTCCTTGACCCTTCCGGACGTTTGGTACACATGTAATCCTTTTTATTTCCGGTTAGGATGAAAATTTTATTTCCATATTTGTTAAGGTTGTAAAAATTTATTTTCGAAAATTTTTGAATATCCGGATAAATAATTTATCCACAAACATTAAAATCGCATCTCTCAAGAATGGATGAGTTTTACTGCCATATCAATATTTTAGATCTCGGAGACGATCATAGGTACAACAATATTTCTTTTTCTTTTCTTTTTTATATACCATAGCTGCATATTAAAATCCAGTCGACTTGGAGTCTTGGACCCTATTTTATTCAGAATGAATAACGTACCATCACGGCCCAGTTCTTATTTCAATCAGCACAACGCATATCTTTCCTCTTCGGATACATTTCTCTCGACCAATTTGTTTGTTTTGTGTCCAAGTCTGAAGTTTGATTAGTCGTTCGAATCTGGAGAAGCTATTTTACTCTCGAATATTTTAGAGGTAAAATTTAAATATAATTTCTGCATTTATTGACAACTAAATTTCTACTAAATATTTTTTTTTAAAACTAGTATATCTCACGTAGTCAATAATAAAAAGAAGGGCTAATTAATGTTTAAAACCCTGAACTTTATAATAGTTTAGAGTTTAAGCCTGACATATCTAATTGGAGAATTTAGCCCCTGGTTTAAAAAAAAAAAAAATCTTTTTCCTATTATAATTTATTCCCTCCTTTCATGTTTCATAATAAAATTTACATATGTATGTTAGGGAGGGCGTAATGAAAAAGAAAAACAAATAATAAAAAATTATGATCTAAACTATCTAATTGGACATGTGAATGCTTAAACTCTAAACTGATATAAAATTCAAGATCTAAACGCTAATTAGCCCAAAAAAGAATTCTAAAATTATTTTAACATATGAATGTATAATAAATCATAAAATATATTAAATGTTCAAATTATTTTTAAACTAAGAAATGGACGATGGTTCGACTATATATATATATATATATATATATATATATATATATATATATATATATATATATAATGAAAAGACATTTAAATTAAATAAAAAATATTTTAATCTAATTTGAATTTTGACCTAAATTAATAATAATATTATGGATTATATTTTTTTTAGTAAGTTGAAGTGTGACTTGTAATATGTAATGTCTGAAATTTTTTCTTCAAGGAGACTTTGAAGGTATAAACAAACAAGTACCTTAGTTAAATCTTTGGTAACCGGATTTCACTATTTGGATTTGGATTTGAAAATCCTCCAAATCCAAATCATGGATTTCAAGATCCAAATCCAACTCCAACCAAACATATGATTTGGATTTATGATTAATAATTAAATTATAGTCATGATCAATAATTAAGCTATTAATTAATTATGATTAATTATAGTTATTATTATTTATAAAATTAATAATTAACGATTAGTAATTATTAATTATAAAATTAATAATTAGTTAATTTTAAATAAATAATGATTAATAATTAAAGATTAATAATTAATAATTAACGTTTAATAATTAATAACTATAAATTATAATTAACGATTAATAATTAATAATTAACAATTGATATTTTTTTATTAACGATTAATAATTATAAATTATAATTATTGATTAATAATTAATAATTAACGATTAATTAACTATAGATTAAATATTTTAAAAATAGTAATTATAAATTAATATTATTATGATTAGTAAATTATTAATTAAATTATTATAAAATATGATTCTAATTGTGATTAAAATATTATTAATTAAGATTATAATAAAATATTTATTAACAAATTATTAATTAATATTATAATAATACTAATAAATTATTAATATGATTATAACAAAATTAACTAATTAACTAATTTTTTAATTAATAATACTAAACATAGGATATGATTATTAATTAATATTATAATAATACTAATAAATTATTAATTAATATTATAATAATAATATAATAATACTAGTAAATTATGATTATTAACTAATTAACAAATTATTAATTAATATTATAATAATACTAATAAATTATTAATTATGATTATAACGAAATTAACTAATTAACTAATTTTTTAATTAATAATACTATTTTTTTATTAATTAATAATACTAATAAAATAGTTAATTTTTATTAATTAACTAATCTTTAACTAAATTATTAAAGAATAAATATTTTTAACGAAATTATTAATTATTAATTTACTAATTTTTAACAAAATTATTAAATAATAAATATTTTAACGAAATTATTAAAGAATAATTATTATTTTCCTCCAAAATTCAACCAAATCCAAGTTTTGGATTTTGTCATACTTTTCATATCAAAATCCATCTCCAACCAAACATAGAATTCCATGAATTTGTCTCCAAATCCATAAAAATTTAAATTCGACCTCCAAATACGATTTACCAAACACTCTTATAGAGGACTTCGACCCGGTGTGAGGCTCATATGGTTAGGCCCGGTCTATAATCTGAAATGCATACGGATGTCGGACTAGCACTACCAGACCCGACGCAATAGCAGCCCAAAATAGTAGTTGGACCACGAGTATATACTGATCGACCAATCGGACGATCGGACGGCCAGGATGGTTCGCTGGGCTCCCACTCCCAACTCCCGAACCCTATATAATGCTCCGCTTTTCTTTCACAGCATCGAAAATTTTTTTTAGGGTTAGGGTTTCGGCGGCTGTTGCGATCCAAAGCTAGGGTTTCCTTCTTCCTCGTCGAGCTCGCGAAGTATGGGTCACTCCAACGTCTGGAACTCCCATCCCAAGAACTACGGTCCTGGATCAAGGACCTGGTAAATTATTATTATTTTCACTCCTAATTTTACTTCAATTCCTCAAATTTGGTCGTCTTGTTCGTTTATTTAGTAAATATCCATTTTTTTTCCCTTTGTTCAAGAATGTTTTCTTCGGTTTAGTTGTCAAATTAGCCGTCGGTAATAAGAAATATTACACATTTATCATGCAATCTCGGTTCTTTATTATTTGAATAAAAAGTGAAGTTTTAATTTGGATTGTAAGGTCGTTGTCATCGTGTTGATCGTGCAATCTGTGTTCCGGTGAATGTTATTGACTATTAGCTCCACGAAAACTTAAATTGTAAGTGGAAGATGAAGATGCTGGCACATGCAACAATCTTTGGGGTTATTGCAACATTTTTGTTAGCTACATTCGATGTAATGCCTATAAACTATTATTATAGGCAATAATAGGTTGAAGGGACTTAAGTAGATTTGTTGATTTACTATTTGGGTTGGTACACAGTGGTGCTTAATTATTAGATTGTTATGGTTTGGATTTCGAAGTTGGTATAAGAAAAGTGGTCGTCTGCATAGTCGACCGTGCGGTTTTTAGTTTCTCAAAATAAGGGTCGAATGCCACGACTGGCTCTCCTAATCAGACTTTGAGTCTGATTTCTTTATTTTTTTCCGGTTGGGCCTATACAAGAGTCTATTAGGGTTTCTTGTGTAGAGTCGAGGGAGATTGTAGATTTCAAGAAATTGGTCTGTCTCAGATTGTGCAGACTTTTTCATATCAAATACTTGTATTTAGCGCAATCATCAAGGTTAGTGATTGTAATTAGTGAAGACTGTTTTTGTTATCTTTTTGGGGTTGTTTTACTCCTATATTTTTCTCCTAAATATAATTTTGTGAATTTTATTATACGTTTCTACATTTTTAAAAATGAAGTTAAAGAAATGTGAGTCTCGCTTCATTGTGTTCTTCACCATGTACTGTTTGCCACCTTGTGCTCCCTTGATATGAACCTTGCTCCTTGCTTGCACCTAGCGACATGACAAACTGATACCAATTGAATTAGGAATCTATGATTTTTTATCTCTACTATTAATTGAATTAGGAACCTAGGATTTTTTATATCTACTATTATAAGGTGGCTTGAAAACGGTTCAAAATGATCCGTCTAAACCGTATGTATATCCTTAATTAAAAATTAAGATAAAAAATTGTAACTAATAACTTGACTACCTGATATTATCTATAACATATCCTAATTAAAATATAAGCATATCTATAAAAAATCTGAATTAAAATATATTCAAACCATATCTATAACAAATTATAATTTAAACTATTTTCAACCTTATCAGAGGAAATATAATATTTTTTGTGCAACACCAGTAAAAATTGTAACCCATCCTAGGTGTTTTCTATGCTTAGTTGCTAGCACTCTACACATGCAATGCACTCATACTTAAATGTATAGGAAGTTGAACCAATCGAATATTAAGTGGGTAGTTTAAAATAATTGGACCCCACAGATAACTATAGTATTACTAATATCCACCTATATAATTTAAACCCATCTCTAGGGAAGATCCCCCCCTTACCTCTGTTGTGTGATTGCTTTCAGTTTCCTTGTCTTTTGTTGTTTCCTTTTTATACTCCAGCTCAATGGACAGATTCTTCTGTTTCCACTCGTCATTGTGATGTTTCCCCTCTCTTTTCCACGTGGAGTATTTGACTGTGGGTTGGACCAAATAGGCTCTAAAAATATGAGTCAAACAGCTGGTGCCAAACGAACTTCATGGTGCTTGACTGCCGCATAGAGCCTAAATCATATTGCCAGAAGAAGATTGCTTTGGATACTCTTTTCTCCAAAAGCAACAATATGTGGCTACATTCTTGATTATATAAAAAATTGCATCTTTTCTTTTTGAGAAAAATAAAGGTGACCCAAGTGCTACCCATATTCAGGCCTTTTATATATTTATATTTTTGGTGACATCCCAGTTATTCCAAGTGGGCAACTCTGTAATTAGGTATATGGGATGTGAGCAGTTGCATTCTTTGATATCCATTTGTTGACAGTGACTGTCCTTTAGATAGAAAAAAGGGATAGCTGTATTTAGTAGCCAACAATCCAACGCAAAGGGACTAAAGTAGATTCTTTGATTTACTCTTTGGTGTGGGTGTGGCTCTCACGTGCGACCCACTACAAGGAGAAAAATAGTTATGGTGCACAATGGTGGTTTATGATTAGATCCTTTCTGGTTTGAATGTCAAAGTCTGTATAAGAGAATTGGCCGTTTTCGTAGTCGATCGTGATGTTGCCTGTTTATTTTATGGAAGCTAACGGGCGATCACAGCGATTGGGTTTCCTAGTCTGACTTTGATTCAGTTTCCTATTTTTGTTGGGCCTATATAAGGGTCTCTTAGGGTTTCTCGAGTCTAGGGGAATGGAGGTTTCATGAAAATTGGTCCTGATCTTGGATTGTGCGAACTTTCATGTCAAATGCTTGGATTTGGTGCAGTCATCAACTTGAATGATTGTAATCAAGTGAGAGACAGTTTGATCTCTGGTTTGGCTTTGTTTTACGTAATTTCTTTGTCAAAGATGAAAAAAATATTATTATCGATTTAATTAGATGTTTCTACAGTTAAAATAAATAGAAATGTGAGTCTCGCTAGTTGCTTGACAATAAGATGGGAAAAAAATATTATTATCGATGTAATCAAGTGAGAGACAGTTTGATCTCTGGTTTGCTTTGTTTTACGTAATTTCTTTGTCAAAGATGAAAAAAATATTATTATCGATTTAATTAGATGTTTCTATAGTTAAAATAAATAGAAATGTGAGTCTCGCTAGTTGCTTGACAATAAGATTAGTCCAGAAATTATAATTTTAGTTTATATTTTAGATAACTTTTATTTATTAATTATTTCTCAATTACTTATGTGAAAGAAAAATTTATATAGGTTTAAATTAGAATTATTAATCTTAAACAAAAAGAAGAAGGAGATGATCATATCTACGTTTATCACATCTCCAACCAACATCTTGATCTACTTTTAACAACTATTAAAAGCTAAAGCTAATAAATGGTGGTGGTTCAGGAATATCCACTTAATCATATATCATATTTGTGTAGTATTTACTTTCAACAACTTTTAAAATCTAAAGCTTATAAAGGGTGGTTCGGGAATATCTACTTAATCAAAACACAAATTTGTGTAATGTTTCTGATGCAGAACAGCACATACCAATTCGGTTTGCAAGCATTTGCAACCGTGATTATGACTACATGATTCCAACTCTCTTTTGCAACTTGCAGCCAAACAAGCTAAAAATCTAACTCTTTTGGAACAAAAACTACATAATTTACATACAAGCACGACAGCCTGAATAACATACCAAACATCATACAACAGCTCACTGAGCACAAACTTTTCAAAATGCAAACAGCACAAAACAATACTGTATGAAGACAAGAAGTTTAAAGAAGGACTTACCCACACCCGAGTTTCATGCTATATCTACTCGATCCCCTGTCATTCTCATTTCCCTCATTTCATGCTATTTATCTCTACAACCAACCACTTACTCTCATGCAATCTATATCCCCTTTGCATAACTCTCAATCCTTCTATGTAGGAGTATATTAGGAGTGAGAGTTATGCAAAGGGGATGTGGATTGCATGGTAGTAAGTGAAATAGGGAAATGGGGATGTGAGTTTCATGCAGATGGAAGGGGAGTAGATATAGCATGCATATGGCAGGGGATCGAGTATATGTAGCATGGAATGAGAGTGTGGGTAAGTCCTTCTTTAAGCTTCTTGTCTTCATACAGTATATAAGTTAAGTTTGTGCTCAGTGAGCTGTGGAATTATGTAGTTTTTGTTCCAAAAGAGTTAGATTTTTAGCTTGTTTGGAGAGTTGGAATCATGTAGTCATAATCATGGTTAAAGAATTCAGACATGCAAATGCTTGTAAAACGAATTGGTAGGTGTTGTTATGCATCAGAAACATTACACAAATTTGTGTTTTGATTAAGTGGATATTTTCGAACCACTCTTTATCAGCTTTAGCTTTTAAAAGTTGTTGAAAGTAAAACATTACACAAATTTGATATATGATTAAGTGGATATTCCCGCACCACCCTTATCAGCTTTAGCTTTTAATAGTTGTGAAAGTAGATGTTGGTTGGAGATGTGATAAACGTAGATACGATTACCTCCTTCTTCTTCTTTTTGTTTAACACAAATAATTTTCATTTAAACCTATATAAATTTTCCTTTCACCCAAGTAATTAATAAATAAAAGTTATCTAAAATATAAACTAAAATTATAATTTCTGGGCTAATCTTATTGTCACATTTTTACAGGGAAGCTCCATCATGTCAACCATACAAATAGATTAAAATGATCCAATAAACAAGTGCAAATTACTGACATAGCAGCACTAATCACCAAGTCCAAGACTTCATGAAATTCACTGTGGTGTTTCCCCCTTTTTTAGCATCTGAAGTATTTGATTGTGGGTTGAAGCAAATAGGCTCTAAAAATACGAGTCAAACAGCTGGTGCCAATCTAACTTCATGGTGCTTGACTGCCGCATAGAGCCTAGATCAGATTGCCAGAAGAAGATTGCTTGGGATATTCTTTCTCTCCAAAAGCAACAATATTGGCTACATTCATGATTACGATAAAAGAATTACATGTTTGCTTTTAGTCTTCGCTACATTTTGCTTTTAGTTTTTTTTTTTTTTTCCATTTTTATACTCCCAACTCAATGGGCACATTTTCTGTTTCAAGTCTTTTCACTGTGGTGGTTCCCCCTTTTTTTGCATCTGAAATATTTGATTGTGGATTGAAGCAATAGGCTCTAAAAATACGAGTCAAACAGCTGGTGCCAATCTTCGTGGTGCTTGACTGCCGCATAGAGCCTAAATCAGATTGCCAGAAGAAGATTGCTTTGGATAATTCTTTTTCTCCAAAAGCAACAATATTTGGCTACATTCATGATTACGATAAAAAAAAATTACATGTTTACTTTTGTTAATTAGCTGAGAAAATTAAAGGTGACCAGTCATGCTTCACTCCTAGAATATGCTGAGCCGAATACATAACTTAAATTCTAAGTTACATGACATAAGAATACATAGTACTGCATCAGTATCTGCATTCACGATTGTCGCATGTAAGGTTGTAGGATTGGTTTATCTATCTAAGACTAAAAACACTTGTTACAACTGGAAAAAGGCTTCGTTCACACAATCTGGAAATCTCATTACACTACAAGTTACAAGCTACTAACCTAGAATACATGTTAACATACGATTACAAAATGAAAGGAGAAACCCTGGAATATAAGCCTTCAGCTCCAACATTCCATTCTTTTTGTGCAATCTCCACCATGTTATACCACAAGTGGCCTACTGATCAAATACTAGGTCGTCAAACGACATGCAAGTTCCAACCAAAGAATGTTCGGGATAAATAAACTATGGATGATATCCGTTTGAAGAAACCGATTTAGGGTGAAGTGATTTGGTAGATAAGGAAGTGGTATAAATCATTATACCGTCAAAGTCTGTAATTCCTAACACTCCAATATACATCGCAAAAGAAGTCGATCAATCCGAACATAAAAGTCTACAAGTCCTTAGCACTATAATCACAAACACCTACAACTTCTATATGAAATGCAGTTTGAAGAAAATTATGGGTCACCCATTGCTATTTTCTTAGCAATAATTCCATTTTTGAGGGATCACGTGGTTGATAAGGTTTGACACAGTGCTTAAGTCAGTGTCACATAGGTTTAGAACAAAATTCATATTAATTTATTAAACTTAATCGATACTCAATAGAGTTAACAACATAATCGATACTCAACTTCCATTATTGCAAAGATTTCGTCCCATGTGACCCTAATGTTCTCTTCCTCCCCATCCTGTAACCTAGCAACCATAAACAACCAATCGGCAAACCTAAACTATTATTATCTTGCAAGTATAAGAGTACGTTTTTCAATCTATGTGCGCAGAAAGGCACAACACGATACAAGGACATAATACAATGAAGGGCCCTGCTAGGAGCGAGCAGCCTCGCAACCAAGGTATATAAAATTGAACATATGTTCTCTTGTTGTGTGGTAGTATTTTGTACAGCGGGGTGAAGTAACCTTTTGTTGTTTCTCTCGACAATTTTTTTCCCTTTCCTTAGCAAAGAATATTTAAACCGGCCTTCTACTACCTACCAAGAGTTTTTTTACTTTTGTGAGCTGTGTTCTCCAAAACATATGTTCTGTATGTTCTCCAAGAGCAGAGCATAATAAAAGGTTATGTATGATTTGGTATTATAAGTTTTAGGTATTCTGGCCAAATTCTTAATCAGGAAAAGTGTATGTATCAAGTCCCATGTTCCCTCTTTCTTTCTTTCTTTCTTTCTTTCTTTCTTTTTAGAGCCACGTTCTCATTCTAGCTAAGACAAGTTTTGGCACCCTCATGCAATGTTGTAAAAATCGCTAGGCGGACTCGGTGCGGCGGAGGTCCGCCTAGCGCCTAGCCCGCCTAGCCGGCGCCTAGGCGCCGCCTAGATTTTTTTTTTTGAAAATTTTGAAAATTTTGAAAATTTTGAAAATTGAAAATTGAAATTTGAAATTTCAATGTTCTAAAATCCAAATACTATCTTAAAACCCAAACAAATATCCAAAATACAACTAAGAATAAACAAAATAAAAAAAAAATAAAAAAAATTTCAAAAAATCCACCGCCTAGGGGCGCCTAGGCCCGCCTAGGGGCGCCTAGGGCCCGCCTAGCCGCCTAGCCCACCGCCTAGGGGGTTTTCGGTGCGGTGGGCCGGCGCCTAGGGGGTTTTCGGTGCGGTGGGCCGGCGCCTAGCGCCTAGGCCGATTTTAGAACACTGCCCTCATGATACATTGTTCCTTGGAACCAATACAACTCCAAAGTGTATTAAATAATAAGAAAAACAAAACAAGTAGCCATTCCTAGGTGTCCGAAATTCTTTTGCCACCCATAAACTTTGGTCGGGTTTGGTTGAGTCCGGGGAAAAACCTACATGTTTGGTGGATCGGGGTCCTTTCAGCTTGATGCGTTGTTTGAGTCAGGGTTGAGGCAGGGTTCGGTTCAAAACAATAACCCTATTTGTGACATGCATCAAACTGTCCTGTGAGGCTACACTGAAATGGAGACTTGCACAAACTCCATGAGATGCTATAACAAACGCACCCTCTCTAGTGATGGAAGTAACCTCAGGTGCTAGAAGTTAAACAGAGAGGAGAACAAGTAAGCTTGACCAGACTACAAACTAAACATATATACTGGAAAATGTACAAGTTAGGCCCAAATGTGAAGAATGTACTACCAACCATATCGGCAACTTTAGGAGCAATTTGGTGTACAAACCATAATCCGGCGAGAAATGGAGGCCCTGAAGAAGAATACTTAGATTGTTGGTGCCGAATTTGCATGGGTTTGTTATATCTTGCTGTCTGCGTTCTTTGAGCAAACCATGAGCCCTGTAAATAGTAGTAGCACTGGCAACTAACTGTTATAAAATAGTATAGCACTGGCAACCAATTGTTATAAAATAGTAGTAATCATAACAGCAGGACACATGCATTCGCTTGACAAACATGCATGCCGATGAATATTTACAATTTGGATCAATAATGTTTGATTAGAACAGCCCAAACACCTCTTACACACTTAAGAGGAAAATATCCAGAGGCTAAATGTACAACCTCACAAAGGATAAAATGAAATATTAACAACCGCTTGGATGTTTCTAACCGTAGAAAGGAAACAAAGCAAAATAAAAGCCTAAAGGAGAAAATAAAATAGAATAAAAATAGGTTCTATTTGATCCTGAACGAATGTATGACGATTTTATTTATGCGTTTAATCTTAAAGAAAGAGTCTGTTAAGGAAAATGAGTCCAAATTTGTCAATCAAAATTGTCAAGGAGCCCTGCAATGTAAGCCTAAAATATTTTATATTCATTTACTTTTTTGGGTTTTATATTGTCGCCTTTCTTGTGAGAAAGTTGTGATTTTAGATCTCATTAGATTCTACACTGATTTCTTTCAAATCAATGTGCCTACAGTTTGGACCTTTTAGAGTCCAAATTTGTCAATCAAAATTGTCAAGGAGCCCTGCAATGTAAGCCTAAAATATTTTTATATTCATTTGCTTTTTTGGGTTTTATTTTGTCGCTTTTCTTGTGAGAAAATTGTGATTTTAGATCTCATTAGATTCTACGCTGATTTCTTTCAAATCAATGGGCCTACAGTTTGGACCTTTTACATTACCACCTGGTCTGCTTTAATTAATTTTTATAGTTTACAGTGTCGCTCTCATTGTGTATTGTAGATATTTGTCTATGATACTTGAATTAGAGACCACATTATGACCTTTTAATTTATAACATAGGTGTACAGTGTACTGTAACTGAAGGTATACTTTAGACATTGATTATGCTAGAGACTGATTAGCCTGATGGAGTATTGTGGTCCAGTCCATTTACTTTTTTGGGTCTCACAACTCATTTTGAAGGATTTTTCTAATCCCTGTGACTGCACAGATAATCTGATCATTTTGTTTGCTGGCCATTTTTCCTCTTTTTTTGCCCTTTGAAAAGCTTTACATATATAATTATATATCATGTCATCAATTTATTTCCTCAATGTTCTGATTTCCATTTGCTAATATCTTTCAGTCGGGTGTGTGGCAACCCGCATGGGTTGATTCGGAAGTATGGTCTAATGTGCTGCAGGCAGTGCTTCCGCAGCAATGCCAAGGGGATTGGCTTCATCAAGGTAATTAGAGGGAGTGATATTTTTCAAAGGTTTGAAACCTCTAAATTACAACCCACCTGCTCTCTATGTACCCATGACAAAGCACCATTCATGCCCAGTTCTAATCTGGCTGCCTTAATTATTGTATATATTCAAATTACTGACTCGTTTTGAAAGTTTTTTGTTGTTTGCTTTATTGTTATGGAGTGTCTAATATAAGTTTGTTTTTATGGTGTTTCAGTACCGCTAGATGGAGAGCAGTTCTTAATTCAAGGAAACTGGCAGGATTTGGAGAAGACTCGCAGATTATATGTAATTCTGGATTTTGCATTTCCTTTTTACCTGAAGTTTATGAAGGATAATATGTAGTACGTTAGGAAGAACCTTCTGGTTATTGGCAATTGAGTTTTAGTTTATTTGTGTCCTTGGAAGATTGTACCAGGATATGCTAATTAAAGTGTGCTAGCTGCATCATGTAGCTTTCAACCATCTGTCGCTTTTTGTGGTGGATCCATTTTTATTGCCTTCTTTTAACTTTTAAATTTTGGTGGTGGTGGCGGTGGTGGTGGTGGTGGTGGTGAAGATTCTGTACATTTTGGTGGTTTTGTGTTGAGAACCATAATGGCCGTTTTGCTGGTTCTTCGATGAATTATTGTTCACTTATTCAGCTGGATTTGTACTTTTCACTTTTGTACTTACGGCATGTTACTCTTCAACTACTTGGGGGTTCCTGTTGGAGAGATATCATTAAGGGGTTCTTGAATAAAAGTATCTTTTTGAAAGTGTAAAAGTGGTACTTGCAGCATGTTGAGTTGTAATGCACTTGCAGCAAGTGTCATTTTTCGAAATGTGTTTGGATGCAGTCTTTTTTGTAACCTGCAAGTGAGGAGGATGAGTTTTTGTTTTAATGGTTGAAAGTTGAGAAAAAATGAGTTTGATTGTTTGGACGGTTATTGAGCGTGGATATTGGTTGGAGATGGGGTAAATAATTAAAAACTTAAAAACTTTTATATATAAATAAAATTGACATATAATTTTTTTGTGTGTATATATTATTAAAAAATTAAGACCATTATATAAATAATTAAAAAAGATTATGTATTTAAAATTAAAAGTTGATAACTTTAATCAAATTATTAACCAATTTTATGCTTAAACTCATTATTATTATTATTATTATTATTAGGTTTAATTGCACTTTGATACCCTCAACTATTTCTGTTTTACAACTTGATACCCTAAACTTTTTTGTAACAAGTAGATACCCGAAAATTTTTTTGGACGAAAATACCCATGGTCAAACTTGAAAATTACTCCTCCCCTTTTCGCTTCCGGCTGCCTCCCCTCCCGGCCACCCGCCCCCGCCTCTCCCCCTAGGGCACGGCTGTAAGCCCCTAGATTTTAAAATATTATTTTTATAATTTTAAATAGCATTTATATATTTAAAATGAGTTATTATACTTATTAGAAATTTTCTAGAATTTTTAAATAATTTTTAAAATAATTTTTTAAAAGCTAAAAATATCATTTTGTAATTATTTAAATTATTTTATATTAGTTTGTAATTTATTAGATTGTTTTTAAGTCGGTTTGCAATTTTTGCATTGTCTGTGCAAATTAGAATTTGCACAGAACACTGCAGGATAGATTTTGCAAATTAGGTTTGGCATTTTGCTAAGGCGGTAGGGTTAGTTTGTAAAACCCCAAACTTGGGGGACCTAACCGTAAAACACCCGTCACCCCCCCCCCCCCCCCCCCACCCCCGACCTCGCCGACGACCGACGATCGGCCGACCTAAACCCTAATTTTTCGTAACCCTAGCCCTAATCCGACCGACTTTTCGACCCTATAAATCAACCCCGACCCCAAACCCTAACCCAACACTATTTTCCGACGACCTCAGCACCGCCCTAACACCCTTCTTCTTCGACGAGCTCGTCGGAGTTAGCGTCTTGCCATCGCCGCCGTTCCAGCCCTCGTCGTAGCCTCGCACCAGCACTACCTTGTTCGCCTCAACGAGACGAACCCAGCGCCACCCTTCGCAACCGACCCCGACGCCTACGGCTGCCGCTAGCACCCCCTACAGTTTCCTCGCGCCGGACACGTACGTGTCCCTTTGTATTTACTTCACCCCGTGTCTCGTTTTCACATGGATTACTCGTTTTGTGTCGGTGAGTTTGATGGTGGACTCCGACACGAGAAACTCGTGTTGTGCGTGTCGTGCACACTTTGGACACAGGACTCATGTGTCTTCGTGTCCCTAACTGTCAGGACGCGAAGACACAGAACCATTGGGCTAATGGGTTGGTTATCGGGTTTGGGTTGTTTTTCCAACCCGTTAATCTATTTCACAATAAAACTAACCCAAGCCCTAACCTGACCAGCAAGCTTGAGTTGGCCCCCTTGTCAGCCGAGTGGCGCTCTGTCACGCCCCAGAACCAGAATACTGGAGAGCGGGGGAATGACTCAGCCAGCTACGTATTACGGGTAGATGAATACCGTATAATACGATCAATGCTGTCTAAAAGACGAGGGGGTGTATACTACATGAAAGTCTCACTATGGTCACTTCACATCTATTGTCTCAATCATTCAAATAAGAAACAGAAATAGAGAACATGTAAGAATAAGCAGTAAGGCATCCCAAACACTCAGTCAAATGTTCTCGATACCTGGCTTTACAAAACATAGCCAGATGATGTAGCAAAGTGTACACAATTGTTATCAGCTGCAATCTGACTTAAATACAATTATGTAAGAGTAAGTACAAGACAATCCGACTAACATGTCGGTGCCAAACGGCAAGGTATTAAGTAAATAACAAAACCAGCGGGGAAGTAAGGAACCCACTCGAGTCCTCCTGCGATTATCCCTCTAGTATTGACCATCTTGGAGGTGGAAGTAAGCTGAGTCCTCGGGAACCGGCTCTAGATCTGGCCATGCAAAACCAGAGAGGTTAGACCTCTAATAGCAAGTACCGCAAGGAAGCACGATATGAGGAATTAAAACCAGTAAATAGGAGAATATAGTAATAGATCTCTGCTTGCTACTGGGATTCACATAACGTCACGACACTTCGAACCAACCTCCCAACCAAACAAGGACAGAAGTTGGCCCGTCATGTCTCGACACTCTGATCATCTCAGTTAGTCAACAAAGTAGGTACAGTACACAACCAAATCAATTTAAACGGCCATGCAACTACTACGGCTTGCTATTATGGGTTCCAAGTTATCTTGGAGTTATGCGATAAAGGATTCCTCAGTTCTTACTATGTACAAGTAAGGCTAGTTTACCCAGTCAATCAATTGCGCCAATCATGAATTAGACGAGTCCTAGCGGGATGCCCGTCATCAATATACAATATACAATAGATAATATAACCAGATACCGCTCCCTGCCCGTATAGCAGATTTGCAGTATCTGTGGGGACCAACCGGCCTGTCGGGCACTACTAGTCCCAAGAGGGCTGCCATGTAAGAACTCGGGAATCCATTCTCTCCATGCAATCATTATTTTATTTAACTTAATAGTCTCTACGTTGAGTGAAATCTCATGCCGTGGATCATGGTTATTCAAATGAGTACTTCCGTACAAGTACGATATGCCCAACTCTACAACGATACCCGTGCGGTTAGGTTGTAGGTCTTACATAGCGTAATGCAACAATCAAAACTAACCACGGAATAATCATGCCTTGACCATCAAGTACACATGCTGCTTTGGTAAAAATAAATAAATAAATAAATTGAAGCCTGCATGTGTGCATGTATGTCAATATTCGGGATCGGCCAATCGATTATAATAGTTCATAGTTAATATGAACATGTCTCATTCATTCAATTTAATAAGACGACTAGCCAGTCTCTTAGTTCCAACTAGGAACGCATGATCAATCATTAGTCAAGTAACAGTTGGGGTCAATTCGTGACAAGGTATAAAAGTCAAATTAGTATTAAGCATGGTCGAGTCCATAACTAGTATAAAATAGTTGGTAACATATTCTTGAAGCCATGGAAAAGATCTACAAATTTCATGTTGGGAGTTGGAAGAAATTCTAGCCACAATTTCATCAATTAGGACATATAACAGTCAGAAACAACCAAAATAGGCATTATGCGGCATATTCTGCGACATGCATATGGACTAACTGCGACATGCGGCTCATGCGGCATATGCGGCCCAACTGCGATACCATATGCGCCTACTGCGACATGCGCCTCATGCAGCTCATTCGCGACAGCATCATGCGCCTACTGTGACATGCGCCTCATGCGGCTCATTCGCGACACCATCATGCGCCTACTGCGACATGCGCCTCATGCGGCTCATTCGCGACACCATCATGCGCCTACTGCGACATGTGCCTCATGCGGCTCATTCGCGACACCATCATGCGCCTACTGCGACATGCGCCTCATGCTGCAGATGAATATAGAACGAACAAAATACTTCTTCCATAACTTCCACAAAACAAATCGAAATCTAACTTTTCAAAAGCCAAACTTTAGTAGAATTAAATTCTCTACAACATGGAACCACTTATTTTCGAAAACAACAATGTTTGATAGATCAAAACCCTAAAATTCATATGAAAACCAAAACTTAAAACTTAGATCTACACCCAACCATCCATGGAAATCAAGAACTTCAAGACCTAAACTTGTAGAGGAAGAGAAGATGAACAACATGGACTAAAAATAAATGGAGATGCATGAAATCCCTCATGGTGTGCAAGATGTACTTGCCTCTCCAAATGGGTGGGTGGGAGAGTAATGGAGGAAGAAGAAGAGAAATAGTGAAGTGAATGAAGAGAGAGAAAGGGGATGAGCTTTAAATGAGGAAGTGGTGGTAGGTGGGTTCGGTTCATGATGAACCAACAAAACCGAAAACAAAACAATCTAGGCCGAACCCAAAAAGCAAAGTAAAAACAGAGAATAAAAATACAGAAAGTTAAATGCAGAAAAATAATTGCAGGAAATAAATTAGCATAAAATTAAAGGAATTTAAATACAGAATAATACATGATAAATATTAAATAAATACGTTCCAACAGTATATGTATTTAGAATATGTATTCCGGGAACGGGAAGTGACATCTCTACCCTCCTTAGAAAAATTCCGTCCTCGGAATTTCAAATCCAAGCATGATAGGAACATCGGGGCTAAACTAATCTAAGTACAAGTAATTTGAGTAAGTAGCTATTCTACAATGTCAAATAGCAAGTAACATATCTATATTTAACTATCGACGACACCAAGCAATTCTACTCATAAGGTGACAAGCATGAGGAGTTAAGACAATCAAGGTATACAGAAAAAGATATACCTTGTGAGTCAAACAGGTGCGGATACCATGATCAGATATCATCCTCACGTTCCCACGTTGACTCCCCTAAAGAGTGATGACCCCAAGCAACTCGGACAAGGCTAATTGTTCGGTTCTTGAGTATCTTCTCTCTTCGGTCCAAAATGGACACAGGCTGTTCCTCGTAAGACAGGTTGGTACCAACAACCAGCTCAGAATGATCAAGGATATGGCTTGGGTCCGATATATACCTTCGCAACTGAGATACATGAAACACGTCATGCACCTCTCGTAACGAAGGTGGAAGGGATAAACGATAAGCAACATCGCCTATCCGATCAAGGATAACAAACGGGCCCACGTACCGCGGACTCAACTTCCCGCGAACGCCAAATCTAATGACCCCACGGGTAGGTGAGATCCGTAAGAACACGTGGTCCCCAACGGAAAACTCTAGCGGCCTATGATGCTGGTCCGCCCAATGACGATGTCGATCCTGCGCAACTCGAAGTCGCTCTCTAATTCCCTTGACCAGTTCAACTGTCTGGACAATCATTTCCGGGCCTAACATCTTCCTCTCCCCGATATCATCCCATGCCAGTGGCGACCTACACTTCTTACCATATAGTGCTTCAAATGGCGTCATCTGGATACTGGCTTGATAACTGTTGTTATAAGAAAACTCAATTAAGTGCAGGTGGCTCTCCCAAGATCCTCCAAAATCTAGGGTGCAAGCTCGCAACATATCTTCTAGGGTCTGAATTGTTCTTTCTGATTGCCCGTCTGTCTGGGAATGGTAAGCCGTACTAAATCTTAACTTGGTACCCAAACTATGATGTAAGCTCTTCCAGAAATGTGATGTAAAGCGGGTATCTCGGTCTGACACAATGCTGATGGAGACTCCATGCTGCCTGACTATCTGCTGCATATACAACTCTGCCAACTTTTCTGTAGATTACCCTACTCTGAAAGGAAGAAAGTGTGCCACCTTTATAAGCCGATCTACTATCACCCAAATAGCATCTTTACCACTTGGTGATCTCGGTAAACCGGTCACAAAGTCCATTGTGATGTGTTTCCACTTCCATTCTGGGATAGGAAGTGGTTGCAATAACCCAGCTGGCATTTGCTGTTCTTCCTTCACTTGCTGACATACCAAGCAACGGGAAACAAATCTAGCTATCTTCCTCTTCATCCCGTTCCACCAGAAGTGCTGCTTGATATCTTGGTACATCTTGGTCCCCCCAGGGTGTATAGAATATTGAGAACTGTGAGCTTCTGCCATAACCTCCTGTCTGATATCTCCACTAGGCACACATAGGCGTGATCCAAACCTAAGCGTACCATCTTCATGAATTTGTATCTCCTTTCTGAGTTCCTGACTCACATTCTGCTCTAAGCTTCTGAATCCTTAGGTCCTGTGCCTGAGCTACCTTGATCCTGTCTACCAAGTCGGATTGAACTTGTAAACTTGTTAGAACTCCTACATCACTAGGAAGTATAACTTCGATGGCCATCTCCTGAAGGTCTTTTAAAATGTGCTTCTGGGTTGTCAACATAAATGCGTCGCCTCTCCTGCTAAGAGCGTCTGCTACCACATTAGCCTTGCCTGGATGATACTGAAGCTCCACGTCGTAATCCTTGATCAACTCCAACCATCTTCTCTGCCTCATGTTCAGCTCCTTCTGAGTAAAGATGTACTTCAGACTTTTGTGGTCTGTGTACATATCCACTCGATCACCATATAAGTAATGCCTCCATAGCTTCAAAGCAAATACTACTGCCGCCAACTCCAAGTCATGAGTTGGGTAATTCTTCTCGTGGTCTCGAAGTTGCCTGGATGCATACGCTATTACCTTCCCATGCTGCATAAGGACACATCCAAGTCCTTTACCTGACGCATCACAATATACAGTGAAACCTCCGGGCCCAACTGGCAATGTAAGAATAGGCGCTGATATCAACTTCTGCTTCAGATTCTCAAATGATACCTGGCATTCTGCTGACCAGACGAATGGTACATCCTTCCGTGTCAAGCGGATCATAGGTGCTGAAAGCCTTGCAAAGTCTGATACGAACCTTCTGTAATATCCTGTCAATCCCAAGAAACTCCGCACATCAGCTACGGTCTTGGGTACTGGCCAACTCTCTACTGCTTCTACCTTCTTGGGATCCACTGCTACTCCAGCTTCTGATATGATATGTCCCAAAAATAAAATATGATCCGACCAAAACTCACACTTGCTGAGCTTGGCATACAACTGGTTCTCTCTCAGAACCTGTAACACTTTCCTGAGGTGGTCTTCATGCTCCTCTTCACTGGCAGAATATATGAAAATGTCGTCAAGAAATACAACAACAAACTGATCTAAGTATGGCATAAAGATGCGGTTCATCAGATCCATAAATATTGCTAGAGCATTGGTCAAACCAAATGGCATTACTAAGAATTCATAATGCCCATACTTCGACCTGAATGCTGTCTTGGGAATATTCTCCTTCCGAACCCTCACTTGATGATACCCTGAACGAAGATCTATCTTGGAGAAAACTCTAGCTTTGCTCAACTGATCAAACAAGTCGTCGATCCTGGGTAGTGGGTACTTGTTCTTTACTGTCGCCGCGTTATGCTTCCTGTAATCAATGTACAATCTGGATGACCCATCCTTCTTTCCCACAAGTACCACTGGTGCTGCCCATGGTGATATGCTAGCTTGGATGAACTTCTTCTCCTTCAGTTCCTCTATATGCTGATATACCTTGGCCTGCTCTGAATCCGCCATTCTGTAAACTCGATCTGATATCGGTTTAGTTCCAGGTGCCAATTCTATACTGAACTCAATATCTCTAATCGGTGGTAGCCCTGGAAGTTCTTCGGGAAATACGTCTAGAAATTCTTTAACTACCTTCGGAACTTGAACTTCTTCCATTGCCGTTATTACTCTCTGCTCTTATTGAGTTGCCTCTGATCTGACTAAGGTGAATCTCTTCATGCCTGGAATATCAAAAGATACACTCCCTCTACGACAATCTATCGTCGCATGACTGTCTTTCAGTCAGTCCATGCCTAAGATAACGTCGAAATTTCCAACAGGAAATTCTATCAACCGGGCGGGTAAGGAATGTCCACAAACTACAACGCTACACGCTAGAATAACTCTATTAACTCCTACGAGCCCATTGCCAGTGAGTATATTCAACCACCCTGGCAATGCCTCGAACTCCATTCCTAGCCGTGTCGCAAATTATGCAGATATAAATGAGTGTGATGCTCCTGAATCAAACAATGCTACTGTGGGATATGAGGCAACGAGAATGTTACCTGCCACAATATCTTCCGATGCTAATGCCTCCTCTAAGGACCGAGTGAATGCCTGCCCTCGACCTCCTTGTTGGTTCCCATGTTGCGGCCTAGCCTGGTGCTGCTGCTGGCCCCTGCCTTGATGATGCTGGGGTGGTCTATGCTGGTGTTGCTGCATCGACGGTCCCTGTTGCCGAAATATCTGAGCCTGTGGCATTAACGGACGTTGGGCCAATGGTCTCACTGCCACTGCGGGTCCTCGATACTGTCCTGCCCCTGGTGCTGGCAGAGCAGGAAACTGCTGTACTGGTCCTCCTGACCTCGAATTCATGGGACATGTGGTAACCCGATGATCTGGATTTCCACATATCAAACACAGTCCGTTCAATGCCCGACACACATCTCTAGTGTGTCCCATCTTCCCACAATAAGTGCAGCCCGCTGGAGGTTGCTGATTCTTCCTCTGTTGCTGCTGCTGCCTGGGTGGTGGTGCTGGCCCTCGCATTGCCACATCGTGAATGCGAATGCCAAGGGATGGTGTTGTTGTTCGGGGCGCTGCTCCCCCTCCTCCTTCAATCTGACTGTGAGATCTCTTCTGACCTCCAGTCCTCGTCGTGATCCTTTGAATGGTGATCTCATGCCTTCGGGTTGCCGTCAATACTTCGTCAAAAGTCTGATAATTGTGCCCCTCTATCAATTGCAAGATCTCAAGGTGAAACCCTTGCTGAAATCTCGTAGCCCTCTGGCTCTCCGTTGCTACCATCTCTGGGGCAAACCTGCTCAATCTGCATAACTCCGCTGCATAAGCATCTACCGTCTTGCCGGCCTGCTTGAGGTTGATAAACTTCTGTTGTAGCTCAAACTGCGCCACAACTCCATAGTACTTCGTCTTGAATCTTGCGATAAAATTATCCCAAGCAACAGGACGTCTGATGCCTACTTCTTCTGATTCCCTCCAATCACGTGCGAGATCCTGAAGCAACAACTTCACTTGATCCACACGTTCTTCCGCCGGCACCTTAGCTGCTGTCAAAATAGCCTCAATATCCTTAAGCCATGCATCTGCTGAGATGGCATCTTCCGTGCCCTCAAAACGGCGAGGGTTGTACTTGCAAAACCTGGCTGATGCTCCTGAATCTGTCCTTGTCCCTCTTTCCAATGCCGTCTGCAATCCTCGGTTGAGTAGTACGTTATGCTCTTGCAACTGAGTGTGCATGCGCTGCTGGGCTAACATCTGGTGTTGCTGAGTAGCCATCATCCCTCTCATGATCTCAAAAGGGCTGGTGTGTCTACTTCCACAGGTGTAACGCCCCAGTCCCAAAATACGTAGGACTAGGAACGTAGACATGCCAGCTGTATTCATACGAAGTATACTCCAATATATGGAAGCCTCGTATAAACATAAGCTGTAAAATGCAGTAGAACTATAACTAATCTCATCCACAAGAATAAAAGATATCATATAATCAACTATGAATTTGTCTTGATACAATATGTTGGGCGGAGACAAATCCACTACCAACAAAATAAGAAAAAGTACATAGAAATGAAATGAGTGGCGAGCGAAGCGAAGACGATCCAAGTGCAATCATCCTCGAAAAATAGCAACGAACAAGGCTAGAGCTAAAGCACCTGCGAAAGACAATAGCACACACCTGGCAAGACAACCAGGTCCTCAGAGGGACGTAACAAGACACATAATAGCATGCCATATAAACTGAATAAATATTGCTCAAATAAATAAGTAAATCGAATTATAACATGTTCCAATATGCACCTACTGAACGAGCGTACCATCCCCCCAACCAAACAAGGACAGGAGATGGTAAACTAATTCACGGTAACGTATCTTCCCATGCTATGAATCCAATATGGTATCCGGACCCCAACAAGGTTCAATACCTTCTCATCGAAGTAGTAAGTCACACCTACAACCAAACAAGGACAAGATGTGACGAACTAATTCGCGACAAGTTATTGTTCCAAGCCACGGTCAGATACAAGTACCCAAACCAAAAGTACTCGTACCTAACGGATAAGGTAGCCTACCGTTCTAAGTGAAATGTATTTAAGAACAATCCTTCCTACGCATGGGCCCTGGCTAAATAGGATCGGCATAGTCCCCTCTTTGGGCACTAGAGGCCCCAGCAGGAAGAGCATGGGTCATCAACCCCGTATCTCCAGCGGAGAGTCCAGGTCACAAGGGATGTACATCGAAGCCCATACGCTAAGGAATTGTCCTCCCCGCCCAATGCCTACTATGTTGTATCCACAACATAAACCACTATAACTGCTAAGTCAAACTAACATGCAACCTCTATTAGCGGTTATTCCTATCGCACGGCTTGTACGTACTGGTGGCCAGCCAATCACGCACTTCCGTGTTCTACATGCGACACACAACCTCGTGTTACAACGTGTCAAGGCCAATGAATGCAACACACACGGTGGTCCCTTAAATCTAGGTTTAATGTGAGAAAAATAATACATAGCAGAAAAATAAATGAACAGTAAGTTCTAACAGTTATGCCATGTATCACAGTTTATTTTGCATAAGAAAATAATGAACATGCATGAAATATGAGCTAAAATAATTAAACAGCAAATGGCAAGGTGTCTTGCCTGGTAGGACGCCTGGTGTGCTGCGAATATCATGGTGGCACGAACTGCAATTTCGGTGTAACCACTGTACAAGGGGACCTCGGATGGTGGCACGGTCAGTTCCATTTGGTCCAAAGGGTCAATTTAGTTAGGTTCGACATAAGGTGGGCTTGAATTGGCGATCGATTAGGAAAGAGGGGGCTGAGTCACGGACATGAGATTGATCGATAGAATTGAATAAAATATATACGATTTTTAGAAAACTAGTTATAATCCTTGAAAAATTATATTTTATTAAAAATACTTTTTAGGTAATTACTTAAAATCAAAATAATGTTTTAGATAGAAATCTATATTTTACTAGTCGAAGATATGTATTTGAAAAGGCTAGATATATTATTGTATATAAGATATTTTTAGACAATATAAAATCTAGAGAAGTGTTTTAGTGCTAAAATGATTTTAGGTCGACAATATAATTAAAGTATCATGAAGTAATATATAATCCTTCTAAGCCAAATAATACTTTAATCAAAATAATAGAAAAAAAATGTATTTAGAATATTTATTTATTTATTTATTTTTAATAAAACAAAGTTATTTTTATACTATTGATACATGGTATTAGAATAACTTCCAACAATATTTAATAATAATAATAAACAACTATAATGGTGTTAATAATAATAACAGTAATCAAAATAATAATAATAATAATAATAACAACAACAACAACAACAATAATAATAATAATAATAATAATAATAATAATAATAATAAAGTATAACTAAGAGAAGAAGTAAATAAATTAAGTAAAAAATAACATCAGACAAAACTAAACCGTGACAAGTGACTCGACAGTACAGCTGTTCTCTGTTCTCTAGAACAGAATGGTTACACACAAAAAAACGAAAGAAACAAGAAGAGAGAGAGAGAAGACGAGAGGAAGAGAGGGATGCGGAGAGAGCTAGAGAGAGAGATGCGGCGCGATCCGTTCAGCGGAGGAAGTGGAAGGGCGGCGGACACGGGCGCGGTGGATGGTCGAGGACAGGGCGGCAGACACGGGCGGTGGTTCGCCGGGCTGGATGCGGTTGGAACCGGGTCGTGGGAGGCAGGTTTGGAAGAACGGCCGGGCGGAGGGAGATCTCGTGGTGGAGTCGCTGGCTCGGGCAAGGCGGCGTTGTGGGAAGGGCAGCGAAGGGCGGAGGTGGAGACTCACTGGGAGCGGGGCGGCTAGGGCACGTCGGAGAGGGTCGGCGTTCAGCGGATGGCCGGCGCGCGGGGGTTCGTCGGGCTGAGGAAGGCCGCGGGAAGAGGAAGACAACTTGGGATCTAGGGTTTTCCAGCGGTGGCGCGGGAGGACGGGCTCGTCGCGGCGGTCGAGGGCGGAGGATCTCGCCGGAGGTGAGTTTTAGAATTTGGTTTTTGGTTTATTTTGGGGTTTTCCTTTGTGGGCGTGGTGGTGGCTGCGTGGGCTGCCGCGGCGATGGCCGCGGTGGCGGTGGTAGTTTTGGGGATGGTGATGGCAGTGGTTGGCGGTGGTGGTCTTGCCGGAGATGGCCCGATAAATTTTGGAAGTCTGGTGGTGGCGACGTCGTGGTGATGGTCGCGGTGGGGGTGGCTGAGAATCTGTGGAGATGGCGGCAGTGATGATGAGCCGAGGGGTGCGGTGGTTTTGGCGATGGGTCGGGATGAGGTGGAGACGGTGGTGCGGAGTGGGTTGATGGCTGGGTTCGGCCGTCGGGAAGGAAGATGATGGCGGAGATTGGGGACAGAAGGTGTTGATGTCCGGGATTGTCGGACACGTCAAAAAATGTATTTGTACTAAATAGATATAGTGGACGGGAAACCGGGACACAGACACGATGCACGCGTTTGGTTGTGGAATATTTTGTGGAGAATAGAAATTTGGAGGAGTACCTGCCTATATTTATAGGATGTGGAAATTTCCAATTAGATATGGACTAGGATATTTAAAACCCAATTTAGATAATTCAACCTATTTACTTCAAATCCAAATCCAAATACAAATCCTAGTTAAATTAAATCCCTTTACTTTAAAATCGAATCAAATAAACCAATTCCAAATATAGATACTAGTTTAATCTATTTAAATAATTCCAAACATTAAATCAAGATTTAATTGGCCAAAATAACTTCCAAAAATATTTTTCAAAATACCAATAATAATAATTTCGAAAATAATAAATATTCTTAAATATCTTTTTGAACAATAAAATATTACTATTAATAAATTTCGAAAATTATACTTTTATTTAAAATAGACCAATAAATAAATAACGAAATATTTGTATGCAACAAATATCCTTTACATAATTAGGCTTTTCTAGCATACCAAATATTATTTATTATTAATAACTTTTTAGAAACAAAAGGCTTTTTATAGCAAGAATAATAATTATATAATTTTTGAAAGTGTATATTAAAATAGAAAAGAAAATATTTTTATAAAATATGTACGCTCGCACATATTCGTAGAGCAAACGAAAATTTCGCATACGACGTACAATACGACTACGTGACATACAGTAGAAATTTTTTTAAATCCATGCAAATTAATAAATAAATAAATAAATAGTAAAAATTTAGGGGTTTTACAACAGGGGTAGGTGGAACTGTTGGTGGTGCTGAAACCTCCGGATACTGCGATCCAGCTGCTGCTTCCACTATCACTTCTTCTTGGATAGTCTCTTGAATTAGTTTTGACCCTTGTTGCTGACCAACCTGATCAGGTTGTCCATGTTGCCCTTGTTGCTGTCCAGTTCTGACAGATACGGACGAAGTGCCCCTAAAAAGGGACAAAAGAACAATCAAACGACCGGACAGAAAAGATCAATGAAGTCAAAGGATACTGGAATGTCAAGCTAGAGTTGAGAACAACGAATCATGAGATCAAGGAAAACATGTGTGATTGAGACATCCTATAAATCAAAGCACCCCACAAGTCTGAAATCAGACCTGCATGGGCCACCACTAAAACCTTATCACGCCCCAGAACCAGAATACTGGAGAGCGGAGGAATGACTCAGCCAGCTACGTATTACGGGTAGATGAATACCGTATAATACGATCAATACTATCTAAAAGACGAGGGGGTGCATACTACATGAAAGTCTCACTATGGTCACTTCACATCTATTGTCTCAATCATTCAAATAAGAAACAGAAATAGAGAACATGTAAGAATAAGCAGTAAGGCGTCCCAAACGCTCAGTCAAATGTTCTCGATACCTGGCTTTATAAAACATAGCCAGATGATGTAGCAAAGTATACACAATTGTTATCAGCTGCAATCTGACTTAATTACAATTATGTAAGAGTAAGTACAAGACAATCCGACTAATATGTCGGTGCCAAACGGTAAGGTATTAAGTAAATAATAAAACGAGCGGGGAAGTAAGGAACCCACTCGAGTCCTCCTGCGATCATCCCTCTAGTATTGACCATCTTGGAGGTGGAAGTAAGCTGAGTCCTCGGGAACCGGTTCTAGATCTGGCCATGCAAAACCAGAGAGGTTAGACCTCTAATAGCAAGTACCGCAAGGAAGCACGATATGAGGAATTAAAACCAGTAAATAGGAGAATATAATAATAGATCTTTGCTTGCTACTGGGATTCACATAACGTCACGACACTTCGAACCAACCTTCCAACCAAACAAGGACAGAAGTTGGCCTGTCATGTCTCGACACTCTGATCATCTCAGTTAGTCAACAGATTAGGTACAGTACACAACCAAATCAATTTAAACGGCCATACAACTACTACGGCTTGCTATTATGGGTTCCAAGTTATCTTGGAGTTATGCGATAAAGGATTTCTCAGTTCTTACTATGTACAAGCAAGGCTAGTTTACCCAGTCAATCAATTACGCCAATCATGAATTATACGAGTCCTAGCGGGATGCCCGTCATCAAT